>CM008331.1:29821381-29834926 GCA_002525835.2 Ipomoea batatas
TTTTTATTTTTTTTTTTTTTTTTTTTTTTTTTTTTTTTTAAACATAATGAAATCTTGGCAAATGAAGCTAGGAAAAAGGTGCTTAACTGATGATAGGAATTCCCTTATTTTTTTCTGTCAACCTCATTTATGGTGAAATATATTTTATTTATGTTGCAATGTGCCAATAATATGCTCTCTCTTTGTTTCATTTGTTCTATCTTTTTGGGTTTTCAAATTTCATTAATCTTTTCACTGTCTATCAAGAGAAGCGTTTAGCTCCTTGATGGAATTTACCTCAGAAAATTCACAGGGATTACTAGAGAATATATAGTCATTCCAGAAGCAGCTTTTAAGGTAACTTCTTGCCTCTTTTTGCTTTATTTGGATGGGGTGATATGTTATTTGAATTTAGAATTTAGAGATCATAACCAGTCTATATTATTTGTCCAAAGCCATCTGTCTTTAATTATCGTAAGTAAGATTAAAGATCTTTATTATGTTTTCCTTCTTTTAAACTGGTGTCTAATGGTAATGTTATTCATGGTTATTTTTCTTTCATCTTTATGAGCAGCAAACCTCTTTGAAAATGATTTTTATCAACGAATCAACATTTAAAATGTTCCATTGGGAATAGTTGAACCACCATATACCTCAACTTGATTTTCCCATTACTATTACTGACGTTTTTTAATATTTCGTTACAAAAAGTATGTATTCCATGACATTATCAAGACCATGCAAAAACCTCAGTAATTGTAATATTTTGTGACGAAAAATTAACTTCGTCAGTAATACCTTTCCATACGCCGCTAACCCGACGGTCCGGGTGACGTTTTTATTTCGTCAGTAAAGACATTTGGCGACGTATTTTTATTTTTATTGACGTTTAAAAAGCGTCACTAAATGTTAACATTCTTGTAGTGCAACATCCCGTATTGACCGGCTAGGACACAAAGAACACTTCTCCCACTTTGTGAAAACTTGCATTAAATGCGGAGAGAGGATGTACTCATTACTCTATCTTTTCCATAAATGCAAGTCCTTTCAACTTTGACGGTTCGTCAGTTCAAGGCGATAGTGGAGCGCATGCTCCGATCTCTTACGCTAATCAGAAAATGACACGTGTTGATGCACAACTCCACGTTCATTTGAGAGAAACGGTCATCATCCTTTCATTTAGTAACCTGTTATGACACGTGTTGATGCACAACTCCACATTCATTTGATCACCAACTCCTCGGGGAGATGGTTTGAGAATAAGTCTTCGGTCATTAAGAACTCGACCAAGGCTTTTGGAACTGTCAAACAATATCTCCCCCTCCATCCATTAATCCATAAGTAGTCTTCGTGAAAATTTAAGTACTCGATCAACAAGTGAGTTCTTCATAAGTCTTCAAGAGTATGAGGATTCGTGTGTCTCCGTTATAGAACAAGGATTTTGTCACACCATAATAGACTTTTCTTTTAGTCTAATATGGATAAAATAAGCTAGTGTATGTCTTGATGCACCAAATAAAGATATAGATAGGATAATAAAAACTTCATTTCATTGAGTAAATAAGAGCCACAAGTTACAAGCATCAAATAGAGAGATATCCCAGCCCACCAAGTCCAACTTTCACCTCGAGGAATTGTAGTTACTTCCTCGTCTTGCCCTTGCATTTGGCCCTTGCCTTAGCATGCTTGTTGTTGGCAGTGGAAAGTAGGCTCTGGCCTTGACTGCTCTTTGGGGTCGGAGGGCTTTGATCCGGTCGAGCACTAAGAGCCAAGTATTCGTGAAAGCGGTACCACTCCCTAACATCATGATCATATGAGGGAGGCATTGGGGCATATCCAGGTTGATTTTCCAGGACAGATGACTCATCAAGGATCTCATATAGCTTTTCCTCAGGCATCTCCTGGAGATAACGCTAATAGTCCTCGTCATGGTCCTCAACTCGAGGCTGCTCTTGTCTCGAGGGAGGAGAGTAAGCCTCATGATGGTTCTCTTCGTACCATCGCTGGATTTCAGTCTACTTCCCATCAATGGAAATGCTTGAGCGAGATGCAGAGCGTCTTGGTATGAGGTCCTGATCAAGCCATTTCTCAGATAGGGTCTCGAGTTGGAGCTAGTGGTTTCGCAGGTGGGGGAGCAAGTCCAGAAGAGTAGAATCCTGGAACTAAAAAGGTGGGTTGTTGTGGGGCATCCTCCGAATCTAATAGCTTTAGTGGAAGATCATAGGTGTCACCTTCAAGAGGTTGACCTCTTGATGCTCTTAGCTTGTTCAACTTCTCATCACCTACCTTCTTCATAAGGCGAAAGGAGAACCTCTTCTTTGCTGGCTTGTCATCGGAGCAAATTTTCTTTCCTTTCCCTTTGTCCATGCCTGCAAAATAGAAAATGACACAAGAAAGAAGGACGCGAAGTGTTGGACTTTGGTACCCGAGGAGTTGATCCTTCGACTTAGTTGGATATTCAGATGCAGACTTTGCCGGATGCAAGATTGATCGTAAGAGTACATCTAGGACATGTCAATTCCTAGGGGGAAGACTTGTTTCATGGTTTAGCAAAAAGCAGAACTCAAATGCCACGAGTACTGCTAAGGCTGAATACATAGCAGCTGGGAGCTGCTGTGCACAAATACTATGGATGGTGCAACAACTCAAAGATTATGGAGTGTCAGCACGAGAAGTTAGTATTTTATGTGATAACAGAAGTGCTATTGAAATCACTCATAATCCTATGCTTCATTCGAGGACTAAGCACATTGATATTAAGTATCATTTCATCAGAGATCATGTAGAGAAAAAGGATATCAAACTAGAGTATGTTAGTACTGATGATCAGCTTGCTGATATCCTTACGAAACCGCTTACCGAGGGAAGATTCTCCACTCTTCGACATGAACTCGGAATGATTGAAATGAATTAAAGGACGAAGCCTTATGATATGAAGAGGCGTTTCATCTCAGTTATTGCGTAAAGCATTAAATGAGATCATGAGTTTCAGATCCCCCATGGTGCTTCTGACTTAACGCACCATCAACATGCATTTCTCACCACCCCTCAAGCTCGGGGATGGTCACAGAGTCGTCCTTTGAGTTCTAGGCTATACATTCGACTATAAAGTCGGTAGCGTGGCTGGTATTCAATTCCATATTGGGTAAGTTCTACGGCCCACTTAACTAACCGACCAGAGGAAGTCGGGCTTCTAAGCACGCTAGCTAACGGCTGATCTGTCAACACTCGAATATGCACTACAAAAAAACGCGTAAATAGCGACGGACCAATTCCGTCGCTAAATAGCGAAAATCCGTCGCTAAACAGTTTAGCGACGGAATTTGTCCGTCGCTAAAATGCGCATCGCTAAAATTTAGTGACGCAATTTTTTTCCGTCGCTAACTTTTGCGACGGAAATATCCGTCGCTAAACGAAAACAATCCGTCGCAACTTTTCTCTGACGACGATTTGAAAGACGAAATTTGCAAGGGAATAGCAACGGAAATTTCCGTCGCTAAAGTTCGTGGCTAAATTTCGTGAGGGAAATTCCCGTCGTTATTTTATTGTGATTCTTTATTTTTTTAGCTACGGATTTATTACGATTTTTGTCCATCGCTAAATTTTTAAAATTTAAAAAAAAACTACCCATTAATTAATATTACATACCTGTATTAAATTTATAATATAATATTTCAACAATATAATTACAAAATATATTATATTAAGAAATTCAATGTTAATAAGAATAACAAAAGTATAGCTTTGTAAAGTGTAACATCGTACACATACCACTCTGTCAAGTACTGCTCTCCTACCAATAAATACATACCACTCCTTTAAGAACAATCAATAGATATGAATTCTAAGCTTACTTCTAAAACTTGTTCTATAGTCCTATCTAATCTGCCACCCTGATATGCATTGTATCTCATAAGCATCTTAGTGGTTTCAGTCTTTCCTGCACCACTTTCTCCACTAACCAAAATTGATCCAAAATAGCTCTTTCCTTCATTAATCATTGCCCTGAGAGAGTGAATGAAGGCACCTGGTCAATATAGATGCAGTAATTAATTTGCAATATATTTCCACTGTTAGTTATCTCAATATGGATGAAATGAAGGCACCTGGTCAATATAGATGCAGTAATTAATAACCTAAGCAGAATGAGGAAATAGAATAACTTCCAAAGATATAAGAATGAGCATAAATCTTTTTAAATGTTACAACCTTTTAGAAGTAATAATTCCACAATTTAGCAATAATGAACTATAATTTGATTATAATAAAATCCAGTCTAGCAATACAATGGTGTTTAATTGACCTCATATTTATCGTATAGGACAGTTCTTTCAATTCTTTGTGGGAGTGATGTTCTGCAGTTTCAAATTTGGCAGGGCAGTTATATGTAAAAGGGAGCACAAAACTCTTCTATTGATTATTATCTAGGAGAAGTGAACAAATAAGTTTCATAATGGATATTTGAATGGAGGAACGGTCATTTGTTATAGGAAACAACAACTTTGTTTAAGATTCTTTATGAGAACTACCACTCAAGCACATAGTTCAAATCAACCATATCTTGATGCTCCTAATTGAAAGTGAAAAAAAATTAAATAAGACAATATATTTATTTCCTCAATGCATAAGATGCAAAAAGAGTAAAAGGTTAATAGTTTATTACACTCATTTTTATCTATTACAAAAACTTTGCAGTGGGAAAGTTTCCATATGTTGATACATCCAAAACAAATCTTTCATTTTTTATTTAGCTAATAGAAAACAAGTGAAAAAGAAAACCTGGCCTGGCATTCCTTGGTGAAGCCTTTCACAATCCTGAAATTCAACCAATGGAGATCTGTAGACATCAAGCAGTTTCACTACTGGCACAGTTCAGTTTCACATATGCTCTTTCTGCAGGACCAAGAAAACCATCTCTTTCCTCTTCAGTTACATGTTTTATGCAATTTTGAAGTAGTCAAAAGGGCAGTGAATTTGAACGAAAAGCAAAAGCATGTAAGCAATAGAGTAATGACAAACAAATATAAAGTTATTATTAGCTTAAAGAAAGTAAGAAACTATTTTCAGTTACTATTAATCCTTCCATTACTTATTAATCCCCCCTCCCCCCTTTAGTTTGATTTCACCACTACAAGAAAAATGCACTTTAAAAGTTCTATGTGCCTATAACAGTATGTTTTCTACTTCTTCAAAGGTTCTATGTGCCTACTTTTCTCTTGATATAGGATTTTACTGGATTAGTATAGTTTGCATGACACACAGTAACTCAGTAAGATGAACTAAAATAATGATAAATATATAATTCATCTATGGTTCCATTTAATAAGCAAGACCCAATGGCTAGAATGATACCGCAAAACCCATAACCATAGGCTACATGAGTATAGAATTATAGCCTAACACAGGAATGGCATATCAATATATAAAATTACAGGACATTACTTTTTAGGGAAAGGGAACAACACTAAAAACGACTAGCAACTGCTGATAAATAATGCAGAATAGTATTAGCAATGAAAGGTTTAGCAAAGCTATAACATGCTAACTATAATGGAAATAAGAGTAGGCAACCATGATGATAACTATAATGAAAGGTTTAGCAAAGCTATAAGCACTCCAAATTATAAGAGTAGGCAAACTTGCTAACTGTAATGGAAATAACAGATTGTAATTTCAGAGAAGCGCAAAACCTGAAATTACGATAAGGACAACCATGATGATCTCCAACACCTAGTATTCATAATACTATCTTTTGGCTACCAAAAGATGTGTAATCCTGCACTCATAGACACAAGAATAGCGAGGCAAAAGTATTAAAAAGGATTCCGAAAAGAAAGTTCAAGTAATCTTAGCATGCGATCGATGTTGAGACCAAATCAGTTTTCCATTCTTATTAAATTTGCACAGAGGTTGATACAATCTCAGAAGCTGTAAAACTCTACTTAGGCATGGCCGAGTAAGCTGGAATCTATTTCCATTGCATTATTGTTTTATTTAAAGTTAGAAATAATCTGCAGTACCTTGTAAATATATTATATCATCCGCAAAAAATAATCAGAGTAAGAATTGAAAAATTACTTTAAGCAAATTGGCTCAAATTTTTCCTTCACACGCTACAAGCTAATTAAGCAAGCTAGATCTAGTCATATGCTACTCAACAGATACTTTGAGAGCTTAGACTGGTAAGCCTTAATGTGTAATGGTTTCTGGTAAAATGCATAAACATAAACAAAAAATGCAGAAGCAACGAAACACATACCATAGCAACGGAGAAGTAAGCGGCGATGGCCGATGAAGGCAGTCAGTCGGCGTGGGCGGTGGGCAGTACACGGTGGGAAGTAGGTGGGCGGTCAGCGGTCGTCCTTCAGCCTTCAGGCAGCAGGTCGTGTAAGAGGCGGTCGGAGGTCGGTGGTGGATACAACCCGTTGGCGGTGGAGGCAGTCAATCTGCGGTGGCGGTGGAGGCAGTCCGTCGGCGGTGTTCGAGAATCGCGATGGAGGCAACCATGAGCACAACAGGAGAAGAGGATTTTGATTTAGGGACTAGGGTTAACACATTTCAGCGCTTAATATGTTATCCCTTTCAAAAAAAAAAAGAATGTTACGGTATAAGTCTAGCGACGGATACATAACTCCGTCGCTAAACTTAACTAATGCGAAAATTGCGATTTAATTCTAGCGACGGATACATAACTCCGTCGCTAGACTTAACTAATGCGAAAATTGCGATGGATATTATTACCTTAAAAATTATTATTACCTTAGCGACGGATTATGTATCCGTCGCTAAAACCATTAAAAGATTGTTTGTAAATATAGCGACGGAATAGAAACCCGTCGCTATATTTTTCTTTAAAATATCATTGTATAAATGTAGCGACGGAATTGAGGATCCGTCGCTATGTAATCCGTCGCTAAAATATAAAGACAAACAGATAGTGATTGAAAATATAGTGACGGATTAATATATCCGTCGCTAATCCGTAGCAACTAAAATTTTTGAAAAAATTCCATCGCTAATCCGTCGCAAATTTGTCTTTATTTTTTGCGCGAAAACTCACCGCTAAAATTAGCTACGTATTTAACGACGAAAAAAATCCAGCGTAATATCCGTCGCAAATCCGTAGCAAATCCGTCGCTAGATGTCCATTTAACAAAAAAATGAAAATCTGTCACTAAGTTGTCGCTAATCCATCGTGAAATTAGAAACGGAAACGATCCGTCGCTAAATCCGTCGTTATTTTCGCGTTTTTTTGTAGTGATGGTGAGTCTTAAAATAAGGAGCCAGTTTTCTTGTTGTGATTACCAATGCGTAAAACACTTTTTCAAGTGGCGAGTAACGAACTTCCGCAGCCTTCAAAGCCCTACTCACATAGTATTTTGGATGCTGAACTTGCTGAGAAGCGACTAAATAAAAAAACAATATCCCGCCCTCCACTGGCTTAGACAATAATGGAGGGGAAAGAAGATATGTCTTGAGACCCTCGAAGGTAGTCTGACATTCTTCTGACCAAACGAATCCCTCCCTAGTTTTTAGAGCATCAAAGAAGGGTAAGGATCGGCCGGCCGATTTAGATATGAATTGGCTGAGTGCTGCCAACCGACCTGTAAGGCGTTGTAATTCTTTGATAGTCTTAGGTGACTGCATATCAAGGACGACCCTAACCTTTTCAAGGTTTAGCTCGATCCCTCGCCGAGTTACCATGTAACTCAGGAACTTTCCCACTTGCATTGCAAAGGCAATTTCTTGGCGTTCAGTCTCAGATTGTGTTCTTCCATGACTCGGAAGCTAGCTGCGAGGTCGTCCGCGTGACTTTCTTCTCTAAGGCTTTTCACCAGCATGTCGTCAACATAATCAACTATGGACTTGCCGAACAAGTCTTTGAATAAATGAGACACCATTCGGGTATAGGTTGCACCAGAATTCTTGAGGCCAAAGGGCATGACTCTGTAGCAGTATATACCCCGTTTAGAGTCACAAAGGCAGTTTTTTCTTCATCCGCCACATGCATGAAAATTGGTGATAATCCCTAAAGGCATCCAAGAAACTCAGTACGACACATCCAACTATCTCATCAACCATCTGATCGATCATCTGCAACAGAAACGGATCCTTAAGGCAATCGTTGTTTAGGTCGGTGTAGTCAACGCACATCCTCCATGCAGGCGGCTTTGGAACCAATACCACGTTAGCCAACCACTTAGGATACTTAGAGGTCTTTTACTTCATTTTTCTGTTTTTCCATTTCTAATTTTCCATTTTTCCCTCTCTATTCCTTCAGTTTTTCATTTCTCCAGTTTTTCAATTTTCCTTCTCCATTTCTCCAATTTTTTCATTTCTTTAGTTTTAGTACATAGTTTGATTACAAAACAAAATACAAAAACTTCACTAAATACAATCATCCCATATAACATTTGTATATTTATACTACAAAGATAATAATAATAATAATAATAATAATAATAATAATAATAATAATAATAATAATAAGGAAAACAGAATTAGGCGTAAGAGAAAAAGAAAACAACAACAACAACAACAACAACAACAATAATAATAATAATAATAATAATAATAATAAATGATAACAATAATAATAAAAAAGAGAGAAAAGGAAAACAAAATTGAATTAGCTGTGCAACATGATTCGTACATGGGACTCCGTGTAAGCAGAGCACTGTTCACCCATGCATTCTCTATTTGGAAGAATGGAGAAGTCAATTTTGGCTATCTCCAAAATTCTATAGAAATGGAAGAATGGAGATGGAAATTTATTTTAGAGAAATGGTTTTAGTAAACAAGTTTTTCATTTTCCATTCTTCCACTTCTCCAATTCTCCATTTTTTAGAAAATCCTCCATTTTTCCAAGTTAGTAAACGACCCTTTAACTTCTCGAATGTGCCCGGCGGCCAATAAGGCATCAATTTCCTTCTTCACAAACTCCCAGAGATCGGTCGAGAGATAACTTTTCTTCTAGACGACTGGTCAGTAGGTCGGATCCACCGCTAACCGATGAGTTATTATCGATCGGTCTACCCCAGCATATCCTCAGGTCCCCATGCAAAGATTTTCCTATAATTCCTCAGCACTTGTATAACCGATTGTTTGATATCCTCCGAGAAGCCCTTTTCGATCCTTACCCGTCTTTCAGGGTAGATCGGGTCAATCTCTACTTCCTCTAACTCGACAGCTGGCTCAGGTTGTTCCAAAGTATGTTCCGCTATGTTTTCTTTCTTGGTGATGGTATGGATACGCAAGTCGGACTATCCTATTTGGCGATAGGACTGCAAATAACAGTCACTCCGCACCACCCCGACCCCTGTGGGTGTTCGGAATTTCATGCACAAATGTTGCAAAGATATTGATAGTGTTTAATCCCTCATGTATTTGGCATGTATACGACTATGTGGAAAACGTATGAACAAAAGAGAGAAAAAATTAGAACTAGGCTTTAAGAAGACCTTTATTAAATTTCTGTTAAATGCCTTTATAAAGATCATCTCTAGAGAGTGAGGGTTGTGGAGAGGAAAAAAAGATCCCCTCAAAGAAATGACTAAGGCCCTTTTATATGCCTAATACCCGTACAATATATCGGACATACGTATAAAAATACATAAGGTCGTATACTCGGGGTATATTCTCTATGAGATATCAAAGCCCCTAAATCTTCTAACCCCGATCTTCCCAGGATCGCATTGTGAGAACATTCCAGTTGAACGACCACAAACTCCATCTCCATGATTTTGACATCAGGGTACGTACTAAGCTCGACCAATAACTTTATGGAACCTTCTGCCTCAATTGAGTAGCCCGTGAACCCCACCAAGGGAGTCATGACCGTCCTAAGGACATCTCTATCCAACCCCAACTTCTTGAAAGTATCAAGAGATAGCACATTGACACTACTGCTCGTATCCACCAATATCCGTCTTACGACAGTGTCACTATGTCCATAGCTATGACTAAGGCATCCCGGTGCGGCCCAGCCCCTAAGGATAGGTCTTCATATGTAAAAGTGATGGGTTCACGACAGACCCTTTTCGCGCTAGCTTCTTGCCCATAAATAATTGCGACATAAAGTTGTCGAGCCCAAACTTTCCTCGATCCGACCGATTCACCCCCTTCAGGACTTCCAACGATCATATGAATGACGTTTTTATGCTTCCACTTGGTTTCCTCTTCCCCCGAAGCAGGTCGCTTTCCTTTTTCACGGTTACCCTTCCTAGACTGGCTTGGGTTCTCGCGTTGCCATGGTAGACCTTAATGCCATTAGTTAGGAGGAGTCGGCGCACTTCTTTGGATGATAGCCTCCATTTCCTTCTTTAAGAAAACACATTCCTCGGTGGAATGAGTGGTCGATCGATGCAACCGGCAATACTTGCCAGCTCCTAAACTCTGGCCAGCGGCTTGGAGCGTATCAGGCAGTCGTACCTCCAGTGGCGGAGGTTGGGCCTGAACTTCTTGCTCTACGATCGGCTGCTGTCGAAACGGTGGGACTCCCGATCTTTCAGGGTTCCGACCAATCTCTTGGTGGCCTAGCCGACTTTTATCAAACTTTCCCGGACGCTATTCCTCTGTACGAGGCATCTTGGGTCGAGACGATCCCCCTTCTTGGATTCTTTTCTGCTTGATTGCGTCCTCTGCGTCAGCATGCTGATTGGCTCTCTAGATAGCCTGAGCGTACGATGTCGGCCAATCAGTATGGAGATTAGTATATAGCTTTCCTAATCTCAAGTTTTCTATGAATAGAATCACCATCGTGTTATCATCTAGGTCATCGACCGCCTGAACCTCCTTTTGCCATCTAGCTAGGAACGACCTAAGGGGCTCGTTAGGATCCTGCTTGATTCCAGAGAGGTACATGAATTTCTTCTTAGGTCGCAGATTGGCGGCATAATTGGTTAGAAAAAGTTCGGCCAACTACCCAAAACTGCTCACTGAATGCTCAGGCAACTTCATGCACTACCTCTGTGCTGCATCGATTAACGTAGTTAGGAAGGCCTTGCACATTAAAGGAAGGGTCTTCAGCTCCATGTATTTGCATCCGAGCTTGGAAACTCAACGATGCTCCTTAGGATCACCTGTCCCAACATATGTTAAATTTTCAGGTAATTTGAACTTTGCTGGAGTTGGGTAGGCCATAATCTCTTGAAAGAATGGGCAGGCCCTTAGAAAAGGCTGAGCGTTATATGTCCTTCCGTTCACTTGGTCTTGCAGATCCTGAATCTGCCTAGCCAGTGCAACGACTTCATTCGGCCTTCACCCATGTCCAACCGGGGACTCTCCACTACTCTCATGAACTGAGTGTTCCTCGATCTGTCTTTGAACATCGTCATACCTTTGCTCGCATCTATTTCTAGGCTCAATGGTAGCAACTTCCCTTAGCACTTCATGTGCATTCAGATTTTCATTGCCCCGCATGCCCTGATTTGCCAACCTATCGAAAGTGGACCGACACAAGCATCTCGACTGCTCTTGAATTGGAGACCGGCGCGAAACGGCCAACCTTTCTTGTTCCACTAGTCGAACGGGCCTTTCTTGCTAAGCTCCTTGGGGCGCACCCCTTTCACGTATAAACAACTCTCGCTCGTACAGATCTGCCATACGGGTGAGTGCCTCAAGAATTCCAGGTCGCTCAGGTGCGACTGGTGGAGGAGGTGGAGACACTCTCCAACTCGGACCCCCTCTGCAACAGGGTCCTCCACTCACACTTGCTTACTTAATTTGAGCACGAGAACTCTAGCAACTAAGCTGCTCTCGCAAATCACCAGTACAGGGCTGGGATAATTGCACTAGCAGTTACCTTCCCTGAGAAACAGTTTGTCTCACAGTACCATTCACTTGCACATGAGGTTGCGTCCTACTTTTCCCTTGACGACTTCTGGTGGTCACCATCGCTATGTACTTTCAACCTTCTCAATAAGTTAGAATCACACAACTTTTTGATCGATCCCCACGGACGGCGCCAATGTTGGTTTTATCAACCACGGATGGTCAAACGGCAGGCCAACACTACCAGAAAATCGACTAACACTTGATCGGAAGTTAGAGTGACTTCTCAGCCCTCTTTGTATTATAAATTGCTTATTGAGTACAGAGAATCGCTTATGCCTCTTTCAAGGCCTTAAACCCCTATTTATACAAGTTAGGATGGATTTATCCATTTAGTAACCCTAAACTACCATATTCAAGTTAGAAATTCTTTCCTTATTACATTTGGATACTTTCCTAATCTACTTTGATCTTCCTTTCATACCTTCCGCTTCCTGCAGCCTGACTCTTTTAAGAAGCTCTCCTAACCACCTTTCTCGGACTACCTTCTTTACCTTGACCACGGCTCCTAGGTCGATCCGGACCGACTCCTCTCCTTTATCTTTAGCATGTCTTTTCTTTCATGGTAATTAATTGTTTCAATAGCACTGTTCAATCACTCTGAGTCTAAGGTCTTCAACTCCCTCGTCACCTCTATAACAAACCCTCGGCCGATCGACTCATCATCGAACGATCCTCATCGTACCTTCCTTCGAGTCCACCAAGCTCGCCATCTTCTCTCTGCACCTCACCGGTTGTCCTTTTCACTTATGCCGAGTTTCTAGTACCAAGCCTTAGCCTATCCCCCATCATATATAATATACATTTCTAACAAAAAGCAATAATGATAAATATAAAACTTTGACCGTTATGACAGTTAGTCTGATACACAATCAATGTTTATAATGTCCACAATAAATAATATTTATAACACAATTTAATTTTTTATAATACTTAATTGGATCTTACTTTGCTCACTTACATTTACGAATCACACAAATTCATTGTATGATGTGAGTCTTTGTAGTGAGTTTAAAATTTGAAAAATAAAATTAACCACACAAAAATAACTACATTAAAGAGCATCAGACCCCCTCCCATATAGAAAAATCAATTTGGTCGGCACTTTGTCCCTAAATTGGGCTGGCCCGATACGAATGAGAATTAGTCTATGGTACAGCCGTACAGGCATAAAGATGCTTTCTACAATTAAGACCTGCTTAGCACACCTCATGGCCCTAAAAAAAAGAGCATCAAAATTTGTATAATTTTTGTAAGAGTGGAAGTATTTTTCTATTTAACTTAGTATTAAAATACAAATTTTATGTCAAGACCTTGTGGTCTAGTGATACTTGATTGCACTCCCATATGGAAGGGGTTGAGTTTGAGGCTCAGTGAAATAAAAGATATTCACTACGAACAGAGTCAATAGTGCTCAAAAAAAATACAAATTTTATATATTTAAAATTTAAATAAAAACACGATTAAATATAGATAAATTTAAAATTATAAAAAAATATTAAATATAAGAATTAAAAAAAAAGAGTTGAATTGACCTATAAGTAAAAAGAGACATGTAAAAAGAGAGTGATGGGTAAATAAATATATTAAACGCAAAAAAAATAAGAAATAAAAAAAGACGAAAAATTGCATGCAAAATGACAAATTCACGAGACCATTTACTTGGTCTCCGTTCTTAACTCTCTGCAATAATCGATCATAACCACCTGCTCAACAAACGACATTGCAGGGTGG
>CM008331.1:29866156-29878759 GCA_002525835.2 Ipomoea batatas
TACAAAGTCCAAGCCTAAGATTTCTCGACTCGTGACCAAATTCAGGAAATGCATTATCAAATGTTATCCATTGACAAGAATCAGCTGGGTGTCGAAGCTTGCCATTAGAAATTTTTTGATCTGCATGCCATGTTAAGTTTTTCGCGTCGCTTGGATTAGCAAACATACGCTTAAATCTTGAGAGAATTGGAAGATACCACATAACTTTAGCCGGTGGACTTTTCAAACTTACTTTCCCAGCAAAATTCTCTCTTGTTTTGAAACGAGATGCCCCACATATTGGACATGCATGCAAATCTTTGTAATCATTCCTAAACAATATGCAATCGTTAGGGAAAACATGTATCTTTTTATATCCCATACCCATAGGACACAAAATCTTCTTGGCATCATATGTACTCTTCGGCAGTTCATTATCATCTAGAAGCATTCCCTTTAATATCTCAAGTAACGCATTAAAGCTCTTGTCACTCCACCCATTCCCAGCTTTCAATTAAGTTGAATAATTTTAATACAGCAGATAATTAGGTATATTTACTACAACCCGGCCATAAAGGTAATTTTGAATCCTTCAATAATTTATCCAACTCGTTTGACCGATCGATGAACTCCTCTCCAACATCGCGAAACATTTCATCTAATTGATCTTCAGACTCATCATCTTCATTTTCTTTGTTGTCAACATACATGTTAGATGTTGTAGCCACATTGCTTTCACCATGCCATATCCATTTTGTATAAGATGGATTAATCCCATGACAGATTAGATCATCATATACGTCTTTCACACATAACCTTTTCTGATTACAACACTTCTTACAAGGACAAAGGAGCCTTTCATTACTACCCGGGAGGTTATTCTTTGCAAAGTTAATAAAATTTATAACTCCATCATCGTATTCTTGACTAATTCGAGAAGCATTCATCCAACTTTTATCCATCACAAGCCAATCCAAAATGATATTAATCCTAATTAAACTTAAGTTAACACTAATTCAACAAATTCTATAATAATAACAAACAAAGCATAAGTAAATTACATAGACCACGGTGTGGCTAATCACCGGATGCAGAATATAAAGTCAAAGCATAAATNTATATATATATAGAGAGAGAGAGAGAGAGATGAAAACTTGCATCTTTGGTCCTTGATTTATACCCAATTTTTAACTCAGTTCCTCAGTTATGGTTGTATCCTTACTTATGAGCGAAGTGGCGCGTTCGGTTCCTAACATTGGCTGGAATCCGTTTAAATAGACAAAAAAACTCAAAGACTTTTAAAACTTGAGGGTTAAATTAGGAAATTCACATTTTATTTTCTTTCTTATATTAAAATCACTTTTGCAACATTATTTTTCACTTCACAATCTCCTATTACAAGGTTATTCAACTCCAAAAGCATTTCAATAACTTTCGTATGACTTATTAAAAACCTAGCTCTTGTATAAGGAACCTGAGACTTAATACAAAACAAGAAAACACTTTATCACCGTCTTTAGGTGCGAAACACACTATCCTAATAGTTTCTGATTTCCCTTACTAAGCATCAAAGGTAATCAAACCATAACTTTTGAGATAAAAGAAATGTTAAATTTCTCAGGTTGCTTTGATAAGAAATTCACCAACGGAGTAACTAAAGATTTTTAATATGTAATTTTCTTTTTCGTAAACTATGCAGTAGCTTGGCAACATATGAAAATTCTATTATATATATCAAGCATCAGACACCTCCTCATGTCTTCTTAAAAGTCAGAGTAATGTAGGAGTAACCTTGGTCTCGTATAATGAACCGTACCTGAGACTCAATTAGGGAAGTTACAAATTTTTTTAGAATTTTCATAACTCAATATCAAGTTCTATATAATTAGCTGTCATTCCTCGTTCATTACTTTGATTTTTATGAGAATAAAGTGTTAGGAAATAATATTATGAAAATAATATTTCCAGAAAATAACATGCACAAAAGAAACGAAAGGAATTTATGGACAACGGTAAGCCTGAGTCGTGTACTCACTACACTGTCCTTAAAACCTTATTTGCTACCTCCCTTAGTGCTAGGAGCGTTGTAGCCTAGGTTTCCCAGGATAAAACAAGCTTCGATTTCTAGTTTGAGCACTCAAACTTTGAAACCTAGCGAACAAGAACAAATGTCTGAACACAGTATGCAAAGAAAGGAGTATAAGCAGATTTTCGAGAGAGAAAAGTGTGTTTTTTGTTTTGTGCAAATCTGCTGCTTTTACCATGATCTTATATAGGAGTTGCTGGATTAATAGCATTTAATCATAGGCACTTAATCTGATCATAAAACCATGCTTGTAACTCCTGTAACGGTAGACCACTACCTAAGAATTGATTCAAATAATAAAAATTGGAATTAACTCGGAATTAATTCCGTAACGGATGAATCAAGACTTGAAAGGTCACTACCCGAGATGAGAAGTTACACTGAGGTGATCAGATTACATGAATGCACTAGGATTTGGCCAATGATTCGGGCTATGG
This sequence comes from Ipomoea batatas, assembly GCA_002525835.2. Lineage (NCBI taxonomy): Eukaryota > Viridiplantae > Streptophyta > Magnoliopsida > Solanales > Convolvulaceae > Ipomoea > Ipomoea batatas. Next base: position 29,868,659 of record CM008331.1, read on the forward strand.
AAGGCCGAACCATTACGCGAGTCGTCCGAACCAGTCTGGTTCACGGCTTAGGCCGAACCCACGAGTTCTTCTTGGCCGAGGACTAGTGGCTTCGTGTTGGAAAAAAGACCCGGAAATTTGGCATAACTCAGCTTGCAAAGCCAGCCAATTTTCTGAACGACATTCGTGCCCGTAGGTGCCGGCGCACACGAGTCAAGCCTTTTCAGGCTCATTTTGGGATTTGATTTGCACCCCCCCTGCACGCGAGAAAGAGCCTCTATGCTATACAATTCACTAAGCCTAATAAAGACTCTTGTATAAATAGTGGTGCAAATCTCCTTTCTAAACCAATGCAGGTCAAAGCCGTATTCTAAAGCTTTCCCAATAAAGATACAGTCCACAGTCTTTGGACCTATCTTTATTTTCTTCGGTGTTGGCACTAAAACTTTGGCAAGACACCCCCACACTTTGAGGTGCGTAAGGTGTCGTACGCTCATGTATGATTCCTACACTTGCACAAAAGTCACAAATTGGTGCTTCGTACTCACCACCTCTATCGCTTCTAACCTTTTTAATCTTTTGATTAAGTTGGTTTTCAACTTCATTCTTATAAAGAATGAATTTATCAATGGCTTCATCTTTGCTATTCAGCAAATACACATAGCAATATCGTGTGCAGTCATCGATAAATGTGATAAAATATTTATTACCACCTCTCGTTTGTATCGATCTAAAATCGCACAAATCACTATGGATTAATTCCAATGGTTCAGTTTGCCTTTCAACCGATTTGAAAGGTGCCTTAGTTAGTTTTGCCTCAGCACAAATTTCACATTTGTTATTTGTGTCAATTTGAAAAGTAGGAATATGGTTCATGCTAATTAATCTACACATAGAGTTAAAATTAACATGACCTAGTCTACTGACATCGATAGTTTTGCATAGGGTTGGAGTGTCAAAAGATATTTGTATGATAAAACGGAAGGTCAGTGACTTCCCGAGTGTCGGTCTCGAAGGAAGGACGTGGAGGTGTGTCAAACATTCGGGAGTTTACTAAAATAAATCATGCATAGGATTTGAGAGTGGTGAAGGGTGGAATTGCAAATGAGAGTGTAGTTCATTGGTTGGTTGGAGATGTAAACGAGTAGTAAGGTAAAAGTGATTTTGGGAATATGTAAAAGGGGTAGGGATTTGATAGTGTTCATGAATATTGCATAGTGAGAGTCTAAGGTCAAGGATTAGGATTGCTAGGATATTATCTAATCAAGAGTGTGTTATCTTAGTCCTTTTCCACCTTCTGTACTAAGGCTTCTTTGACTTAGGAGTGCCTACAAGCATCCAAAGTTCTAAGAGACATTTTATCAAACACTTAAGCTACACACTATCCTACTATTCTTAAGAAGTCCATAGGAACCTTGATTGTGTAAAGCTTTAAATCCTAACTCTAATCAAAGACATGAAAGAGTCAAGAGCTAAATATCTCATCTAGATTGGCCAAATCCAAACGAGATCTCATCAAAACAACAATCAAAAGACAAGAATAGATAATCCATCAACACAAACTCATAGATCCAAGATATAGAAATAAGATCATCACAAAAGCAATATTCAATCACACAATCCGAATCCTAGACTAAATTAGCTACTCATGATGTGAAATGAAAGTAAAAGCTAATTCAATCCAAGAACAAGATAACTAAAATATAGAAATGTAATAGAGATCACCTAGAGAGAAGAAGATCTTCAATCCAAGCTTTGTTGTCTTCTACAATGGAGATTGATCTAATCTAAAAACTAAGAAAAATGGAGAAAACACTCCAAAGAAAAACTAAGAAAAGTGAAGACTAAAATTCTGGAAATCCCCCCTCTGAAAGTTCATCAAAGGGGTTTAAATAGTCTCCGAAATGACAACCCTAGCTGAAATTCGCGCATCACGCCTCTACGCCTCTCACACGCGTGTGAGCGTGCGTGGGGAGCTTCTGGAAAGTTTCCACGCTTGCTCACACACGTGTGGCCTTCCAGATCGGTTTTCCGGGGCTCCGCTTTTGCCTGGTTTGCTCTTTAAGCTCATATTTTGGTCCTATTTGCTCCCGGGGCTCCGTTTTACTTCTTTTAAGCTAAAAATAGCTTTTGTGCATCAATTAGTGATTTTCAAGCATTTACGCACATAATTTACCAAATAAGGATGCTATAGACGCAATAAAACCCCCTAAAATGTGCCTAAAATAAGGGGATCTCGGAGTCTTATCATCTACCATGCCATAGATTGGAAGACTCAAGCAAGTAAGCAGAAGTGACGTTGCTTTTATTCATAATAATAGGCATTACACTGAGCTTAAACAGCCCATCAGTTACATAACCTTTGCCAAACATTCCTAACTTTGACAAAATAACCTTATCTTACTCGAAGACCATCTTGAAGCAATGCTTATTTAGCAATGAGCCAGATACCAGATTCTTCCTCAGCTCAGGAACATACAACACGTTCTTCAACGTCAGCTCATTCCCGGAAGTCATCTTTAGAACCACATTGCCCATGCCCTCACAGCGGACTGAGCAGAATTTCCTATCCACACCTTCTCGCCCTCAATGGTCTCAAAGGTGCTGAACATCTCCTGGTTGCAACACAAATGCCTTGTTGCACCGGTGTCGATGAACCACTCACGTGGGTTAGAGCCCACGAGGTTCACCTCGGTGATCATAGTCGATAGGCTAATTTCGGCCACTTTTTGGCTCACATCTCCAACCATGTTGGCTTCAGAACTTTTGTTCTTCTTCCTTGGAGCTTTGTATTCAGCCGACTTGTGGCCCGTTTTGCCACAATTGTAGCACTTACCATGGAACTTACCCTTGGTAATGCCACCTTTGGACCTAGCTTTTGCTTGTCCTTCTAAGCCTTCTTGGAGTGTTGACCGTGCTCCACCACGTTGGCCTTAGCGTCACCAAAGACAATACCTTTCCCGTCAGTTTTCCTGCTCCCCTCCTCAATTCTGAGTCGCTGGATCAGGTCCTCCAGGTTTATCTCCTTTTGCTTGTGCTTAAGGTAGTTTTTGAAGTCCTTCCACCCTAGAGGCAACAAGTGGATCATCGATGCCACTAGAAAAAACTCACTAATTTGCATGCCCTCGTCACGGATTTCATCAAAGATTAACTGTAAATCTTCAACCTGACTTAGCACGGTCTTGCACTGGCATCCACAAATTTCTTTGCACTGGCATCCTCGCTTTTATACTTATGATCCAAGGCTTCCCACAACACTTTCGCTGTGCCAATTTTACGATATACATTGTAAAGACCATCACACAATCCATTTAGGATGTAGTTGCGGCAAAGGAAGTCCGAATCCTTCCAAAACCATACCGCCATCACGGATTGTGGATCATCTTGCTTCAATTCAAGCACTTTCTCGGTCAAGAACCTTGCCAAGCTGAGAGTAGCCAGGTAGAACATCATCTTTTGCTGCCACCTCTTGAAGTTCGAACTAGTGAACTTCTCCGGCCTTTCGGCCGAACCACTTGGTACCGAAGGTACCCGCATCGTAGGGATATACCTCTCAATGCCCACACCATTTTGTGAACCAACGTTCACTGGTGCCTGGGAATGTGCAACTTCGTTGCCGTTCCCACCACTGTTGTTCTCAACAACATTCTCGCCCTCATAAACTGGAAGTGCAGGATTCTCCATTTTTTCCAAGATAAACAGAGAAGTAAGGTTTTAAACTTGTTAGGAAATAATATTACGAAAATAATATTTCCAGAAAATAACATGCACAAAAGAAACGAAAGGAATTTCTGGACAAGGGTAAGCTTGAGTTGTGTACTCACTACACTGCCCTTAAAACCTTATTTGCTACATCCCTTGGTGCTAGGAGCGTTGTAGCCTAGGTTTCCCAGGATAAAACAAGCTTCGATTTCTAGTTTGAGCACTCAAACTTCGAAACCCAGCGAACAAGAACAAAGGTCTGAACACCCAGCGAACAAGAACAAAGGTCTGAACATAAAACCATGATTGTAACTCCTGTAACGGTAGACCCCTACCTGAGAATTGATTCAAATAATAAAAATTGGATTTAATCCGGAACGGATGAATCAAGACTTGAAAGGTCACTACCCGAGATGAGGAGTTATTACACGAATGGACTAGGATTCGACCAATGATTCGGGCTACGAAAGGCCGAACCAATCTGGTTCACGGCTTAGGCCGAACACACGAGTCAAGCCTTTTCAGGCTCATTTTTTTGGGATTTAATTTACACCCCCCTGCGAGCGAGAGAGAGAGTCTCTATTCTATACAATTCACTAAGCCTAATAAAGGCTCTTGTATAAATAGTGGTGCAAATCTCCTTTCCAAACCAATGTGGGACAAAGCCTTATTCTAAAGCTTTCCCACCATTTTCCAACTCAAATGTGTCAACTTTGAGAACCAATTTCTCATTCACCCATTATCCGTTTTGTGCGTATAATATATCAATCTCTTCGTCTAACTACGAAGAACCCGAATCCGCTTTGACTTGACCCAAATCGGAAGTGGACCCCACATATATTTGTACCACAAAATACCCACTTAAATTGCCATTTTTATGCTATTTTCCAACATAAATGAGGCGATGTCTAATGATGGATATATATAATAGAATTTTCATATGTTGTTAGGATATACGATTCTTGATTAAGTTACTACTGCATAGTTTATAAAAGAATTTTACAAATACTAAAAATCTCAAATTACTTCCTTGTGAATTTCTTATAAAAAAGAACCTGAGGAATTTGACATCTTCTATCTTGTATCTCAAAAGTTATAGTTTGATTACCGTTGTTGCTTCGTCAGGGAAATAAGAAACTTTTATGACGGTGTGTTTACCATGCTTGAAGACGTGATAAAGTGTTCCATTGTTTGTATTGAGTCACATGTTCCTTGTAGAGACAGAGGTTCTTAACAAGTCATACGACGGTTATTGAAATGTTTTTTGGAATTGAAGAACCTTGAAATAGAAGGCTAGCTGGCTAGCTAGGAAGTGGAAAATAATTTTGTTAAAGTGATTACAATATAAGAAAGAGAAAATAAAATGTGAATTTCTTATTTTACCCCTCAAATTTTAAAGGTTTTTGAGTTTTACCGTCAGTTTAAACAGATCCTTAACGTTGGGAACCAAACATGCCATCCACTTCGCTCATAACTAAGAGACTAAAACTGAATACGATCATAATTGAAGGATTGAGTCAGAACTTGGGTATAACTCAAAAATCAAAGACACAATTTTCCCATATAAAAAGGAATTAGAAATGTCAAATTCTTTAGTCATAAATTTTAACTTCATTAGATTAACTTTAATTAACGAGAACATGAGGTTATATTATATAATCTTTATTACTTATTTGTAAAATTATTGGTTCTAGTTTGAATGAATTTATTGGTTTTTTTTTTGTTCTTGTAATTTGTTCTGGTGAAGAAAAATGAAAAAAAAAAAAAAAACAGAAAAAAAAAGTGACGGATTAAAAACCTTTGCAAAAGTGGTCATATCCAACAAGGTAAGGATATTTTTATCGATGTAATTCTCTTTTAACATTCAAAAGTTATTACCGTATTTGCGTTTCACTATTATTTTCTATACATCATTACAATATCAACTTGCCCTCAAAATATAATACTCCGTATAATATAATAATAATAATAATAATAATAATAATAATAATAATAATAATATTATTATTATTATTAAAATCTCAAAAGTAACTAATAAAAAATAACCTCTACCCACCTACCGTCGTTGCAATGGTTTCATGTATTGTTCATGGGAATAAATAAAAATAAAAACAAAAACGTAACAAAGAAAACATACCCTAGCCTTAAGTTAGCCACACCATATTGTAATTGCATAAAGTTTCAGAGATAAAAGTCGTCTAAGAGCATTATCAATAGCAATAATTTTTGTGAATTTTGAGATGACAACAAGAAGAGAGGAAAAAAAATAAAGGATGCCCCGGGTGAGTCCCTGCGATTCTCTTTTCTACTTTCTCTCTCATGCAGGACCCATAAAAAATCAATCTTTACAAGAAGGTCCCAACTCTTCTCTCTCCTCCACTTAAGACATGTCCTCTTAAAAAACTGAGCAAAAATCACTATTGTGATTGCTCTAAGTTAGCAAACTTAGTTTGAGTGACATATGGTGTTAGTCAACGTTCGTAATAAGTCTAAATAATACGGAATATATATTTATCCACAGCTGCTGACTGCTGTTCATATGGGAAAAATTCATTACTATGGGAACCTATTTACTAAAATACTACAATTGGTTGTTGAGATAATGAACTCATTAACTAATGGGAATACTTTGTGTTAAAATACTACAGCTTGTAATATATTACATACGAAGTACATAGTTTCGCAAGTGACACCGATCTATCAGTTATTGAATAATAACTTATTACATGGTTGTTTAGATGTGAATGATTTCATTAATATACGTCGCGGATGGATCCAGTTCCCGTGCGGCCGTGTAATTACTCACCATTAGGTACACATAAATGCACCACAAAGTGTTGAAAATGCACCATTAGGTGTGGTGTATTTTTTTGGTGTGTGGTGCATTTTCAAATACTGTGTGGTGCACTTATATCTACTTAATGGTACAATTTACATCAGCCGAACAAGAGGTCATGTCTGCATTTGATCCAGTATCTATCGTGGATCATGTCCATCTTGCATTATAGATGCTAATCTAAAACGACATCATTAATCGTGTCAACAAACACATCATGTTTAATAACATTTATCCTATATTATCGACATCTTCATCTTGACAAAAGAGTGAGATGGACTCTTTGTCAATCCTTCAGTGAGCATTCTTTTAAAACTTGTGAATGTTAATGATTATCAGTAGCAAATTCAAAGTTCATATCTATTAGTTTGTGGCTCAAATTCAATTCAAGCATGCTTGTTGACCACTTTTCACCATCCACGTTGCATGAATGAGAGCATGGCAGCATGGTGCATTCTTGCACGTTCTCCGAACTACTCACTGCTTCTTACATTTGCCACATTTCTCTCTAAGCTTGCATTGTATAAATAGGTGTAGATTTTGTTTTTCTAATGCACCATCAATATCATAATTGAATTCTTTCTTCTTTTCTTTTCATTCTCACGTAACTAGCTTATATATATATATATAATATAATATATATATTCTTTTATATTCTCTTTTGAGATTAATATATATATTTATTATATATTGTCGCAATTTAGCAATTTTCTTATTTGTCATTTCTATTATATTTTCCCTATTATTTAACTTCTATACTTCTCAATTTTTGATTATTCGCTTCCACATTATTCCGCTATATTCCTAACAAGTGGTATCAGAGCGGTTTAATTGAGAATTATTTTCAAAGATGTCGACTATTACCAAGTTCGATATCGAGAAGTTCGACGGGAAAATTAGCTTTTCTATCTGGAAGGTTCAGATGGAAGCCGTTCTAACCCAGAACGGTTTGAAAAAAGCGCTAGCTGGAAAGAAGAAGAAACCGGCTACAATGACAGATGAAGCTTGGGAAGATTTGGATGACAAGGCACATTCAACCATTCAGTTATGCCTGTCTAAATCGGTTCTACGTGAGGTGATAGGTGAGACGACTGCGTTAGATTTATGGGACGAGCTGGATTCGCTCTACATGGACAAATTTCTGGCGAATAAGTTGCGCCTGAAGGAGCAGCTGTACACAATCCGTATGACGGAAGGTACTTCAATTCAGTCTCATTTGGATGAATTCAATTCTATTTTATTGGACTTGGAAAATATTGATGTCGTAGTTGACGATGAGGATCGTGCTATTTTGTTGCTTGTTTCTCTCCCTACATCATACAAGCATTTCAAAGAAATTATGCTGTATGGTAATAGTCTTGATGTCCTAACTTTCGACAGTGTTAAGTCGAACCTATTGTCCAAAGAAAAATTTGACTTAGAAACTAAGTCTGGAGACAAAGGTGAAGGCTTGACTGTTAGGGGTCGTTCAGGTGAAACAGAGAGTAGCAATAAAAAATCTAGATCCAAGTCCAAAGGACGTAAGTCCAACAAATCCTGTAAGTACTGCAAGAAGCAAGGTCATGATGTGACTGAATGCTTCAAACTGAAGAACAAGCAAGAGAGAGAGAAGAAGTCTGCTGAAGCTAGTATTGTTGAAAGTGATTCAGAAGGCGATGTTATGTTATCTGTTAGCTCCGGTGACAAACGGAGCGAAACTAGGTGGATTCTGGACTCTGGTTGTACATTCCACATGTGTCCACACAAAGACTGGTTCATCTCTCTGGAACCAGTTGATGGTGGAGTTGTCTTGATGGGTAATGATACCCAATGCAAGGTTAGTGGAATTGGAAGTGTACAGATTAAAACTCATGATAACGTTATCAAGACTCTTACCAATGTTCGGTATATTCCTGATTTGAAACGCAATCTGATTTCATTAGGCACATTGGAATCTCTGGGGTGCAAATACACAGCTGAAGGTGGAGTTCTGAAAGTTATTAAAGGCTTTCTTGTTCTCATGAAAGCTTCTCGTTCTGGAAGCATGTATATGTTGCATGGCAGTACTGTGATAGTGTAACCCCTCGGTTTTTCCGACAACATTAAAGTTCGAAATTTTTTTTTAAGCTATGACATTTATGAGATGACCTCTCGGTACTTAAGAAGAATTTTTATAAGTGAGACTAGTTATTAATAAGCTGCGATCTACGTACCAGTCACGAACCGTAAAATTTTAAAGGACGTATACACAGTTCGAATTTCCCTAGGAAATGGATTATTAAGCATGACACGATTAAGCGTAAACTTTCGACTCAGTTCAGTGAAGATTAGACGAACTGTAAGAGTGAAATTTGTTACGGACTTCGTACCTATATTTTGCGAGATACCGAAAAATTCCCAAATTTTAGTGGGTGATGACGGGATTATTTTTAAAATAATTTTGGTATTGAAATTTTCCCGAATTAAGTTATATTCCTTCGAACTTTTATCTGATTTAGTCCCTAACTGGCAAAGCAAGCTTACTCTACAAGGCATACCATGAGATTGTTGACAAGTGTCACCCTATTTCACCACATGGCAATGTAATTAATGCAATGACATAAGAGGTATGGGAATGATATACTTGTTTCTTAAACTTCAAGCCAAACTTTCCATCATCATCTCTCTCATCTCCCATGTTCGAAAATCATAAGGAAAAGAAAGAAGAAGGAAAATCTTAGTCTTCTACATTGTGATCCAAGGACTCCCTAACTACCTCTTCAACTCAAGTGCTCTAGTATAGGTAAGACTTTGGTTTTGTTCGGTTAAATCCTTCCTAGAACTTAAGCTAAGAGTTCATGAAAATGTTGTTACTATGATGATTTTGTTTAGGATCTTTGGTGAAAGGTTCGAAGGAGGAAATCATCAACTTCTACGGTTTTTAAGATCTTCTAAAAGGGTAAGGAATCCCTTAAGTTGGTTTAGTCACTTGAAGGTGATCAAATGCTAGTAAATTATGTGACTAGGATTTTATGTGAAAAATTATGTGTTAAGTTTATGGATCTACAAGTTGGCTCAAAAGACTACACTTTGGATTTTTGGTAATTTTTGTATACATGTCCATAGCTAATTTATGCATGTATATGTGGTATTTATGCCCATATAGGCTTATACTTGTGAAAATAGTGAAAAGAAATCAGGATAGATTCTGGCAGTAACTTCCGAGATTTATTGGGAAAATTTGGTAAGGTATTTTGATTCCATTTTTCTCAGATATGTAGTTCAATAAGTGTATAACCTGCATATAAAATTTCATAATGATCGGAGTAGTATAAGTATGGTTTTCGAATATTTTCCAAAACTGGTCCAGAGAGAAAATAATTCTGGACAGCACACTGCCAAGGCCAAAAACGGAATTTTCTGTGTTTATTCGCGGATCAAAATGACCAAAACTTTTTATGGACATCAAGTACTATAAGTTAGGGTTCTACCATAAAAATTTCAAGTGAAAAAGAGTTCGGGAACTATTTTTACCGGCTCAATCTTTCGAACTGCGCCAAGCTGTATTTTTCTGGCAGATTTGCATGGACGCGCGTCCACCGCGCGCTAAGTGCGGAAATCTGATT
>CM008331.1:29927201-29937453 GCA_002525835.2 Ipomoea batatas
TTCCACCGCTTTGTATCAGATACTGTTAACACGAACCCTATTGTGACATGACATAAAGAATTTCATTAAGACTTTATTAAGAATTTCATAAAGATGTTAAGTTTATAACTACAATAGTGTTTTGCTAATTGGTTGAGTTAATAAAGTTAACGGCAAGCTAAATATAATTAAACATAAGCTTTAGAGATTCTCTTAACTTTAAGGTATCTAACCCATCATTGCTAGGTAGGCGGAGGACCACGGCTTGTGGGGAGAAAAAAAGAGGCATTGCATGCCGGTGCCGCATGCGTGATCGTGTGGGACTGGTTTGCTTAAACCTTAATTATGATTAATGATGTTGATTTACTGTTTCTAGCAGTACGAGAACACATGTTTTTTTTTTTCTTTAACAAATGTAGGGTTCCACTTTAACCTGATGAGTGCTCCATTATGGTTTGTTATATCATTTTACTGCAAGTTCGACTCTCAACAAGAGTAACATATTGGTCTTCTTAGTTTGAGCTGGTCAGCTATGAGCAACCTATGCTGGTTTACCTTCTTATGGTCCTTTGTCGGCTAGAATTACAAGGCCAGAATTTATCCAGTGCATACCCTTAAGTAGTGACTGTAGGCTTCCCTCGTCACTTAAAAACAAAAGTTAGGTTTTCACTGAGGGAAAAATATCAAATATAATTTGGGAAAGAAAGAGACGTCAAGCAACAGCAGCAATCTTGTGTCTCAAAATCTATTCAAGATTGCTACATACACATGTCTCTAGTAGACAAAAACTACAAACTATCATGACTGGACAACATTTAAAAAACTCAATCCGTACAAATAAAATACAGTTCATTCCTTGGCAATCAATTTACTAGGAAGTAGGAACTAAGCTATGTAATAATGTTGCCAGTGGTTAAACAGGTAGCTTGGGCAGGTAAAAGAGGGGACAATCTTTCATTCTTTATAATGTTATCACTTACGTTGTACTGCCTTTTTGATGTCTTTCTTTGCTGTTTCTGCAAGTACCCAATTGTTAGTGAATTTGGTCCTTTTTGTTTAACCAAGCATCTGATGCCTGCACAGAGAGATGTAACAAACACCTTATTTTAGAAACTGTTCCCAGGCCCTGCTCTTTATCTGCTTCTCACTATATTAGTTAGAGTTTGGTGCTTTTGGACATTTATGGCTACCCGTTTCTAGAATGTCTGAAAGGGGTAGCCTTTTCTTGATCCAACTTACGCTAGACTAATCTTTAAGCCCCTAGAACCCTTGTCCAAGAGTCACAGGGAGAGTTAAATCACGAGTAGCTTAAGCAGCCTCCCAGTCAGTTCCTGTTATTGACTCTGAGCACAAGAGATCAATCTCGAATCTAGGGAGTCTTTTCCTTGGTTTAACCCCAATGTGATGTCCCCTCTGAGTCCTATAAAGCTGCCATATTTTTTTGTTCCTTGTTGAGTCCTCCAAGATATCACCAGCTGTTTCTGGTCAAGCCCACTTTACCTTTCCTTACATAATTGATTCTTGTAAATAGTAACAATCAAATCTTGGTGTCCTCAGGGTTCACTGTGAATTTGGTTTTGCCTTTTGAGGGTGATCAATTAACTTTTGGGGTGTTTCTGCAAAAAATGGGCACTGAGGATAATGGTGAAATGGGACTCCACTTGTTTCAATGTGGCTCTGATTGGGATCCTCTTGTGTCAATGGATCAAAGTTTACATTACCCAGTTTTGCTTGATGATGATCAGCCAATAAACAGAAATCCCCACCTTCTTCACTATCCATCAAATTCAATTCTGGCTGATATGCTGCCAAAGATTACAGCTTTTGAGAATGAAGGTTTCTCAGATATGATCAGTTCTTTCGGCGCCTCAGATTTTCATCCAAATTATGTGGCTGCCATTCAAAATTCTCAAGAGGATTGCTGGGATTTGGAAGAGGTGAGAAAGAGGAAATCATCAGAGCCTCATTCACCATCCCATAAGGTATAATAAACTTTTGCTATCATAACATGTGAATTAGTGCCATGAGATGTTAGTTTGTGAATTCTTTGAAACTTGTAGAATGTTGAAAGGGGACTGCTAAAGAACACAGCAGTAGATAATTCAGAATGTTCGAAACAAGAAGACGAAAAGAAACAAAAACCAGAAAATAGCTCCAGTTTGATGGCTAATTTAGCAGGGAAACAAGTAAAGCATGATGACTCCAGCAATGGGAAACCTCGTAACGAAAATTATGTTCATGTGAGAGCTAAAAGAGGCCAGGCTACTAACAGTCACAGCCTTGCAGAAAGGGTACATATATAACGCTTGATCGCCCTCCCTCTTAGTTTCTTTGATCACACCAGATCAATATGTTATAATACGAAGACTCGTTTTCTTCAACAGAATGCATAAACTATAAAAAGAGTTTTGATTGGTTGGCAGGTGAGAAGAGAAAGGATCAGTGAGAGGATGAGATTGCTTCAAGAACTTGTCCCGGGCTGCAACAAGGTAGTATTTGCTTATGATCTTGCTTCATTTCTTTGTCCTATAATATCTGCTGATATTTTCATGGTTTTTTCTTTTTTATTGCAGATCACTGGGAAAGCTGTGATGCTTGATGAAATTATTAACTATGTAAAGTCACTCCAACAACAAGTTGAGGTACATTTTACAGAAAAAATCATCTCTCTCTCCATAATTTTGGCATAATCCTAGCTAGTTCTTGCTGATTTATATTCATCATTTCATCAAAACTAAAGTAAATTGTTCCACCATTTACGAGACCTTAACATTTCAGTTTCTGTCGATGAAACTGGCAACTGTGAATCCGGAGATTAACCTTGACATTCAACAAGCAATGACCAAAGAGGTAAGTGAAGAGCAACAGATAAGGATCATATCTGCAAGTCTGCAACTATTAGCCAGGTATATATAAACCTGAAACCTGTCAACTATTCTTTCTGATGCAGATTTTTGCTACACAAGGTAGTAATGTACCCCGTCGTGGATTCATCCATGGCATTAGCTCCTCGCAAACATTCCATGGATTCCGACAGGGAGATTTCGCTAACATCCCAAATACCATCCCGCCAATTCGCCCCTCGCCTCAGGTAAATCATTCTTTGCATCTCATTATATATTCTGGCTGAATTGCAAACTATTTTGACGAGACTAGCTACATTTCCAGAACGTATTGAGCAACGATCTTCACAGTATTCTCCCGACGACATTAGATTCTAGCCCCTCTATGAGTATAATGGATCCAAACAGTAAGACTCCACAGTTAATTTCATCAGCAACAATATATATATATATATATATATATATTCTGTATCACCTCATCATATATATCCTCTGAAATTTTCTGTGTTCTTGCCAAGTCTGAAATGTAGTTTATCTTGTTTAGCAGGGAAGTAAAAACTGGAGCGAGCTGAGCGGCGTTAAGTTCTTCATTCCTCCATTAATGCTTTCCTTCAAACAAAGATTCAGACACAGCTTGACTGCAGAATCTGTTTCAGACAAGAAAAGTAGCAACTACAGATAAATGTTCAGAGTTGTATAGGTCTGCTTTTAGCTCCTTAATCTTTTGTTCTTCGCATTTTAGCAGAAGAATAATGTTTAATGTTTAACATGGTCATGCGTACATATAATGTCGACTGTTGAAAGCAAAACTGCATGATCCAAGGTTTCTGTTAAGAACAGATGCATGTTTCGTTTCACCTTCGAGTTTTGACTAATTTAATGCCAAATTACATTCTTTTTTTGAGTAACGAGAAAACACACAGTCAGTGCCCAAAGGTATGCACCGAGTAAACACTGTTTTTCTGTTAAGAATAAAACTTGTAATCTTGTGGTTATCACGTCATGACGTCAACCATCTAACCAACTTAGATCGAATTGACATGAATAATGGTATTCTTAAATGCTCGTAATTATTATATCTTGTCCACAGTGCATTATGAATATGAATTTTGTACGGTATAAAGTCAAATTTTGTATATTAAATCAAGGTTCACAATGCACCGTGTATCCTGGTCCACTATATAAATTGTCAGTGCTGGTTACACCATTAAATATTTTGGCACGTAAATAAAGTTGTTTGCGTCTGCAGTCACGGACATCATGGGAGCTTCTTATGTATGCAACAACTAAGTCGGCAGCATGTTATGTTATACATAAAGACCGGGGGTCCACCCGACCAACCCATTTTAACAATTATTTAAAGTATTCCTATTAATTAATAATAATCGTTGTAGCATTTATTTATTATTAAAAAAAAACAGTACTCCATGGTAGTTCACTAGCTCTCATGCATAGGGATGTCAACGGGGCGGGGCGGGGGCGGGGAATGGGGTCCCCGTCCCCGTCCCCGAAGTGCCACCCTGTTCCCCGTCCCCGCCCCGTTCCCCGGCGGGGATGGGGAATTATTCCCCATCCCCGTCCCCACGGGGATTTTTCGGGGATGGGTAATCCCCGCGGGGATTTTTTTTAAATTTTGTCATTTGAAAAGTAATATAATATTCAACTTTCAAAATCTAAAATTATAGATTAATAAAACTAAAAGAAACACTTTCAACTTTCATAGTACAAATTTAAAATGCATAGATTAATAACATTAAAATATCCAACTCTTACTAAAGTAACATTAAAATATCCAACTTCAAACACTTAAAATTGTTTCAAAGTTCATAGTCCAAAGTCCAGTACATAACAAAACAATCGAAATACAAGTACATAACAAAACAAATGATCTTCAATTTCCATTTCTCACTTCTCAAGGCTAGCGTTGAAGTAGTAGCTCTTCAGTAATAACCTGAAAAATAATAATAATTTGAATAATAAATTGATATATATATTTAGTTAAAATTTTAAACAACATAATTTCAAAAATACCTCTAAGCTTCTAATTGTTGAGGAACGAGTAAATCTTCATCAATTTCATAATCTTCCTCACCTACAAATATTATTTTAGAATGGTAAAGGACAATTAGTTTCAAGAATGTGAAGGTAATACACTACTATAATCAAATTCAAAGAATCAAAGGCACTGCTAGTCTGCTATAATCAAATCCAAATTTCATTAACCATTAAACCATAAAGCATAATCTGTAAACCATTAAACCATGAAGCATAAACCATTAAACCACAAAGCATAAACCATTAAACCATTAAACATAATCTGTAAACCATTAAACCATTAAACATAAATCATAAACCATTAAAGTGATTAAACCATAATCTATAAACCATTAAACAGTAAAGCATACACCATTAAACAATTAAACCATAAAGGCTAAAGCATACACTATTAATCTGTAAACCATTAAACCATGAAGCATGAACGATTAAACCATTAAACCACTAAACCATAAAGCATAATAAAGCATAAACCATTCAACCATTAATCCATAAGCATAAACCATAATATGTACAAACCATAAAGCAATAATTACAAATGCGAACCAGATTTCCGGTGGACTTACCTAGGCGTTGAGGCAGACATAGAGGCGAAGTCACCGGCGAGCAGTGGCCGAAGATGTGGCCGCACTTCGACGCCGGCTGCGAGGTCAGTCTTCCAGAGTTCCAGTTCGCACTTTGACGCCGGCTGCGACTTGGTAGGACGGTGAGAGTGTGAGACGGAGACGGAGTGACGCTAGGACCTGGGATGCCGCCGGCGAGGCCGCAATTCGCAGACGAAGAGGCAGAATCGACGCAGAGCAAGAGGCGGAATCGAGACTCTGAGAGGCAATCTTTAGGGTTTTATGTTCTAATTAACTTATATACTTTGTATAAAATATAAATATATAATATATAATATAATAATTATAAACGGGGAATCGGGGACGGGGCGGGGATCGGTTTTCCCTATCGGGAGCGGGTTGAATTGCCATCCCTAATTGTAGCTGCGCTCCGGATGAGTGCTCCGTTGTATTCGCACTCCATATTTCAAAAAATTTGGTTTAGGATTATCTTATTTTGTCCATGCTCATCTCATATATGTCCGATGAAGTTTTGTATGTTGCAGTGGGACATGCCATATGTTGCAGTGGGACATGCCATGTCCTAGGCCCCATGAAGACTATTTAAGTCATCTTTGGGTCTTCTTCTCGAACAAGAGAGGGGTTTTAATTGGACGTCGCCTTGAGTATTGCACGATGATCTCTTCATTGACTAATAAAGAACCTGTGACATACAATTGACCAACACATCTTTACCAAGCGACTAACCCACAATCTGCACAAAGAGTACTGCCTCCACTAAGGCTCGAATCCACAACCTCCCATATGTGAGTGCAACGGTGCACTAGACCACAAGATGTTGGCAATAAATCGGTAGTTTAAAACTTAAATTGGTAAAATCCTTTCAAAAAAAACTTAAATTGGTAAAATTATATAGTAATGGACCAAATTAGAAGGTAACTCATAAAATATCTAAAATTTTCTTGAAAATTAAATAATAATAATTATAATAAAAAATTATTACAAATATAATACTATCACGATTTATAAAAAAAAAATGATAATTGAATAACCAAAAAAGTGAACAACACTTTTCATTTATTTCTTTTTTTTCTTTGTGTAATAAAATCGAAAGCACACCTATGTCTTGTATTTGTTAAACATGAGTTTGTTTTTGTGAAAAAGGTTGTCCGGATTTTAAGAATTTCGAGAAGCAACAAACAGGACATGCATTTAAAAAAGGAGGCCAGATTGAACACGACATTTTACCCGAATCGCTAATTCTTATCCGCTGCTGCGAGAATTACAAAACCCGAAAACACAAATAAGAAGAAGAAGAAAGAAACGAAAATGGAGAAGGCGAAAGCATTGATTGAAGGAATAAGCAAGGAAGATTCAGAGCTACTGTCCTCACTCACCATTCCTCCCCATCGACTCAGCGTCGAGTCTAGTTTCTACGAGTACTACGCCATAAGAGGCATCCGAGTTGACCGAGTCGAACCCGGCTTCGTCTCCTGCACTTTCAGAGTCCCTCATCGCCTCACCGTCAGAACAATCCTCTTCAATTTTCTTCTTCTTTGTTTTTGCTGTTTCTGAGTTGTTGATAATTGGAGAAAATTTTTAATTCGATTTTTGTAGGACAGAGAAGGGAAATTAGCATCGGGTGCGATTGCGAACCTGGTTGATGAAGTAGGAGGTGCGGTTGTATACGTGGAGGGTCTCCCCATGAATGTTTCTGTGGACATGTCAATCTCTTACCTTTCTGCTGCAAAGTGTGATGTAAGCTTCTCTCGTATGAATTCCTTCTGATTTACCTTTATTTCTTCATCCTTTATCTCTATAATTATGTTATCATATTTAATTTGTTACTTTAAGCCTATTTGGATTTTAGTCAAGTGTTTCACATTCATCTGAAGAGCATTTTTTTTTTTTGTTCCTGATTGATTTCACACTTGAACTGCAACTTCTGAATTTTAGTCCCAGGAATTGCATCATTTCACCCGGTGTGTATATAGTTTATAGGATAGAAATCAGAAAAATGTATTTTTACTTTTTTATTAAGGTTTAGAAGCTAGGTGCTTGTGTTTCATCCTTTCCAATCTAAGTAGAATTCTCTTCAGTTTTATAGAAAGAAGAGAATTGGGGTTTTCTCAAGCCATATCATGTTGTTGGAGATGCAATGCCACTGGAAAATACTACGTATTATCTAATTAAGATGAAAGAAAGGGATAAAATGCATTCCATCTTAGGTAAGGCTGATAATGTAGTGTTAGAATCGTTAAACCTGCAATCATCCCTGTTGCGATAGAAAAAAAGAAGAGGGGGGAGGGGGAAGAAGAAAATAAACAGAAACACCATTGATCCTAGGAACTAGGAAGGGAAAACTCTATGATACACTCTTCTTTCCTAGGCTTCACAATTTGAACTTAAAGCTGGCATTTGCTTATCTGTGTTTGAATTCCTCTTTTTCTTGTTTAGCTTTCCACTATGGTTTGGTTTTGTTTGATTAATTACNGAAACATTAATTTTGATTACTCCTTTTTTCACAATTTTCTTAATCAATCAACTAGAACTACACACCCGGACAAAGACATCAATGCTCGATATGTCTCTTTTTAATATATGACCTATTCTTATACAAAATAAGATTACTTTATCGTCTCTCATACAACAATTTATATCATGGACCATGGTCTACATAGCATTATAGACCTTAGATCGAAACGACGAGGTACATAATTCATGCGTGTAAGGTACAAAATTTTATAACACAAGATACATATACATGTTATATATTTATTTATTTATTCAAATATGATTTAAGTAAATAATTTGTGTCCATAGGCACGAAATTTCACAGACACAAGACACATAAATTCGTAACATAAGACACAATTACTAATTTATTTTATGTATATAATTTATATTCTTAAAGTACAACATTTCATAACACAAGGTACAAAAATTCACAACATAAGACACATACACATGCATCAGGTCCACACTATATATTAGGCTAAATCCATGCCACTCCTCTAAGCCCAACTTCACTACTCCAGCCCATATGGCTATATAATAAGCTTGGGCTAAACTCAAGAACGCATCGCACAATCATCTGACATTCTGTGGGGCACAATTTCACATCTTACGTTCTATTCTCTCTTTTTAATCGATGATGGTAAAGGCTTTAGATTTTCTCACCCACGACACCATGGGCCCACCTCTGATACCACGAAGCCCAAAAGGTGTGCATAAGTGGCACGTGTGGGGGCCACGTATCTTAGTCCACAGTGGACACTTTCTACGACTTTCCTTGAAGAACGTAGCTCTGTGGAGACCCAAGAAGCGGTGTCGTTTTTGTAGATTAACGTCTCCTTTCTCAAACAAACCAAATCCTAGGAAAAGTAAAAACATCCTCAATTCCAACGGCGAGCATGCTGAATTATTAATAGTATTCATAATCATCCCATCTTCACCGTTTTGACATGGAAAGTATAAACATATCTCCCTATTTTTTTGTTTAAAGCTTGAAAGGATAACCGAATAGATGAATAACAATTTTAGTATTAAAATATCATGAATTTGATTTTTGTTAATACACTTTTAATTAAATTTATCACACAAATTTTTTATAGTGTGATTTATCATTTTTTTTTGGTGATTTACAAATATTACTCCGTATTATATAAATGCAATTCATCATTTCTATGCAATTTAAAAACTATTATGCAAAAACGAGATTTATTTAGTACATACTTTTGAATAGTGACTGTCGATTTCCCTAACTAAGTTGGTTGAGTGGTATTAGTAACTATAAAGTTTCAAATTCAACTCTTCTTGTGAACAATATATTAACTTTTTTTTTTATTTGAACCGATCATTTATAGGTAACTTAAATTACTTTACATCTTTATCTTGTATAAGTTATGATTATAAAACAGGATTTACCTAATACATATTTTCATGTAAAAAAAATGTGGAGTTTGCAGCGGTACATGGATAATTGCTTGAAAAAATGGGAAAAACTTTTTACAGCTTGTTAGTGTAAAATTTGTTTTATACGAAGTATTTATTTTTTTACGACTCGTTTAAAATGATAAAATTTATTTTCTATTTTTTTGAAACACTTATTATTTTTTATATATCAATGTTTCAATCATCGAAATTCAGTCATATGACCACCCATTTGAAATAATAATAGGTGTGTAATTATAGTTCATATCTCTTGTGTAATTTATGGAGTATTACATGAGAACAACATTTGTCTCTCATTTGTAATTTGTGAGCTATTATTCCGTGCAAATCCTCAAACACATTGTAAAATGTTCTCTTCACCTAACATTTTAAATTAGTTAATCTTTATTAGGTTTATACATTAAGTACTTAAGTAGATAATTTGGCTCATGATATTGCTCAGGAAGTCATTTCTGAGTCAGGTTGTCGGGACTCGGGAGTGACTTTACACTCTTTTTGTTTTTGTTTTTTTTTTTGAACGTTTTAACTTCTGATTTAATGCATTAAGTTTTTATTTAAAAAAAATGATTGGTAAAATGTAAATGGAAAATTAGTGAATATATATATAGTGTAGTGTTGGAATTAGGGATGTCAACGGGGCGGGGCGGGGCCGGGGAATGGGGTCCCCGTCCCCGTCCCCGAAATCCCTCCCCATTCCCCGTCCCCGCCCCGTTCCCCGTCGGGGATGGGGAATTATTCCCCATCCCCATCCCCGCGGGGATTTTTCGGGGACGGGGAATCCCCGCGGGGATTTTTTTGAATTATGTCAATTTAAAAAAGAAAGTAATATTGTGAAAAAAAAATAATTTAAGCCTTGAA
>CM008331.1:30007274-30017705 GCA_002525835.2 Ipomoea batatas
AAAATCAAGACTAAAGATTCTGCACATGTCCATCCAATTAAGTAAACTACATATATATACTTTACCTTGTAAATTGTTCCAAAACCACCTTGACCTAACTTATTTTTTTGTGAGAAGTTATTTGTAGCTCTTGATATTGTTGACCAGTCAAATAATGGTAGCTCTAATTCTTCCTTCAACTTTTGTTCTGTGTTTTTTGTTTTGCAAAAATACCAGAAAAGCACCACTCCTGCAAGAACAATTACAACCGGCAGTGACAAACAAAGCACAAGAACTTTTATTTTCCTACCCATTGGGCTTGAATGATTTGGTTCTGCTTGTGACCCTGTAGTTCCAAAAGACTTTATTATGAGACTGTCAAAGTGACTATAAAGTATAAACACATTAATTATACCTGGTATTTCAGTAGCAGCCAGTCTGATGTAAATGTCTTGCCCGTCTTGTATTGTTCGCATATCAACCAAATCACCATACCAAATCAAACACCCACTTCCTCCATTGGTTATATTGAGAGTGGAATAAGCCATACAAGAGCAACTCCTCAAGCAAACTTGTTCACACTCTTGAAGGCTCATAGATTCATTATACCAAGAGTGCCTTGTATCTGGCAATTTGATATCAGAATATTTGAGGAATCCATCTGATGAAGATCCATTATTGTGGCAATTCAGGGGTGTTCTCCTATGGCATCCTCGTGACAAACTTTCTGTCGCATTATTATTAGGCAAAAACTTTTCTATACATCCACAACTACGATAATCCTGTATGTTGCAGACACCATTTGTACCACATAAACCATATGTGCCACAAGTATCTGACGGTTCGTTATGAAAACTCATCCATTGTTTGATCTGATCATCCCATGTCCATGATTTTAGAACACCATTGCTGGTAACAAGAAATCTACTTGAACCAAACTCATGACTGATATTATACCAATAATAAACCTCCTTTTTATTTATAACCAGTCCATGTGGGGCAAGATTGGTGCTCCTCTGTTCTGATGTTACACTAAAGCGCAAACCATTCCATGGACCTGAGCTAAAAATCTCAGTTGTTCCATTCTTGAGAATAAATTGTGGATATCCAGTAGGATCCAGGTGCAGTGTATATTGGCATGAAGATGGGTCATTTTCACTCTTCCAAGCTGTTAAAAAAACCTCATGCCCAGTCTGCAAATTCCACCCAACTTTCATTCCGGTTAAAAAATTGTCAGTTGGGTAATCAAAACTTTGCCAGAGAAAATTCTCCGGGTTTTCATCATCTGCATCTCTCACCACCAGGTTCCCTGAATCCAGCAACTCTGCAACCGGATTTTGCACCGATCTTGATGTGTTGGCAGACCAAACAGGGTGACCCTTGTCTCCAAGAAGTGCAAGTTGGCCTCCCAGGGTGATCTTCAAGACTGCTGAAGATGTGTCAGCAAGTGGAGCATCTCTGTTTGCAACCCAAACCACTGTCTTAACTGGATCTTGTTTGTACCAGATTCCTACATAACGGTTTGAGGAATTGGTGGGGCTAAAAAATCCCATCACAAAGGTTTCACCTTTTGAGATGATGGTATCCCCATCTTTCAGAAATTGGGTTTTATTAATTAAATCCTGTCCCAAGCAAATATTTGGTATTGAAAGTAAGAAAGCCAAAAGCAAAACGAGCAAAAGAGGTTCCATGGCTACTGAAAGAGGTAATGCTATAGAAATTTCTACAGTAGCCTATAGTGAAGATCAGGCAACCAAGATTGAGTGTAAATGCAGGGACCTTTCCGTCCAAATAACGTGTCTTGACTTCACTTCTGTAATGTCCATGTCCTAATTTTCTTCATTTTATGAATAGAGAAATTTTCGATTTTGGTCTTAAATTTGAATACCAAACCCTGAGCAACTTGGTGCCACTGGACCACAAGATCTTTGACAATTTGACAATTGTACTTAGTCACATTTGTTTGTTAACTATTCACTAATAACTATTAACATTTTCTAATTAGGTGCATGACTAGCTATGTAAATTTTTGTTTTATTTTTAATTTTATATTTGGCCCTACGAACAATTTTATTAATAACAATCGCCAGAATGTCAAAACTAACTATCATCTGAATGAAATGAATAGCTTAGTGTACATTCCAAAATCTTGATTACTCTTAGGAACCAGGACCAAAAGTGAAAATTTATCTTAGCTAGGAAAATTTGTCCTTTGAATTTTCTTTTATTTCTCTTGCCAATAAGTTCTTGCCAATAAGTCTGGAAAGGAATATCAAAGTCTACTTTGGCATGCTGTAGACAAAAGTGTTGCAATCTTATGATACTAATGATCACACTTGCATTCTTGGTCTGACTTCGTTGCCTATTGACTTTTTCTTTAAGTGCTTTTAATAACCACGACCCTTAGCTTTGTGAAACCACAGGGAAACAAGAATCAATACTTCAATCGTGTATGATATACACTTTCCTACAAGTTTTTAGTCATGTAAACGTAACTTGAGTTTTAGGAGAAAAAAAATTATGAAATACAAGAAGTTAACAAATTACTGGAGTTGCAACAATTGAACATTTGATATGTTTTACAACTTTAAGTTTTTGTCATATGAGTACAATATGGGTGATACCAAATGGGAAGATGGCGTTATGCAAAAAAATGTGTAGTAGATCTTAAGATCATAAGATGAAATTCAAATTCTTAGCCGTTTTAAGGAATCTAAGTTGTACATTAATCAACGAGGATCCAGTGATGACATTGTGACTTCATTGAGGGAGGTTGTTGCATGTTTGCCTAAATCAGCTCTCCTGCCAACGAAGTAGCCAGGCTCTTTAGGTTGAGGCAACACAGCATCATTAACCAGCATTTGAACAACAAAAGACATGTTTGGTCTATCTTCTGGAGATTGTTGCACACATAAAAGACCGATATGGATTGACCTTAGAACTTGAGCTACATCAACAGAATCAGATATACGCTCATCAACTAGTGTGAGTGGCTCTCCTTCTTTATAAAGCTTCCATGCCTGTATATTATATATTTAACATTGTAGAGAAAAATGTTGTTGATGAATATTTTGTTGGCATGAATGAATAAATTAATGGAATTATCTAAATAGAACTCTTACATGGCCAGGAAGGGTCTCGTATCGATCTTCATTAGAAAATTCACTATTTTTCCTGCCACTGACTATTTCTAGTATTAAAACACCAAAGCTAAACACATCTGATTGAATTGAGAAGATCCCGTGTGTTGCGTATTCTGGAGATATATACCCACTACATTGTTTGACCAACCAACACTCATGAGTAGATGCATGAAAATTAAGAACAAACATATGCAAAGTGTTTAAGGTTAAATTGAAATTCTTACTGGTTCCAGCAAGTCGTTTTGTGTTATCCGTTGTAGCATTTCCTACTAAACTCCTAGCCAACCCAAAGTCTGATATTTTTGGGTTCAAGTCAATATCAAGCAAAACATTGCTACTCTTGAGGTCCCTATGAATAATTCTTAGCCGAGAATCTTGATGGAGATATAGTAACCCACGAGCAATTCCATTGATTATGTTGAAGCGTTTTAGCCAGCCAAGTAACTTTTTCCCTGTTTGATATGTCAATGGTTTAAGTTAGTTTTGTTACAATAATTTCCTATGATATGAAATGAATATAGATGACAAGATAACCATACATACCAAATATAAAAAAGTCCAAACTTTTGTTTGGCATGTATTCATAGATCAACATATTTTCTTCACCATTAATGCAACACCCCAAAAGCTTGACAAGATTTCGGTGTTGTAATTTGGCAATACAAATAACTTCATTCTTGAATTCCTCAAGTCCTTGCATGGAATTCTTTGATAGCCTTTTCACAGCTATTTCTTCTCCCCCATCAAGAACACCCTAGGCAGTTAAAATAAATAAAATAAGATTCGGTACATACCTATACAAGAAAACATACTGCATATACA
This sequence comes from Ipomoea batatas, assembly GCA_002525835.2. Taxonomy (NCBI): domain Eukaryota; kingdom Viridiplantae; phylum Streptophyta; class Magnoliopsida; order Solanales; family Convolvulaceae; genus Ipomoea; species Ipomoea batatas. The sequence continues at coordinate 30,011,219 of CM008331.1, forward strand.
TTTACCTTGTACACTGCTCCAAATCCACCCTGACCTAGCATGTTCTCTTGTGAGAAATTATTTGTAGCTCTTGATATTGTTGACCAATCGAATATGGGTAGCTCTAATTCATTCTCCAACTTTTGTTCTCTCTTTCTAGTTCTGCAAAAATACCAGAGAAACGACACACCTGCAAGAACTGTTACAGCCGGCAGCAACAAACAAAGAACAAGGAGCCGTGTTTTTCTCCCCATTGAGCTTGAATGATTTGGTTCTGCTTTTAACCCTGTATTTCCAAAACACTTTTCTCATTTCAACTTCATTACAAGGTTGTATGTCAAAGTGACTATAAACACATTAATTGTACCTGGTATTTCGATAGCAGCCAATCTGANGGTAAAAAATTGTCAGTTGGATAATCAAAACTTTGCCAGAGAAAATTCTCCGGGTTTTCATCATCTGCATCTCTCACCACCAGGTTCCCTGAATCCAGCAACTCTGCAACCTGATTTTGCACCGATCTTGATGTGTTGGCAGACCAAACAGCCTGACCCTTGTCTCCAAGAAGTGCAAGTTGGCCTCCCAGGGTGATCTTCAAGACTGCTGAAGATGTGTCAGCAAGTGGAGCATCTCTGTTTGCAACCCAAACCACTGTCTTAACTGGATCTTGTCTGTACCATATACCTATGTAACGGTTTAAGGAATTGGTGGGGTTAAAAAATCCCATTACAAAGGTTCCACCCTCTGAAACGATGGTGTCCCCATCTCTAAGGAATTGGGTTTTAGTAATTAAATCCTTTCCCAAGCAAATATTTGGTATTAATGAAAGTAAGAAAGCCAAAAGCAAAACGAGCAAAAGAGCTTCCATTGCATGACTACTGAAAGAGGTAGTGCTATAGAAATTTCTACAGTAGCTTAAAATGAACTAATGAAGATCATACAACCAAGATTGCGGGTAAATGCAGGTACCTTTCCGTCAAAATAGCGTGTCTTGACTTCACTCAAAGCTAATTACAAGCTCAATCCACACTTCGATATCGTTTGTCCATGATACATGTGCGCAACTTGACTTTGTGACCACAATGGCAATGCTTTACTTGAATGCATTCACCAAATTCATAATAGCTTTGACGGCTAGAAGAAGAGGATGGAATTGACATTTGTGATTTTTTTTTTTTTTTCAAATTCCCAGTACAATTTAAGCACTTTCACTTGTGAATTTGGACAGCTTCGTTGGAATCGATTTTAGGGTATAGAATGTTAGGGTTAACGAGTGGAAGAGAAGAAAGGGAGAGGAAAAAAATAAAGCAATGGAATAAATATGTACATTAAATTTGGAAGGATAAAAATTCCCTTTTAATTATTTCAGATAGCCTTAGACATTCTGGTGATACTTGATCGGAAAATTGCTATGTACGACTCAATGTAAAAATTAAAAAAAAAAAAAAGATAAAATTAAAAAAATTACATAGTCATGTACTCAATTAAAAAATGTTAATAATCAAGATCAAATGTGATTCAAGTATAATAGTCAGATGATCAAAAGTGAAATTTTATCTTAAGAAATTTTATTCAAATTTATTCCTTGCTTGATCTTATCTTCCCATATCAATATGTGACACAATTTATTAACTACATTACATAATATGTTAACTATAATTAATTAAAAATAACATAATATATTAATCACAGACACATAATCTTAATATTATTTTAAAAACATTCACAATACAAGATGAACTGGATCTTAGTATATGATATAACAATTATAAGAACAAGAAAATGGCTTTCCATGTGAGTTTAATAAGCATTAAACACTGATGACTAGCCAAGCACCTTGTGCTCAATTGGCATGTAGTGACCACCCTTAGATGGGAGGTCATGAGTTCGAGTCTCAGTGGTGGAGATCTCGAAATTGACTCTTTGTGCTTCAACAGATTGAGAAAAGTATAGATGAACAGATACTACAATGTAATAGGGTCAGTTGTATTAAAAAAAAAACACTGATGACTACTTTGGCGAACTAGTCAACTTTGGCAGATTGATTCGTATGACAACAAAGACTGGTTATACTGCAGTCTGCAGCTAAATGCAACAATCATTATTTCATAGAATATCGTCCACGAACCATGTACATTTTTAATATATTAAAAATATGTTATGATCCATAAAAAAATTTGCTATAATGATATACCATAGCCCATAGTCCACCTAACATTGTGGACTTTGGTCTAAAATAAAATCTAAATTATGTATATGCATTTAATATATTTTATGTTCTCAATAAAATGAAGATACATATGTTAACTACATGCAGTTATAACTTATAACACCACAACACCAAATATTATGCAAGTTTTATGGTAGTACATTTGAAACATTAATCTCGATTACTTTGAGTTTGGTTTCATATTTGTAAGCATACTTTCTCAACATGTTAAAGTACAAAAAGTTAGTATCGCCTCCACTGAGGAGAGCTACTATATGCGATCTGAGCACAAAGTGCTTGGCATCAATAGATCTAAATTATGATATCTTTACTATTTAAGTTTTCCGCATACTCAACTTAAATAAATCTAAATTATACATTCAACGAGGATTCAATGTCGAAATTGTAGCTTCATTTTGGGAACCTTTTGCATGTGTGCCTGAAGAATATTCCTTGCCAAAAAAGAAACCAGGTTCTTTAGCTTGAGGCAATGCAAAATCATTAACCAACATCTGAACTACAGAGCACATGTCTGGTCTATCCTCTGGAGATTGTTGCACACATAGAAGGGCGACATGGATTGACCTTAGAACTTGAACTACATCATATGAACCAGTTATATGCTCATCAACCAGCACAATTGATTTTCCTTCTCTATAAAGCTTCCATGCCTATACAATATTTAAAATCATACAAAGAAAAATGGAATATTCTAGTCAAGAAATAATGAATTAATGGAAACATATAAATTGGAACACTTACATGTTCGGCAAGAGCCACGTATTGATCTTCATTGATAAACTCACTATTTCTCCTACCACTGACTATCTCAAGTACTGAAATACCAAAGCTAAACACATCCGATTTAACGGAAAAGATTCCATGCCCGGCATATTCTGGAGACATATACCCACTACGTAGCATTGACGATAAAAAATGAGAAGATGACATGAAACAAACATATGCAATAGATGCATGTGTTGTACAACATCTTAGGATGAAATTCAAATTCTTACCGTGTTCCAGCAACTCGTTTTGTGTTATCTCCAGTTGCATTTCCTAGTACACTCCTAGCCAAACCAAAGTCTGATATCTTTGGGTTCAAATCAGTATCAAGCAAAACATTACTAGTTTTGAGATCTCTTTGAATTATTCTTAGTCGAGAATCTTGATGGAGATATAATAATCCTCGCGCAATTCCATTAATTATGTTGAAGCGTTTTGGCCAATCAAGCAACCTTTTCTTTGTTTGATCTGCCAAAGGTTTAAATTAGTTTTATTTTAATAATTTCCTATGATTTGGATATAGATAACTAGGTAAACATACCAAATATGAATAAGTCCAAACTTTTGTTCGGCATGTATTCATAGATCAACATCTTTTCTTCCCCGCTAATGCAGCACCCTAAAAGTTTGACAAGATTTCGATGTTGTAATTTGGCAATACAAACGACTTCATTCATGAATTCCTCAGGACCTTGTGTGGAATTCTTTGATAGCCTCTTCACAGCTATTTCTTCTCCCCCATCCAATGCACCCTAGCAATAGAAATAAATAAAATAAAATTTATGTACATGCCCATCTAAGAAATTAAATTAAAGTAGCATATCATTTTACCTTGTATACATCTCCAAATCCACCTTGGCCTAACTTGTTCATCTCTGAGAAGTTATTTGTAGCTCGTGATATTGTTGACCGATCGAAAACTGGTAGCTCTAATTCTTGGTTCAACTTTTGCTCTTTCCTTTTTGATTTGCAAAAATACAAGTAAAGAGACACCCCAGCAAGAACTATTACAACCAGCATCGACAAACAAAGCACAAGGATTTTTATTTTCGTCGCCAATGAGCTTGAATGACGTGGTTCTAGCGTTAACCCTGTAATTCCAAATAAAGTTTCTTATTTACATCCCAAAAAGTGAGTATAAACACATTTATTATACCTGGTATTTCGGAAGCATCAAGTCTGATGTATATGTCTTGCCCCTCTGGTAATGTTCTCATATCAACTAAATCATCATACCAAATCAAACATCCACTTCCTCCATTGCTTATATTGAGAGTGGAATAAGCCATACAAGAGCAATTCCTCAAACAAACTTGTTTACACTCTTGAAGGCTCATAGATTCATTATACCAAGAGTGTTTTGTATCTGGCAATTTGATACCAGAATATTTGAGGAATCCATCTGATGAGGATCCATTATTGTGGCAATTCAGGAATTTTCTCCTATGACATCCTAGTGACAAACTCTCAGTAGCATTATTATTAGGCAAAAATTTGGCCAGACATCCACAACTATGATAATATTCATTATGTATGTTGCAGACACCATTTCCACCACATAAACCATATTTCCCACAAATATCTGTCGGTTCGCTATAAAAACTCACCCATTGTTTGATCTCATCTTCCCATACCCCTGTTTTTATAATACCATTGCTTGTAACAAGAAATCTAAATAAACCTGAATAAACACTGGTATTATACCAAACATAAACCTCCTTTTTATTTCTTACCAGTCCATAAGGGCCAACGTTGGTGTTGCTCTGGTCTACTGCCGCTACACTAAAGCGCAAACCATTCCATGGACCTGAGTTAAAAATCTCAGTTGTTCTATTCCTGAGACTAAGTTGTGGATATCCAGTAGGATCCAGGTGCAGTGTATATTGGCCTGAAGCTGGGTCATTTTCACCCTTCCAAGATGTGAAAAAAACCTCATGACCAGTCTGTAAATTCCACCCTAACTTCATTCCAGATAACCAATGATCAGTTGGATAATCAAAACTTTGCCAGAGAAGATTCTCCGGGTTTTCATCATCTGCATCTCTCACCACCAGGTTCCCCGAATCCAGCAACTCTGCAACCGGATTTTGCACCGATCTTGATGTGTTGGCAGACCAAACAGGCTGACCCTTGTCTCCAAGAAGTGCAAGTTGGCCTCCCAGGGTGATCTTCAAGACAGCCGAAGATGTGTCAGCAAGTGGAGCATCTCTGTTTGCAACCCAGACCACTGTCTTAACTGGATCTTTTCTGTACCATATACCTATGTAACGGTTTAAGGAATTGGTGGGGCTAAAGAATCCCAGCACAAAGGTTCCACCCTCTGAACCATGGTTTCCCCATCTCTAAGGAATTGGGTTTTAGTAATTAAATCCCTTCCCAAGCAAATATTTGGTATTGAAAGTAAGAAAGCCAAAAGCAAAATGAGCGAAAGAGGTTCCATGGCTACTGAAAGAGAGAGTGGTAGAGAAATTTCTACATAGAGTAGCCTAAAATGAGGATCAGAGAACCAAGACTGTACGTGGGTCAGGTAGGTGAATGCCGGGACCTTTCCATCGCCTTGAATTAGTTAGCTAGAGCTGTGAAGCTGTCAATTCACCCATTTATATCTTTGGGTCATTGTAAGTTGACAAAGTAAAACTATATAAATATAAATAAAATAAATCAATCCATTATCCATGTCACTTTCCAATTAATTATATACACTCTGTTAGTTAACAGTTACAAGTATACTTACCTGAGTTAATGCCATATTGGGTCCTCCGACTCTCCGAGTATAATAATTTTTTGATGTTTAGTTCTAAACTTTTAAATTGATCAACAATGATCATTCGACTTTCATATTGTTATCATCCGTGGTTCAAGTTTACCATCCATGGTCCTTTAACTTTCAAATTTAACGAACCGTGATCCTCCTAGAAGGACAATGAGTGATTAAAATTCGATAGTTGAAGGACCATGAGTGGTTAAGTTAGACCATGAATGATAACAATTTGAAAGACGAAGACTTACATGGTGATCAATTTGAAAGTTTAGGATTAAACATTGCAAAACCATTATTATCAGAGAACCCGAGATGGTATAAGCTCATACTTACCTCTACCGATATTCAAAGTCTATTGTTTGAAGGTGTTTTTGATTCTATAATTAAGCAATAATTTATTGCTTCCCAATAAGTTGTCAAATAATAAATATTCTTGATCAACCGTAATAAAATTACAACAAACTTAAAATCATATTTTACTTTACATAAAACTTTAATTACTCGTTACTATATAAATTTCAAACAAATTCAATATTGTTATACGTATTAGGAAATCAAAGAGATAAATTAGTTTAAATTTGTACATAGTTGATCAACTCAAATTAAAAAGACTAATAAGAGATTCTCGTTGAGAATAAAATCTGTAATCTTCTAATTACCAAGTCAATAGCCTCACTAACTAGGCTAAGTTGTCCCTTTTTGGGAACTTTTTGAATGTGTGCCATATTCCTCGCCATTCGCCAAAAGAAGGC
>CM008331.1:30019922-30035515 GCA_002525835.2 Ipomoea batatas
TGCAGACACCATTTCCACCACATAAACCATATGTGCCACAAGTATCTGATGGCTGGCCACGATTACTCATCCACAGCTTGATCTCATCTTCCCATACCCATACTTTCAGAATACCATTGCTTGTAACAAGAAATCTAAATAAACCCAAATCATTACTGAGATCATACCAAGCATAAACCTCCTTTTTATTTATAACCACTCCATGTGGGCCATTATTGATGCGGGGGCCGCTTTTACTGATGCTCGGATCTATTGATGTTGCACTAAAGCGCAGACCATTCCATGGACCTAAGCTTAAAACCTGAGTTGTTCCATTCTTGATAATAAGTTGTAGATATCCAGTAGGATCCAGGTGCATTGTATATTGGCCTGAAGCTGGGTCATTTTCACCCTTCCAAGCTGTAAAAAAAACCTCATGGCCAGTCTGTAAATTCCACCCAAACTTCATCCCGGGTAACCAATGATCAGTTGGATAATCAAAACTTTGCCAGAGAAAATTCTCCGGGTTTTCATCATCTGCATCTCTCACCACCAGGTTCCCTGAATCCAGCAACTCTGCAACCGGATTTCGCACCGATCTTGATGTGTTGGCAGACCAAACAGCCTGACCCTTGTCTCCGAGAAGTGCAAGTTGTCCTCCCAGGGTGATCTTCAAGACTGTTGATGAAGATGATGTGTCTGCAGCAAGTGGAGCATCTCTGTTTGCAACCCAAACCACTGTCTGAACAGGAATTTGTTTGTACCAGATTCCTACGTAACGGTTTGAGGAATTGGTGGGGCTAAAAAATCCCATCTCAAAGGTCCCACCTTTTGAGATGATGGTATCCCCCCCATCTTTCAGAAATTGCGTGCTTGAAATTAAATCCTTTCCCAAGCAATTATTTGATATTGAAAGTAAGAAAGCCCACAAAAGCAAAAGGAGTACAAGAGTTTCCATGGCTACTGAAAGAGTGAGTTCTTGAGAAATAATTTTAAAGAGTAGCCGTTGGAAATGAAGATCAGACAACCAAGTAAGACAGCGGGTGAATGCCGGGACCTTTCCATCAAAATAACGTGTCTTATATCATTTTTTGACTCTTTCTGTCACTAAAAGTTGACCCTTTAAAACTAATTAATAAAATAAAGTAAATCGATAGATGCCACTATGGCATAAAATATTTTTCCACTCGGTTAGGTGCAAATTAAATTGCATTGTTTTTAAGACTTACAATAAAGATGACGACCATTAGATCTTATTGTTATTTGAGATTAATTGAGTGTAAATTTCATATTTTCTTGCCAATAAGTATGGTGGAGTGGGGGTAGATGAGGGGTGTGATAGGTGTTTATTTGTACAATTTTCTGATGCATATTTTGGTCCAATTGCTTCAATACTAGTGCATGAATAGACCAATTATATGTTTTGTTGTGTAGGAAGAAGCAAGGTGAGGAATACATTAAAGCTTAAAAGGCAAAACGGACCAAATCAAGGGCAATTTGCAAAAAGTAAAAGAGCATCCATGGCTACTGATGGAGTAGTTGAGGAATTTTTAGGTACATACAATAGGCGAAAATTAAGATCAGACACCCAAGAGTCAAAACTACGTGCAAATGCGGGGATCTTTCCATCAAAACGTGTCTTGACTTCATGATTTTTTTTTTTTTTTTATAAATTCACGAGGTCTTTCTCCGTCCGTTTAACGGTCCGGGTCCACCCACGTTGGCTCCGAGAGGCACAAGAGCTGGCCCAGGGGGAATCGGAATTCTTCCCCACAAAGAGAGCTCACTTGCCACTTGAGTTACCCCATTGGGTTCTTGACTTCATGATATTTCTAGCCAATTAACGATCATATATATATATAGGCCGTAACAGCCGTTCATCCCCTTCAAATCTAGACACCGTTTAGTTTAGGCTGCCCTTAGAACCTTAATTGGAGGGGTTAATGAGTTGGGTAATAAAGAGAAATTAGGAAATGCGTATAATACCATTAAATATATAGGAGTTTTTTTTTTTTTTTTGAAAAAAATATATATAGGAGTTTAATTACAAGGTAAGTATCAATTGATATATACATAACTAGGATAACTTTTACTATCTAACCTTATTCCATATTGAGTATAAATAAATCTAAATTATACATTCAACGAGGACTCAATGTCGTAATAGTAACTTCATTTAGGGAACTTTTTGCATGTGTGCCTGAAGGATATTCTTTGCCGAAAAAGAACCCGAGCTCTTTAGCTTGAGGCAATGCAAAATCACTAACCAACATTTGAACTACGGAGGACATGTATGGTCTATCCTTTGGAGATTGTTGCACACATAAAAGGCTGACATGGATTGACCTTAGAACTTGAACTACATCACATGAACCAGCTATATGCTCATCAACAAGCGCAATTGATTTTCCTTCTTTGTAAAGCTTCCATGCCTATATAGTATTTAAAATCATACAAAGAAAAATAGAATATTCTAGACAATAAAGAATGAATTAATGGAAACATATAAATTCGAACACTTACATGTTCAGGAAGAGTCACATATTGATCTTCATTGACAAACTCACTATTTCTCCTACCACTGATTATCTCAAATATTGAAATGCCAAAGCTAAACACATCCGATTTAACGGAAAAGATTCCATGTCCGGCATATTCTGGAGACATATACCCACTACATAGTATAGGTGATATTAAATGAGAAGATGACATGAAACAAACATATGATATAGATATGTTGTAGAAGTTCTTAAGATGAAATTCAAATTCTTACCGTGTTCCAGCAACTCGTTTTGTTTTATCTCCACTTGCATTTTCAAATATACTTCTAGACAAGCCAAAGTCCGATATCTTTGGGTTCAAATTAGTATCAAGCAAAACATTACTAGCTTTGAGATCTCTATGAATTATTCTTAGTCGAGAATCTTGATGGAGATATAATAGCCCTCGCGCAACTCCATTAATTATGTTGAAGCGTTTTGGCCAATCAAGCAACTTTTTCTTTGTTTGATCTACAAAAGGTTTTCCTTAGTTTTGTTCCAAAAATTTATAATATAGATTTGGTTATATAGAAGAGAAGATAACCATGTATTCTTTTAGTAATATTTAGTAATATTGGTCAAACATCTTTTTCTACGCCCTCTAGGTCTCTTAGTTTATCCAATATTTAGCATGTTCTTCATCTCTCTGCGTCTCTATTATCTGTTCAGCGGTTTGCTAGTTCTAGTGATCTACATGCATTCTCAGATTCTGACTGGGCTGGTTGTCCTATGGATAGAAGGTCAACTAGTGGCTAAGCTGTTTTTCTCGGGACTAATCTCATGTCCTGGGTGTGCAAGAAACAGAAAACTGTTGCTAGGTCATCTACTGAGGCTGAGTACAAAGCTCTGGCAGACGTGTGTGCTAAAGTTGTATGGATTCTCTCCCTGCTGCGAGAGATTGGTGTTTTTCCTCTGCTAGTGCCCAAGCTATGGTGTGACAATCTTGGTGCCACCTATATGTGTGCTAATCCTATTTTTCATGCTCGTACAAAGCATATAGAGATTGACTATCATTTTGTGCGAGATAGAGTTGCGGCAGGAGACATTCAGGTGAATTTTATCTCCACCAAGTATCATATTGCAGACATCTTCACCAAGCCACTAGCAGGACCCTGATTTTCTTTCTTGAGAGACAAGCTGCAGGTTACTTCCATACCCTCCGCTTGAGGGGAGTATTAGGACTCTACATATTCGAGTCATACTATGAGTCTTAGTTTCAGTCTAATTGTGACTCTACTTATATATATATTCTTGTAACCTGTACAGTATGGTTAGACATCATTAATACAATTATAACAGTTCTCATCCAAATTACATTGTTTATAAGAAAATAAATACAGTTGATATGACTTTACTACACTTTGAATTTGACTTGAGTTAGCATAACCAACACAAAAACCTAACCAATCTATATTATTATTACAGAGAGTCTAACTTGAAACTTTGTCTTGATCAACTTGGTTAAGAGTTGACCTTTTGCGAAATCCTAGTATTTGGGAATTATAGTATTAAACAATTGAATAATTTTATTCAAGTTAATTCCTTTGTGTTATATTAAAATTTGTTAAATGACATGATACACATGTGCAAAAATAATGTTCACATTTCTTATTGATGTCTACATTTCAAATTTATAAGCATCAATTGATATAACAAGGGTATCTTTTGCTATTTAAGTTTTCTCCATATTGAGTTTAAATAAATCTAAATTATACATTCATCGAGGACTCAATGAGGTAATAGTAACTTCACTTAGAGAACTTTTTGCATGTGTGCTTGAAGGATATTTCTTGCCAAAAAAGAAGCCAGGCTCTTTAGCTTGAGGCAATGCAAAATCATTAACCAACATTTGAACTACAGAAGACATGTCTGGTCTATCCTCTGGAGATTGTTGCACACATAGAAGGCCGATATGGATAGACCTTAGCACTTGAACTACATCATATGAACCAACTATATGCTCATCAACCATCTCAATTGATTTTCCTTCTCTATAAAGCTTCCATGCCTATATAGTATTTACAATCATACAAAGAAAATGGAATATATATTCTAGACAAGAAAGAATGAATTAATGGAAACAAATAAAATGGAACACTTACATGTTCAGGAAAAGTCACGAATTGGTCTTCATTGATAAACTCACTATTTCTCCTACCACTGACTATTTCAAGTACTAAAATGCCAAAGCTAAACACATCCGATTTAACGGAGAAGATTCCATACCCGGCATATTCTGGAGACATATACCCACTACACATACCAAATGAGAAGATGACATGAAACAAACATATACAATAGATGTGTAGTATAATATCTTAAAATGGTGTAATTCAAATTCTTACTGTGTTCCAGCAATTCGTTTTGTGTTATCTCCGGTTGCATTTCCTACTATACTTCTAGCCAAGCCAAAGTCTGATATCTTTGGGTTCAAATCAGTATCAAGCAAAACATTGCTTGCTTTGAGATCTCTATGGATTATTCTTAATCGAGAATCTTGATGGAGATACAATAATCCTCGCGCAATTCCATTAATTATGTTGAAGCGTTTTGGCCAATCAAGCAACTTTTTCCTTGTTTGATCTACAAAAGGTGTTCCTTCCTTAGTTTTGTTCCAAATATTTATAATATGGATTTGGTTATATAGAGGAAAAGATAGCCATACCAAATATGAAAAAGTCCAAACTTTTGTTAGGCATGTATTCATAGATCAACATCTTTTCTTCCCCACAAATGCAACACCCTAAAAGTTTCACAAGATTCCGATGCTGTAATTTGGCGATACAACTGACTTCATTCTTAAATTCTCGTAGTCCTTGTACAGAATTCTTTGATAGTCTCTTCACAACTATTTCTTCTCCTCCATCTAGAACACCCTAGAAATTAAAAATCAAGGAAATAAGATTCTGCACACATCCATACAAGAAAGCTGCACATATTTTTTTTTTTACCTTGTACACTACCCCAAATCCACCCTGTCCTATCTTGTTTGAAAAGTTATTTGTAGCTCTTAACATTGTCGACCAGTCGAACATGGGTAGCTCTAATTCTTCATCCAACCCTTCTTCTGTCTTTTTATTCCTGCAAAAATACCAAGAAAGCAACACCCCTACAAGAACTATTACAACCGGCAGCAACAAACAAAGCACAATGATTTTGGTCTTCCTCCCCATTGAGCTTGAATGATTTGGACCTGCCAATCAACAAAAGGCTTTTCTCATTTCACATTTATTGTGAGGCTATCATCATAAGTATAAACCACATGAATATGTTATAAATCATACCTGCTGTTACTTCTGAAGAAGCGAGTCTGATGTATATGTGCATGTCTTGCTGGTTGGGAGACACTGATCTAATACCAATCAAATCTTCAAACCAAATCAAACACCCAATCCCTCCATTTCTTTTGCTGAGAATCAAATAGGCGGTGCACAAGCAATTCCTCAAGCAAATTTGTTCACACTCTTGCAGATGAATCACAGACTCGTTAAACCAAGAGTTGTTTGTGTCTGGCAATTTGATTCCAGAATAGATTTGGAATCCATCCGATGAAGGCCCAACCTGGCAGCTAAGTGGCTTTCTCCTATGGCATCCCAGTGATGACAAATTCTCAGAGGCATTGTTATTAGGCACAAACTTTTCCAAACACCCACAAGTAGGAAAACCATCCACGTTGCAGAAACCATTTCCCCCACAAACACCATAGGCGTCACAATTATCCAATGATGCCGTTGAAAAACTATCCCATTCTTTGGTCTGATCTTCCCACACAAATCCTTTGACAAGACCATTACTGGTAAGCACAAATCTTAAAGAACTTATGGCCTTACTGAGACCATATGTCATGTAAACCTCCCTTTTATTCCTAACTAGCCAATATGGTAAAATGCTGTCCTTTCCTCCTGATTGAATTGAGCTCAAATTAGTCCATGGCCCCGAGGCATAAATCTTGGTCGGTCCTTTCTTGATCACAACTTGTGGATACCCTGTAGGATCCAGGTGAAATGTGTATTGCCCCGAAGCTGGATCGTCTTGGCTCTTCCAAGATGTGATGAAAACCTCATGACCAGTCTGGAAATTCCATCCTATTTTCATTCCGGGTAAGTAATGATCCGTGGGATAATCAAAACTTTGCCAGAGGAAATTCTCCGGGCTTTCATCATCTGCTTCTCTAACCACAAAATTCCCAGAATCCAGCAACTCTGCAACTGGATTCTGCACTGATCTTGATGACTTTGCATGCCAAACAGCCTGATTGTCTGCTACAAGTGCGAGTTGGCCTTCCAGGGTGATCTTCAAGGCTGCTGAAGATGTGTTTGTGAGTGGATGATCTCTGTTTGCAACCCAAACCACTGTCTTCTTAGGATCTTGTCTGTACCATATGCCTATATAACTGTTTAAGGAATTGGTCGGGGTAAAAAATCCCATCTCAAAGATTCCGCCTTTGGAGACGAGGGTATCCCCAGATTTAAGGGATTGTGTTTTAGAAACTAAATTCTTTGCGAGGGACGTGTTTGATATGGAAAGTGAGAAAAGCAGAAGTAAAGCCAGTAACAGAGCTTCCATGGCTAATGCTAGCTAGAGTGGTAGAGGAAACTTGCTGAATTGGGGGAAATGAATATATGCTAAGAGCATCCTTATCAATGGAGGTTTTTTTACGGTTTTTAAGAAGTTTGTAAGTGTGATTAAGAAAGAGAAAATGAGAGGCGATGAAAAATAAAATAAAACAAATTTGATATTTAAAAAAAATAAAAATAAAAAACAAGCTGATAAGTGCAAAAGATGCTACATTTATAAGGTCAATCTCGGGTCGCATTACATGTACTTGCTAGCTTTTGTGATTGATTTGAGCATGAGTTGCGTTAAAAATGCTTGTTAGTGCCATGGGATCCTAGTCCACACGTGTTTGATAATTTTGTAGCTAAAAGGTTGTGCGAAGAGGTGAAAAAGGCATGGATTTCAAAGTTTGATTCGAGAGCCAAATTGGAAGCAAAAGGACCGGCCCGGACGCGCCTAGGACGCGCATCCGTCCGGGCGTCCAAGTCCCAGGTCAACAAAGTGCAAAGCAGTGCGCAGCGGACGCCTGCTGGACGCCACCGGACGCCCCACGTCCGAAAAATCACTCTCTGAAGTTGCAATATCTGCTTAGGACGCGCAGAGGACGCATGTCGGACGCCGCATCCGACTCCCAGATCCCGCGCCGAAAATTTGAGCAGCGCGCAAAGAATCCCGCTGGACGCGCAGAGGACGCGCGTCCAGTCGGGCGTCCGCTACGTTTAATTTTGGCGGTTGGCGCGATTTAAATAGGGAATTGGGGCATTTTTCAGGAAATCCCATTCATTTTTCCAGATTAGTCTAGCCTAAAATTTCTCTCTCTAGAATTAGGTTGAAATTCCCTCCCAATTCACTTCAATTCCATTCATACTTCCATTCAATTAGCTAGATTTGGAGAAGATTGTGGACATCAACTTGCAATTGATCAAGATTTGTAGAAGATTTCCATTTGCAATCAAGTAATCTTTCAATTTCTTCTATTGTTCTTAAATTTCTATGCTGTGAATTGCTTTATTGTTTTGTTTAGTGATTTGATCTTGAATTTTGTCCTTGATCTTGAATTGCATTTTGATTTTGATTCTAGTTTTCCTTTTTGTGATTTGTTTTGTTGAATTGAGTAATGCTTTGAATTGAGTTGAATTGCTTTGTTGATTTGGTTTGAGCTTTGAATTGTGCTTTGCTTTCAATCCTTAGAGCTTAAATTTGTTAAATGCTTTGATAATGCTTAGTCTAGTTATGTGTGGCTAGTTACCTAGGGATTAGGACTAGTTGAACATGCATGTTGTTCTTGAGCTCTTATGTCTTGAATCTAGGGTAGATTGATGCCTTTTGGATAGCTTGATAGTGGTTGGGATGTTTGTATGATCTCTACTCTGATTAGGCCGATTGGACTTGAGAAGTAGTGTGTTTGCTTTCACCTATGAGAATAGGGATTGCTTGAGACCTCACCAACCTCTTTTCCTTCTCACCTTTGAGAAAAGGGAGTAGGAAGGCAAGAGGCACATTAAGTGTTTGTGATAATGCCTCTTCTAGCCTAAGGTTCACTAGTATGGCTTTATGGTCTAGTAGTGAGTCCATTGACCACGAGAGTGGCGGTGGTGTTAGTGACCTTGTCTCTTGTTAGTCCGTTGAGCGTTTTTCAAATCCCTAGTACCCTAGAAAATCAAGAGTTGCATGTGTGGTAGACTAGTCCCAATCCTTCCTTCCTAAAATTGTTCACAACACCTTTTGTTTTAAGCGTTTGAGATATTCTTAGAATGACATACACAAACCTTTCGATAGGACTAGCTTTTGAAACCTAGGAACTCTTGTGTCTAATTCCTTGTCTACCAAATCCTTTTCTACCATTCCTTGAGACGATACTCGGGAACTTCTTCCCGTTTTATTCACCTACACTCTTTCCACCTCCCGCTAAATTACAACTCTTCACAAGCTGTGTCAGGCGCGCCCGCATGGGCTGCCTTACGCGCACAGCAACTGAAGATTATAAAGTAGATATGTCAGATTTACTGTACTATAAACCTTTCATTAGCAGATGATCTTCTCTCCTTCTCTCTCATTCCATCTCTCATGCCATGTAGGATGCTTCTCTGACATTATTTCCCTATTATCCCTTGATAGGAATGCTCTAACCATGCAAGATAGTGGAACTCTTCTTGCCTGACTTGTTGCTCTCTTTATTGAGTCTAGACTAGACTATTAGAATATTAGAAGGGTCAGTGGGTCACATGTTAAATCAACATTATATTCACAATTGAATTTTTGCTATTTTGGACCTACAAGTTTTAAAATCATATTATGGATAGCGGATCCCAAAATAGCCCTTCATGAGATTGAATCCCAACCAAGGAAAAGCGTCCCTGCAATAATAGACAGTCTGCGACGGACAATTTTTCACGTAATAAGACAAAAAAAAAATATGAAAACCGGTGAAGACGTATAAGAGTCTACTCTACGTATATGAATACATAATCAAATCAAATACATATAATAATGATTAGGTAAAATCCTTATTTTATTAATTATGTTTAAATGATTAGATAATAATGAATTGAAAACTAATGATTTATGTTGATAGACTATTAGTTCTTGATTAGACATGATTAAGGATTAGTTAATAATGATTTTGAAAACAATTATAATTATTGATAGATTATTAGTAATTTAGTAAGTAAATTAACAATTAAAAAAATTAAATAATAATAATGAAAAACATAAATTGATGAACAGTTCATTCGGTATTATTTAAACGGTTAAGTTCACCATACAGATTGTCACGAATGTAATATTTAGGGTGTGTTTGGTAACCCGTAAAATGATTTCCGGAAAATATTTTTCAAGTTTTCGGTGTTTGGCAACGTCCGGAAAATGCGGTCAACAAAAAATGTTTTCCGTTGACCAAGGAAAATCAGTTCATTTAGCCGATCACGGATAGATATTTTCAACATGACAGTTACTAATAACTATGTAAAAATGCGACGTAATTTCTTCCCACTATTCGGTGAACCATACCGACTGAAAGTTGAGAGGCCAGGAATGCTTTGAATAGGATTCCATGGCTATTGCTAGCTGGAGAGGCCAGGAATGCTTTGAATAGGATAAGATGAATAAACTACCAAGATTCCTAAGTCCTAACTCTAGCAATATTAGGTGTATGATGTGGTTAGTAGCGTGAAAATTTGGGTTTTAGTAATTAAATGGTTCCCCAAATGTTGGGTGGAGGTCAATAAAGGATCAAGTCCAACAATTATATTGGTAATTAAAGGATTGTTGGGAGGAAGTCGGTGAAGGATCAAGTCCAATACTTTTGTCTCGAAAATGTGATGGTGAAAATAAAATTACAGTCTTCACCGTAAGTTATTGCTTTTGATCTAAACACCAAGCAAATGTTTGATATTGAAAGTAAGAAGGAGAAATGCAAAAGAAGTAAAATAGCATCAATAGCTACTGATAGAGTGGTTGAGGAATTTTGAGGTACAATGGGCGAAAATGAAGATCAAAGACCCAAGAGTCAAGACTGCGTGTAAATGTGGGGACCTTTCCATCAAAACGTGTCTTGACTTCATGATATTTCTAGCCAACGATCATAGTCAGTAACAGCTGTTCATCCCCTTAAATTAGAGCCGTCAAATCTAGACACCATTTAGTTTAGGCTAGGGGTGGGCACATCGGGATTCGGTTCGATTTTTTTCGGTTTCAATTTCAGTATCGGTATTTCGATATTACAAAAAATGATACCATTCGGTTTTACAATAAAGTTCGGTTCGATTTCGGTCCGGAATTATTTCAGTTCGGTTTAGGATGTTCAACTTTCAACATTTACTAATTTTTCAAGCGACACACTACCAATCAATACATATTCGCATAATCTAAACTATAAAATATAAATATTACATAACAAAAAACAATTCAAACACAAAATTAACATAGCAATCCAAATTGTAAATAAATATCTTGTTGATAACAATTATTTACATAGCATTCCAGTAAACTTCAAATTTAAATTTGAATTCCAATTAGAATTTCGAAATTCCAGTTTCAATTATTAATAATTATTAGGGTTATTAATTATTATTATTTATTTTATATATTAAAAAAATCGAACGATTTTCGGTTCAGTTCGGTAAAAAATCGAACGATTTCTCTAAATTAAGTACCGATCGGTTCTTTCGGTTTATACCAAACCGAACCGAACTACGTCAGTTTGGTACCGAACCGAACCGAAGTGTCCACCCCTAGTTTAGGCTGCCCTTAGAACCTTGGAAGGGTTAATGAGGACATGAGGTGGGTAATAAAGAGAAATTAGGAAATGCCTAGAATGTGTGTGTGTGTGTTTATTTTATTTTATTTTAAATCACGCAAAACCATACAAATGAATAAGAGTTTTTTTTTTTTGTTGAAGGTAAATGTAGCTATTCCATTAATTTATAACATAAAACATTTACATCAACGATCAATGAAATGGTAAACCATTCCTTACCGTCAGATATAGAAACAACTTTTCTAACTATACTATAGAAAACTTGAATCGCAAACTGTTTCATAACTAGGAAGCTATGTTCCTTCAAGGAGCTTAAAGCTTCATCAAAGATCTGGGTCTTCATCATCATTCTTATTTGCTCGCCCAGGATAAGATCAACACTTGCCGAAACCAAACTAAACGATTTATGCTAATGATAATGAAAAGCTCGTGAAAGTAACGAGAGGAAAAAGCCCGTGAAAGTAACGAGAGAAAAACACAATAATAGAGAAAATAAAAAGTGGTAAAGCCAAAGTAGGGTTGGGAGTTCAAGACTACCAACACAAACCCCAATACCTACCTACTATTATTTTATTCAAAGGGAAAGAAAACGGAAGAAGAAGATCTGTGGCGGTGGTCGGAGGCGGACGGAGCTGCGACGGTAGTCGGGGCAGAAGAAGAGCGAGAGTAAACGTAGAAGGTGACCAAAACCGCCGGCTCAAAGCTCCATTAGAGCTCCGGCCGGAGGCCGGCGGTGGAATTGAAGCCGAAGTTGAGCAGCAGAGAAAAGCTTTTTGTTTTAGAGAGAAAAGGGAGGCAATGAATAAGAGTTTAATTACAAGGTAATCTTGTTAAATCATTTTGACAAGGTTTGGAACGATTAAGGGGTTAAATTTAAAAAAAAATTAAAAATGATGTGCTAAATTGCATACTAGATAAAAATTGAGATGTTAAAAGTGCGATTTTAATTTTCTTAATTATATATAATTAATTTTTTTATTTATGCTAATAAATAAAGTTTATATTATATTTATGATGTATCCATTTTTTGTTATAATTGATTGTAGTTATGATTTTTCAAGATGAAATGCTAATAAACATAAATATATAAATATAATAAATGAATCGATCTCAATATCTCATTAAACATTTAAATTTAATTAGGTGCAAATTAAGTTGTTTATAAGAAAATAAATGCTGTTGACATAACTTTATTGCACTTTACTATGTCTTAAGTGAGGAAAACCAATAAATTAAAAAATCACAAAGAGGTAACTAATTTAGAATATTCCTATTGATAGTCTAACTTAAAATTTTGTCCTGATTAACTTGGATAGGGATTACCCATTTGTGAAATCCTAGTATTTGGGAGTTACCATAGAATAATTTAATTCAAATTAATTCCTTTGTGTTATATTAAAATTGGGTTGTTAAATGACACCATACACATATGCAAAAATAATGTTCACACTTCTTATTGATGCCAACATTTCAAATTTGTACGCATCAATGGATATAACTAAGATATCTTTTACTATCTAAGTTTTTTTTTTCATATTGAGTTTAAATAAATCTAAATTATACATTCAACGAGGATTCAATGTCGTAATAGTAACTTCATTTCGGGAACTTTTTGCAGGTGTGCCTAAAGGATATTCTTTGTCAAAAAAGAAGCCGGGCTCTTTAGCTTGAGGCAATGCAAAATCATTAACCAACATTTGAACTACAGAGGACATGCATGGTCTATCCTTTGGAGATTGTTGCACACATAAAAGGCCGATATGGATTGACCTTAGAACTTCAACTACATCACATGAACCAGCTATATGCTCATCAACCAGTACAATTGATTTTCCTTCTCTGTAAAGCTTCCATGCCTATATAGTATTTAAAATCATACAAACAAAAATGGAATATTCTAGACAAGAAAGAATGAATTAATGGAAACATATAAATTGAAACACTTACATGTTCGGGAAGAGTCACATATTGATCTTCATTGACAAACTCAGTATTTCTCTTACCACTGACAATCTCAAGTACTGAAATGCCAAAGCTAAACACATCCGATTTAACGGAAAAGATTCCATGTCCAACATATTCTGGAGACATATACCCACTACATAGTATAGGTGATATTAAATGAGAGGATGACATGAAACAAATATATGCAATAGATGCGTTCTAGAAGTTCTTAAAATGAAATTCAAATTTTTACCGTGTTCCAGCAACTCGTTTTGTGTTATCTCCACTTGCATTTTCAACTATACTTCTAGCCAAGCCAAAGTCCGATATCTTTGGATTCAAATTAGTATCAAGCAAAACATTACTAGCTTTGAGATCCCTATGGATTATTCTTAGTCGAGAATCTTGATGGAGATATAATAACCCTCGTGCAACTCCATTAATTATGTTGAAGCGTTTTGGCCAATCAAGCAACTTTTTCTTTGTTTGATCTACAAAAGGTATTCCTTAGTTTTGTTCCAAAGATTTATAATATAGATTTGGTTATATAAAGGAGAAGATAACCATACCAAATATGAAGAAATCCAAACTTTTGTTAGGCATGTATTCATAGATCAATATCTTTTCTTCTCCACTAATGCAGCATCCTAGAAGCTTGACAAGATTCCGATGTTGTAATTTGGCTATACAAATAACTTCATTCTTGAATTCCTCAAGTCCTTGTTTGGAGTTCTTTGATAGCCTCTTCACAGCTATTTCTTCTCCCCCATCTAATGCACCCTAGACAAGCATTTAAAATAAAATAAATATGATTATGTACATGCACATCGAAGAAATATATGCATATATTATTATACTTTTACCTTGTATACGGCTTCAAATCCACCTTGGCCTAATTTGTTTATATCTGAGAAATTATTTGTTGCTCTAGATATTGTTGACCAGTCGAATATTGGTAGTTCTAATTCTTGCTTCAACAATTGTTCTTCCTTTTTTCTTTTGTAGAAATAGAAGAAAAGATACACCGCAGCAAGAACTTTTACAACCAGCAACGACAAACAAATCACAAGGATTTTTATTTTCCTCCTTAATGAGCTTGAATGATGTGATTCTGGTTTTAACCCTGTAGTTCCAAAAGAATTTTCTTATATCTACTTTATTATGAACATGTGAAAGTGATTATAAACACATCATGAATTATACCTGGTATTTCAGAAGAAGCCAGTCTGATATACAAGTCCTGCCCATTCTGTACTGTTCTCATATCAACCAAATCTTCGTACCAAATCAAACACCCACTTCCTCCGTTGCTTACATTGAGAGTGGAATAAGCCATACAAGAGCAATTCCTCAAGCAAACTTGTTCACACTCTTGAAGGCTCATAGATTCATTATACCAAGACTGCTTTGTATCTGGCAATTTGATATTAGAATATTT
The DNA here is from genome assembly GCA_002525835.2 of Ipomoea batatas. Classification (NCBI taxonomy): domain Eukaryota; kingdom Viridiplantae; phylum Streptophyta; class Magnoliopsida; order Solanales; family Convolvulaceae; genus Ipomoea; species Ipomoea batatas. Next base: position 30,034,639 of record CM008331.1, read on the forward strand.
GAGGAATCCATCTGATGAAGATCCATTATTATGGCAACTCAGGGGTTTTCTCCTGTGGCATCCTCGTGACAATCTTCCTGTGGCTGTGGCATTATTGTTATGCAAAAATTTGTCTAAACATACACAACCATGAAATTGCTGTATGTTGCAGACACCATTTCCACCACATAAACCATATGTGCCACAAATATCTGCAGGTTGGCTACGATAATTCACCCATTGCTTGATCTGATCTTCCCATACCCATGCTTTTAGAAAACCATTTCTTGTAACAACAAATCTAAATAAACTCAAATCATTACTGGGATTATACCAAAAATAAACCTCCTTTTTATTTATAACCACTCCTTGTGGCCCAAGGTTGTTTCTGTTCTGTTCTACTGTTGATACACTAAAGCGCAAACCATTCCATGGACCTGTGCTAAAAATCTCAGTTGTTCCATTCTTGAGAATAAGTTGTGGATATCCAGTAAGATCCAGGTGCTGTGTATACTGGCCTGAAGCTGGGTCATTTTCACCCTTCCAAGCTGTTAAAAAAACCTCATGACCAGTCTGCAAATTCCACCCATACTTCATTCCGGGTAACAAATGATCAGTTGGATGATCAAAACTTTGCCACAGAAAATTCTCCGGGTTTTCATCATCTGCATCTCTCACCACAAGGTTCCCAGTATCCAGCAACTCTGCAATCGGATTTTGCACCGATCTTGATGTGTTGGCAGACCAAACAGCCTGACCCTTGTCTCCGAGAAGTGCAAGTTGGCCTCCCTGGGTGATCTTCAAGACTGTTGAAGAAGATGTGTTGACGAGAGGAGTGTCTCTATTTGCAACCCAAACCACTGTCTGAACAGGAATCTGTTTGTACCAGATTCCTACA
>CM008331.1:30037934-30049922 GCA_002525835.2 Ipomoea batatas
CTATATGCTCATCAACCAGTGTAATTGATTTTCCTTCTCTATAAAGCTTCCATGCCTATATAGTATTTAAAATCATACAAAGAAAAATTGAATGTAAATTCTAGACAAGAAAGAATGAATTAGTGGAAACATATAAAATGGAACACTTACATGTTCAGGAAGAGTCATGTACTGATCATCATTGATAAACTCACTATTTCTCCTACCACTGACTATCTCAAGTATTGAAATGCCAAAGCTAAACACATCTGATTTAATTGAAAAGATTCCACGCCCGGCATATTCTGGAGACATATACCCACTACATAGTATAGGTGATACCAAATGAGAGGATGACATGAAACAAACATATGCAATAGATGTGTGTAGTAGAAGATCTTAAGATGAAATTCAAATTCTTACTATGTTCCAACAACTCGTTTTGTGTTATCTCCGGTTGCATTTCCTAATATACTCTTAGCCAAGCCAAAGTCTGATATCTTTGGATTCAAATCAATATCAAGCAAAACATTACTAACTTTGAGATCTCTATGGATTATTCTTAGTCGGGAATCTTGATGGAGATATAATAACCCTCGTGCAACTCCATTAATTATGTTGAAGCGCTTTGGCCAATCAAGCAACTTTTTCTTTGTTTGATCTACAAAAAGGTTTTCCTTAGTTTTAATTTGTTCCAAAGATTTATAATATAGATTTGGTTATATAGTGGAGAAGATAAACATACCAAATATGAAAAAGTCCAAACTTTTGTTAGGCATGTACTCATAGATCAACATTTTTTCTTCTCCCCTAATGCAGCATCCCAAAAGCTTGACAAGATTCCTATGTTGTAATTTAGCGATGCAAATAACTTCATTCTTGAATTCTTCAAGTCCTTGTTTCGAATTCTTTGATAGCCTCTTAACAGCTATTTCTTCTCCCCCATCCAATTTGCCCTAGGCAATTAAAATAAATAAAATAAGATTATGTACATGCCCATCCAAGAAAGATGCATATACTTTTACATACCTTGTATACGACTCCAAATCCACCTTGACCTAATTTGTTCATCTCTGAGAAGTTATTTGTAACTCTTGATATTGTTGACCAATCGAATATTGGTAGCTCTAATTCTTGCTTCAACTTTTGTTCTTTCCTTTTTCTTTTGCAGAAATACAAGAAAAGATACACCCCAGCAAAAACTATTACAACCAAGAGCGACAAACAAACAAGAAGGATTTTTATTTTTCTCCCCAATGCGCTTGAATGATGTGGTTCTGCTTTTAGCCCTGTAGTTCAAAAAGACCACAAAAAGGTAAACTAGCTTAAATTGTCTATAGTTAATTGGCTTAAAACTAAGAAGGTTAGTATGCCTCTCCCATCGAGAGTTGAACTTATAATCTTGTAGTTACTAATCCAACAGTCTAATCAACTTGACTGTACTGTCAGGCTGTTAAACTGATAATAAACACATTAACTATACCTGGTATTTCAGAAGAAGCCAGCCTGATGTACAAGTCTTGCCCATTGTTTACTGTTCTCATATCAACCAAATCTTCATACCAGATCAAACACCCACTTCCTCCATTGGTTATATTGAGAGTGGAATAAGCCATACAAGAGCAATTCCTCAGGCAAACTTGTTCACACTCTTGAAGGCTCATAGATTCATTATACCAAGACTGCTTTGTATCTGGCAATTTGATATTAGAATATTTGAGGAATCCATCTGATGAAGATCCATTATTGTGGCAACTCAGGGGTTTTCTCCTATGGCATCCTCCTGACAAGCTTTCTGTGGCTGTGGCATTATTATTAGGCAAAAATTTGTCTAAACATACACAACTACGAAATTGCTGTAAGTTGCAGACACCATTTCCACCACATAAACCATATGTGCCACAAATATCTGTAGGTTGGCTACGATAATTCACCCATTGGTTGATCTCATCTTCCCATACCCATGATTTTATAATACCATTGCTTGTAACAAGAAATCTAATTATACCCAAATCATTACTGGGATTAACCCAATAATAAACCTCCTTTTTATTATTTATAACCCGTCCATGTGTGTCATGGATGCTGCTTCTACTGCTCGGATCTACTGATGTTACACTAAAGTACAAACCATTCCATGGACCTGAGCTATAAATCTCAGCTGTTCCATTCTTGAGAAAAAATTGTGGGTATCCAGTAGGATCCAGGTGCAGTGTATATTGGCCTGAAGCTGGGTCATTTTCACCCTTCCAAGCTGTAATAAAAACCTCATGACCAGTCTGCAAATTCCACCCAACCTTCATTCCGGGTAACCAATGATCAGTTGGATAATCAAAGCTTTGCCAGAGAAAATTCTCGGGGTTTTCATCATCTGCATCTCTCACCACAAGGTTCCCAGTATCCAGCAACTCTGCAACCGGATTTCGCACCGATCTTGATGTGTTGGCAGACCAAACAGCCTGACCCTTGTCTCCAAGAAGTGAAAGTTGACCTCCCAGGGTGATCTTCAAGACTGCTGAAGATGATGTGTCTGCAAGTGGAGCATCTCTGTTTGCAACCCAAACCACTGTCTGAACAGGAATCTGTTTGTACCAGATTCCTACATAACGGTTTGATGAGGAATTGGTGGGGCTAAAAAATCCCATCACAAAGGTTCCACCTTTTGAGATGATGGTATCTCCATCATTCAGAAATTGCGTTCTTGAAATGAAATCGATTTCCTTTCCCAAACAAATATTTGATATTGAAAGTATAATCAAAACTGGTAAAAGAACTTCCATGGCTACTACAGATAGAGAACGGTAGAGGAATTTTTACAATAGGCTAAAATGAAGATCAGACAATCAAGACCTCGTGTAAATGCAGGGAGAGATCTTTCCCTAGTAACGTGTCTTGACTGCCTTGCATTATAACAAATTCACCAATTGGCCGTCTAGTGGCACCTGATTGCACCCCATATAAAACGGGTGGGTTCGAGTATTAGTAGAAGTGATATTCACTCTTTTTATTTCAGTTGGTTGAAAAAATAGTTATGAACAAATACTGCATTGTAACAGAGTCAGTAGTACTAAAAAAACAAATTCACCTATTATACCCATTGTAATCTTTTTGGAGTGACCAAGGAAATTCCCAGTAATTATTCAGACCAAAAAAGAGTTGGGAGGACTAGTCAACTCTGGCGGATTGACTCTGATGACAACAAAAGGCTTATGAAATTTCAAAGCGTGTCTTCACTTCACTACTGGATTTTCAATGTCCCATGAAATGTCAAACCGACGCCCATTAGAGCCATCATTCTAGACACCTTTTGGTTTATGCTTATCAAATCATTCTTTTGTGTTATATTAATTAAAATCCAGTTATTAAATGACATGATGCACATATACAAAAAATAATGTTCACATTTCTTATTGATGTCTGCACTTCAAATCAAATTCATAAGAGAATCAATTGATCTAACATAGGATATCTTTTACGTACTATCTAAGTTTTTTCTGTACTGAATTTAAAATAAATCTAAATTATACATTCAACGAGGACTCAACGTCGTAATAGTAACTTCATTTTGGGAACTTTTTGAATGTGTGCCTGAAGGATATTCCTTGCCAAAAAAGAAGCCAGGCTCTTTAGCTTGAGGCAATGCAAAATCATTAACCAACATTTGAACTACAGAGGACATGTCTGGTCTATCATCTGGAGATTGTTGCACACATAGAAGGCCGATATGGATAGACCTTAGCACTTGAACTACGTCATATGAACCAGCTATATGCTCATCAACCAGCTCAATTGATTTTCCTTCTCTATAAAGCTTCCATGCCTATATAGTATTTACAATCATACAAAGAAATATGGAATATATATTCTATACAAGAAAGAATGAATTAATGGAAACATATAAAATGGAACACTTACATGTTCAGGAAGAGTCACGTATTGATCTTCATTGATAAACTCACTATTTCTCCTACCACTGACTATTTCAAGTACAGAAATGCCAAAGCTAAACACATCCGATTTAACAGAGAAGATTCCATGCCCAGCATATTCTGGAGACATATACCCACTACATATACCAACAAATGAGAAGATGACATGAAACAAACATATACAATAGATGTGTAGTATAATATCTTAAAATGGTGTAATTCAAATTCTTACTGCGTTCCAGCAATTCGTTTTGTGTTATCTCCGATTGCATTTCCTACTATACTTCTAGCCAAGCCAAAGTCTGATATCTTTGGGTTCAAATCAGTATCAAGCAAAACATTGCTTGCTTTGAGATCTCTATGGATTATTCTTAATCGAGAATCTTGATGGAGATACAATAATCCTCGCGCAATTCCATTAATTATGTTGAAGCGTTTTGGCCAATCTAGCAACTTTTTCCTTGTTTGATCTACAAAAGGTGTTCCTTAGTTTTGTTCCAAATATTTATATTATGGATTTGGTTATATAGAGGAAAAGATAAGCATACCAAATATGAAAAAGTCCAAACTTTTGTTAGGCATGTATTCATAAATCAACATCTTTTCTTCTCCACTAATGCAACACCCCAGAAGTTTCACAAGATTCCGATGTTGTAATTTGGCGATACAACTGACTTCATTCTTAAATTCACGTAATCCTTGTACAGAATTCTTTGATAGCCTCTTCACAGCTATTTCTTCTCCTTCATCTAGAACACCCTAGGAATTAAAAATCAAGGAAATAAGATTCTGTACACATCCATACAAGAAAGCTGCACATGTTTTTTACCTTGTACACTACCCCAAATCCACCCTGTCCTATCTTGTTTGAAAAGTTATTTGTAGCTCTTAACATTGTCGACCAGTCGAACATGGGTAGCTCTAATTCTTCCTCCAACCTTTCTTCTGTCTTTTTATTCCTGCAAAAATACCAAGAAAGCAACACCCCTAGAAGAACTAGTACAACCGGCAGCAACAAACAAAGCACAATGATTTTGGTCTTCCTCCCCATTGAGCTTGAATGATTTGGACCTGCCAATCAACAAAAGGCTTTTCTCATTTCACATTTATTGTGAGGCTATCATCATAAGTATAAACCACATGAATATGTTATAAATCATACCTGCTGTTACTTCTGAAGAAGCGAGTCTGATGTATATGTGCATGTCTTGCTGGTTGGGAGACACTGATCTAATACCAATCAAATCTTCAAACCAAATCAAACACCCAATCCCTCCATTTCTTTTGCTGAGAATCAAATAGGCGGTGCACAAGCAATTCCTCAAGCAAATTTGTTCACACTCTTGCAGATGAATCACAGACTCGTTAAACCAAGAGTTGTTTGTGTCTGGCAATTTGATTCCAGAATAGATTTGGAATCCATCCGATGAAGGCCCAACCTGGCAGCTAAGTGGCTTTCTCCTATGGCATCCCAGTGATGACAAATTCTCAGAGGCATTGTTATTAGGCACAAACTTTTCCAAACACCCACAAGTAGGAAAACCATCCACGTTGCAGAAACCATTTCCCCCACAAACACCATAGGCGTCACAATTATCCAATGATGCCGTTGAAAAACTATCCCATTCTTTGGTCTGATCTTCCCATACAAATCCTTTGACAGCACCATTACTGGTAAGCACAAATCTTAAAGAATTTATGGCCTTACTGAGACCATATGTCATGTAAACCTCCCTTTTATTCCTAACCAGCCAAAATGGTAAAATACTGCCCTTTCCCCCTGATTCACTAGAGCTCAAATTAGTCCAGGGCCCCGAGGCATAAATCCTGTTCGGTCCGTTCTTGATCACAATTTGTGGATACCCTGAAGGATCCAGGTGAAGTGTGTATTGCCCGGAAGCTGGATCGTCTTCGCTCTTCCAAGATGTGATGAAAACCTCATGACCAGTCTGGAAATTCCACCCTATTTTCATTCCGGGTAAGTTATGATCCGTGGGATAATCAAAACTTTGCCAGAGAAAATTCTCAGGGTTTTCATCATCTGCATCTCTCACCACAAAATTCCCAGAATCCAGCAACTCTGCAACTGGATTCTGCACTGATCTTGATGAGTTTGCAGACCAAACAGCATGATTGTCGTCTCCAACAAGTGCGAGTTGGCCTTCCAGGGTGATTTTCAAGGCTGCTGAAGATGTGTTTGTGAGTGGATGATCTCTGTTTGCTACCCAAACCACTGTCTTCTTAGGATCTTGTAGGTACCATATGCCTATGTAACTGTTTAAGGAATTGGTCGGGCGGCTAAAAAATCCCATCTCAAAGATTCCGCCTTTGGAGACGAGGGTATCATCCCCAGATTTAAGGGATTGTGTTTTAGAAACTAAATTATTTGCCAGGGAAGTGTTTGATATGGAAAGTGAGAAAAGCACAAGGAAAGCCAGTAACAGAGCTTCCATGGCTATTGCTAGCTGGAGTGGTAGAGGAAATTAAACTTGTTGAATTGGGGGACATGAATATCGGCTAATCATGCAAGATCGTGGAACTCTTCTTGCCTCACTTTTTGTTCTCTTTATTGAGTCTAGTCGTCTAGACTAGACTATTAGAACATAAGAAGGGTCAGTGGGTCACATCTTAATTCAACATTCATAATTGAGTTTTTGCTATTTTGGACCTACAAGTTTTATAGCATTCTCATTATTGGTACATAACTATGAAAACTGTCAACTCCAAAAAGGACTCGAGTAGATGAATCACGAGTTTAATTCTTATCAATATTCTCTTAATTGAGTTTAGCACACAGTTTTTTTTAGTACGATTTACTTTTCTTGTGTAGTTTATGAACTATTACACAACAACAAAATTTACATAGTAATAGAGTCCCCACTTTTTGTTCTTCCGGTTAGAAATCCGATTCAGATGAAACCTACTCTATTTTTGTTACATAAAATACAAGTTGTACATGCTTATAGTGACAATTTTCATAATTGTGTGCCAATAGTGAGAATAACAATAGATGAAAAGTGGCAATAACTCCTATAGACTTGTGCTTTCAGCTTACTTATTCGCTTTTTTTTTTAGTACTACTTATTCGCTTTATTTGATTGACTATTTCTATGCGTATACTACATCATGTGAATAGGTGTTAGGGGTTTGTATGAAATAGAGTAAAAATCATGGCAAATACTTGCCAAAATTTTCTCATCTAGAGAGCAATTATGATTTTTGAAAATGAACTATTATTTGAAAGTGAAATCAATATGGTAAGCAGCACTTTACTCCTTAATTGAACTAGTCCAGTGTGAATAAGGATAGATTATCTGAGTTAAGTGTTTCTTATTGTTAGATTCTATTCAGGACACCTCGTAATCTAACTAAATATACATATAAATAAGATAAGTCAATAAATCTCAATATCACATTTGATACAATAAAATACGGGCACCAAGTAAAACCGGAAAATACGATCTTATATAGCTCAAGGATCCAAACCCGGTTACAAGTCAAGAAATGCTCAAAGGGCTCGGCGGGTCGGCAGTGGTCTTTCCTATTGTCCGAGCTCTCTTTAAGTCTTAGTCTAGAAATAGTCCAAAGATCCTCTCTCTCCTCATAAATGTGCTATTTATAAGGGAGAAAAGTGCGGTTGCCGGACCTCCGGCATGACGGGAACGTGGCGCACATGCGCCCACCTCACTCTACGCCCAAGTGGGAAGAGGTACGTGGCGGTCGCTGGCACGTCGCGTCGGGGCCCATCGGGGTACTGTTCGGCCCGTGACGACCGGCCTTAAGGCCGACCATCTAGCGATGGACCGATCTCCCGACCTAACGCTACCCGACCGGGTCCGAGGCATGTCCGACCGGTCTTGGAGTATATTTACTATCAACTAGCCCCCTCACCCCAAAGTGCGACGAGTGGAAACACGATGGAGTCTTTCGGGGTGAAAAACCGAGATCTAGCCGACCGCACTGTCTCGTGCCGACTTGGTTCTTTCGCGCGAATGTACCGGAACTCAGTGAGGGCTCACTCACGGCGGAGAAACGCTTTCGGCGGGAAAACCCTCGAAACCCGAACCGTCGCTAGAGCCGTCTACTAATCTCCTCCGCCTATAAATAGGCTTTCCACCGTTGGACCAATACTTTCGCCTTCAGCTATCCGGAGATTAGAGCCTCCCGAGCATAAACGAAGGATACACGCCGTGCCACGTCGTGAAGCCTTTTATCTCTTCCGCCGTCTTCATACTCGGTAATACCTCCTATCCTGCTCCTTTCTAGCATGGTAAGACCCCGTAGCTTAGGTCGGCCACGGCTCCCAAGCTGAACCCCAATTCCTTCGCTTAAATAGGAACTAGGATGTCGGACTCGGACAGCCAGAACGCATCAGCCCGGGACTACGACGAAGGCGACGAAGCGGTTAGCGAAAGCTCTTCCCCTTCAACCGGGGGCTCCACCTTCAACCAGATCGACGAAGTGGAGCACGTTTCCCCTCTCGCCGAGGAAAATGAAGGACCGACACGACCCACTACTTCTACTGAAGACATCAGCTCATCGGGCCGGGGCAAATCACCCCGGGTGGTGCTCTCGAAGACGTTCCCTCAACTCAGCCCCCGCATCGTGGAGCAAATTGCCACCACCATACGTCAAAAGGGCGTTCCTCGAGAGTTGCGATTCGGCCGGCAGAACCCAGCCCCCGAGACTTCGTCCCGATCTCGCACACTTCCGGCACTGGGCGAAGCGAGTTCTTCGGAGCCCGACCCCCGACCGTTAGCAGCATCGCACGCCCCGGTGGCCTCTAGCTCGTCGGATCCGAACACGCCAGAGGCCGATCAAACCGCCAGCGCTCCACTCGCGACCCGGAAGAAGATGGTCTTCTTAAACAATGAGGTGGTCCAGCAGCAGAAATGCTTGCTCACCCGAGCTGAGACTGATGAAATCCACGCGTTGTTGCGGGGTCGTATACCTTACAAGGTCAGTCGGTCGCTCGGTAACGTCATCGATCGACACGTCGGCGACTGGCTCGGGATCCATCTGGACTCGCTATAGGCGCCTCTAACCTTCCCCTTTTCTCCTTTCCTCCTCGCTTTCTTGAAGTACTAAGAAGTCCTTCCGGGGCAGATCATCCCGAACGCCCATCGGATGATCGCGTGTTTTTCCCAGATCTGCACTCGGCATGGCCTGATGTGCACCATGGAACTATTCAACTTCCTTTATGATGTTAGGCCTCTCTCGGCCAAGCATGGAGGAGGTTACTTGATGCTCCAGTCCCAAGGGCATCACTACACTCTCACCAACGTGCCCGACAGCAACAAGGGGTGGAAAAACCGGATACTCTCGGTTGAATATAAGTGGAGACTACCGGTCCCTCGGGTGTGGTCTACACACTTCACCGAGCATAGCTTCCCCAAACAGACCCGGGCCCTTACCGACGTGGCCGCGAAGATCTCTTCGGAGGTGTACGATTATCGTATCTTCCGCACCCCGGAGGGTTATAAGAGCACCAACCTCGAGCCCCCCGACTATGGTCGTGAAGAGAAGTATGAGCCCGTGCCGCTCGGCGTCCCGACCACCGGAGGCTCTTTGTCCAAGCCGAGTCAAGGTCGACGAGATCCACGCATGACTCTTTTAACTCCTTCAGATCGGCTCTTGCGTCCTGACCATTCGAACTAACCCGCTATTATTTGTGCAGGTATGTCGCCTGACCGGACGTTCATCGCTCCGGCCGCCGCCCCTCGCCCTAAGACGAAGGTGGCCCTGGGCGCGAAAAAGGTCGACGTCAAGCCAGTCGTCGATCCCCCTGTCGTCAACGTTCCCGACACCACCCCAATTGACACCTCGTCCAGCGGAGGCGCAGCCCCCGACCTTCAAGTGACCCTCGGCCCGAGTCGGCGAGGGAAAGAAAAGCGCCAAGAGGCGGAGGTCGAGGAAGTTCTCACTCTAAAGCGCACCAAGCGCTCAGCCAGCACCCGATCCGCCGATCTTCACGAAGGCCTTCGGGAAAGGGACGCGCTAGCCTCCAGCCTCGTTGACCAGATAAGGGACAAGGTCCCCGGCATGGAGACCATCATGGGGTGGTCGTGCAACTGGCTCAGCGAGCAAATCGCCGAGGATATCCTCCGGGTAAGTGTTTATCGTCAAAGTATTATATCACCCTCTGATCGGCAGGGTTGGTCTAACCTTCCTCGCCTTCCCCAGCTCACTCATACGACGACCGACCTTTTTAGCCGGGCTCGGGCCTTAGAGGGCATTCGAGAGAAAGAGGTCGAGCCCCTCCAGAAGCAAGTTTCCGCGGCCGAGGGTAGAATTCGGGAACTAGAGAATGAGCTCGCAGCCGCCGAGGATCGAGCCGAAAAGGCCGAGAAGAAACTCGGCGAGGCGAAGGCCCGAGCCGAAAAGGCGGAGAAGGCCGAGAAAGAGGTCATCGACAAGATGAAGGATGCCAGTAGCCTTGCTCGGTTCATCTGCACCGACGAGGCCATAGCCAAGGAGTTCCTTACCGCCTTCATCAACACGGAGGTCGAGGACAAACTGACCTGGGTTTATGGGCAATGGGCCTTCTCTACGGGCTGCCGAGCCATCGAGGAGCAGGTTCACACGGCCCTGGCCGATGGCCTCGAGGAGTCTGATCTTCCCGTCGTGATGGCTTTGCTCCCCGACAAGGTGGCCGACCCCGGCCCCAGGCCGTACTCCAAGTCGGGCCCTTCAGAGTGAACGGCCAAGGGGTGGATTTTGTAGCCTTTTGAAAACGCGGAGCTCGGCCCGCTATGTGCCGAGCATCTCGAACTCATTTCAATAAAACTTTTTGTTACAACTTCGCGCACTGCTTATTGTTTATAAGTTTACAAGGTCGGTCACCTTACTCTCGAGATGGGCACCTTGCTCCCATCGGCCTCAAAGGGCCAGGAGGTCGGCTGACCAACTAAACCGGGCACCTTACTCCCGAGATGGGCACCTTGCTCCCATCGGCCTCGAAGGGCCATAAGGTCGACTGGCTAACTAAATCGGGCACCTTACTCCCGAGATGGGCACCTTGCTCCCATCGGCCTCGAAGGGCCATAAGGTCGGCTGGACAACATGATCGGGCACCTTACTCTCGAGATGGACACCTTGCTCCCATCGGCCTACCGAACCCCAACTCAGAACAATAATGTCCGAGCAAACTGAGCCGAAGCTCTTCATTCAATTAACGAGAGTCTCATTACATCAAGGGGGGCTTCTTTTGGCCCGATTACATTATCCAGCAGTCTATCTAATGGTGAAACAAGACCAGATGCTCCGAGTTCCAAATCCAATCGACCGGCTTTCCCGTGGTTGTTTCCAGCTTGTAAGTGCCAGGTCGGATCACTGCGGATATGACATATGGACCCTCCCAAGTCTGTGCGAACTTTCCGACCTCATTCGGTCGGCTTGCCTTTCGCTCGCGGAGGACGTAGTCCCCCACCTGGAAATATCTCGGCCGAACTCGAAGGTCACGGGTCTACTTTATCTTGTTCTGGTATTCGACGATTCTTCGTGTCGCGACCTCCCTTCTCTCTTCCACGGCGTCGAGCTCGGCGATCATCATTCGCTCGTTGCTATCCTCATCATAAGCTCGCTCTCGGGACGTCGGGATCCAAGCTTCGATCGGCAGCCGAGCCTCAGCTCCATACACCAGCGCAAAGGGGGTTTCCTTGGTGGCCTCCCGAGGAGTTGTTCAGTACGCCCATAGCACATAAGGCAACTCATCTGCCCAGCTTCGACCGGCATCGAACAACTTCTTCTTTAGTCCATCCAAGACAACCCCATACAAAATAAATGTTGCAAATAAAATTTAATGCTCCATATTAAATCTCTTCAACTAAAATTATGATAAATGATAAATTTTCTTAGGGGTGAAGGGAAACATTTTTTTTTTTTGCTATGGTTAAGGGTTTATTGACAAGGTTAGGACTCAATTACCTTAATCTTCCTTTTAATGCATATGAGGAATATTAGGATAATTAAGAACAAAAGAAAATAAATACAACGGGGTTTAACAAAAAATTCAAAAGGCTCAACGGGGACAACAAGGGTAACATATATAACGGGTAGGTTTAAAGGCTCGGGCTAACAA
>CM008331.1:30166132-30187443 GCA_002525835.2 Ipomoea batatas
TTCTAAAATTTTCAAATATAAAAACACATACTCCCGCGTATAATTTTTCGTAGAACAATTAGTCAAAACTTTGAATTTGTATTGTTTCTATAATGTTATAGTCCCAAATAATAAAATTTGATAAATGAGTATTGATAAACATGTTTTAATTTCTTTTAAAGCTAAAAACATTTTTTAAAATTAAAAATTAAAAAACATAGAATGAAAAATTAAAAAAATACAGCTCTTAGTTTCCAATTTTTTATCTCTCTTTTCTAAGGTTAGGGTTGTACCTGTGCTATGTGGAGTGCCTCTCGAACACTCTCATCATTAGCCCAATAGTCCGACAGAGCATTAAAATAATCCTAAATTTTGTTATAAATAATTTAATATGAAGGCTTCAGAAGTAATAAATATATGTGATGAAATATATGTAAATTTCATATTAAAGTAATTGCATGTTGCCACTAGCTAGCTTGTGTTTAGTTGATTTTTCATAACTTGGATATTCATAATATAATTAGTGGAGCACGCAATAGATAATTTATAACTTACCTGACATTGGTTTGAAGATTGTGAATTAAGATTAACAAGATTTATATGCTTCTCGTTAAGAAACCTCCTGTTTCTGTTGGTGAACAATTTCTGTGATGTTTGAAGTCCACTGTAACTTGGATCTAATATCATACCAACTTGAATGTCGCTAGTCAACTATTAAATTAAAAAAACGAAAACAAGATATCTATCAAGTTACACCTATAGGGTTGAAGAATTTTTTTTTTTAAAAAAAAATAGATAATTCATGTGACCAAAATATACCTCATCAAAAATTTGAATATCCCTCACACAGTTGACATTTTCTGGATTTATGTTGCCACCCGGCTCCATCTTTTGATACTTTTCTCCTTTACAATTTTCTTCCAAGGACTGTATTAATTATTATACAATTAATCAACTATATTGTCATTGTAATTAAATTTTAAGTGTGAAACATACTTTACAATTTTTTATTTTTTGTAAAAAAAAAAAAGTATATAGACTTTGCCTCATAAAGTTCATCAGAAATGAGAGCCATTCCATTCCATGGGCAAAAGGGAATTGATGGGCTGATGACTATAATGTGTATTTGAGAGAGGAGAGAGACAATATTGTGCATGTCAGGTAGGGTTGGACAATATTGTATAAAGTACTGATCTCATTGCTGTTTTAAAATTAGGGTTGCATACAAGTCGGTACTCTCATCACCGTTTAATGACTTAGGTGAGAAAAAGTAATAAAAGTAAATGGTGGAGTAATGAGGAGAGAGAAAACGGTACTCCAATCACCGATTCTTTCTCCTCAATTTAATTCCCCTCCACCTACCCAAAAGCCTTCCCTCTCTGCCTACCTAAATGCCACAGAGTACACGGCATTCAACTCCTTTTTTTTTTTTCCAAAACCCAAAAATTATTTATTACCCCAATTCCCCAACCCCCAACTACTTCCCTCTCAGATATTTACTTCCAGATTTTCTCACCCTTCTTCATAAATTGTATAACCAAAAATAATTCTCTCCTCAACCTTCATAAATCCTCTCTTTCTTTCTTCATTTTTTTTTTACGTTAAGTTTTTCTAAAACTCACTCCCAACCTCTTAGGGTCCGTTTGGAAAGCAGGAAAATGACTTCTGGAAAATGAGTCATTTTCCAGAAAACAGTTTCATTTCCAGTGTTTGGATGTATTATGGAAAACTGTCTTTGTGTGTTTGGTTCATTTTCTGGAAAATGGATAGAATTGTATAATTAAACATTGTAATTGTTTTATTTAAAATATAAAAAATTATAATAGTTATTAAAATAATGGTATTAATAAAAAAAAATAGAATTTATAAAAAAAAATTAAAAAAAATTAAAAAAAATTTAAAAAAATGTAACAAAGGTTTTCGGCGGTTTCCCCACCTCCTTAGTCCACGGTCATGGGTGATATGGCTTGGTTTTGGTCGAAAACATGCGAAACAACTATTCTGGCGACTCCGTAAAATGACTTACGGAAAAAAATTCCGTAAGTCATTTTCCGGAAAAATGAACTGATTTTCCTTAGTCAACGGAAAACATTTTCCGTTGACCACATTTTCCAGACGTTGCCAAACACAGAAAACTCGGAAAACATTTTCCTGAAGTCATTTTACATGTTACCAAACACACCCTTAATCTACTTCCCTTTCCCAAGTGATTGGAGTTTCAGCAAGAATCAACAACAAAATTTGGAAGCGGGTGACGGTGACGGTGACCGACGAACAGTGAAAAAAAATTGGTCTTGTTATTTTTCGGTGAACCTGTAAAAAAACAGTAATACTATTGTAGCTTTGTCATCATCATATTTATTATTTTATTTTGTCAATGTATAATTAATTATTTAATTAGTGTGTAGGGTTTAGTTAAAATAAAATATTTTACGAGGAACTTAAAAAAATTTATGTTGTTAGGAGAGTTATGTTGTGTAAGTAAGCAATAATTCTATAGCATGCATGAACTTTAAAAACAACGTGTGAAGTTGAACATAAAAAATGGAATGTTTGTGTGCATGCATGAACTTGAAGTTGTTATTATTATTATTATTATTATTATTATTATTATTATTATTATTATTATTATTATTATTATTATTATTATTATTATTATTATTATTAGTACGAATTGTTTATTATTATTTGTAGTAGTATGAGTTATTATTATTATTATTATTATTATCATCATTTGGCTAACTTAAATATTGTGGTATTTCATAAGAAAAAATAAAAAAGGACAATTTTTTAAAAAACATAATATATTGTGTGAAGTTCAACATGAAAAATGGAATGAATACCTAATGCATTAAATGGTTATTGTTGTTTGTTTTAAAAAGTATTTTAGTAATATATATATATATATATATATATATATATATATATATATATATATAAAACTTCCGGCCACCCACTTCGTCTCCGGCGACCTTCTTCTCCGTCTCCTCTCGGAGACGAAGAGAGATTCTTCATATCCAGGCCGGAGAAAAAGAGGTACTGTTCGTCCTGGAGACGAAGAGACTCTTCGAACCGAATCGTGATCATCGATACCTATAAGTAATAATTTGTTGGAGAAGAAAAATAAATGAAATAATTATTTTTAAGGGTAACAATGTCAATTTAACATTTCAGGGGGAAAAACAACCACTTTAATAACATAGGGGAGAAAAGTGCTATAAGTACATAACATAGGGGAAAAAGTGTCATTTTCCCTTAAATTTATGAATATTATTGTGATTATAATATTATTATTAGTCATTATTAATATGAAATTGTTATTATATTATTATTAATTATTAGTATGAAATGATTAGTATATTATTTTTATTATTATTAAATTTACGTGGATTTTTATGATTAGTACAAAATTATAATTATAATTATAATTATTAAATTATAGTTAATATGTTACTGTCTCTGTCGTATTTTATTTTTCATATTTACTATTCATTGGTCAAACCAACTCTTTCTTGATTGATTATTTTTTTTAGTAATTTTTTTTATTTAATTTTTTTGTTTAATAGTACTTTTAATGTAGTTTCTAAATATATAAATTTTATATATTAATGCTAAACTTAATATTTTGAAAAATTAAATTAAAAATAACTTCAGTCAATCCTTGTTAAACGAATCAGACAACTAAAATGGGACGGAGATAGTATTATTTATTGTTTTGCATTTACTGCATTACTAATAAATAATTTAAAATAAGAATTATTTTTATTAATATTAATTAATATTTAATAAATAAATATAATAATTAATAATATTTAAGAAATAAATAGGGAAGGAAGGCAATCCCATTGCTTTCTTTTTTTAGAAATTGAGAGGGAAAAGAAGGCAATGGGATTGCCTTCTTTTGAATTAAAAGAAAAAGAAAAGAGAAATAATGGACAGTGAAAGAAAGGCAATGGGATTGCCGGTTCATGCAAATTCAAATTTCTAAAACGGCAATTGCAGAAGTACTTTACATAATATTGTCTAGGGTTTCAAAACTGCACAAATTTGTCTTCTCCCCTCAAAATCTACGCATTTTAGGTAATGGCCCGGGAATTGATAGCTGTTTTCACCTAGAAAAGTTACTGGATTGCCAATAACATACCCCTGCACCATTCCAAAATTTACCTTAGCAAATTAAAACCTCACACACACATACAAACAAAAACATATCTACAGCTTAGCTTGCAGGTTGCAAACCTTAAGATTGATTTGGGGGTTATTACCTTTCTCATTCCCTGCATTCACCAAAAGATGAAGTGATTAGAGCATAGTTGTGGTTTTGGAGATAAAAAAAAAAAAAAGTTATTAAACCACACTATATGTTATAAATTAATATATAAAGACGATATAATGTAGCGAGTTCTTTCCATCAGATATGACTTGAGTAATGACGGGAACCAGTTGGCCTGCAAATGAATCACCCCCGATATACAATGGATTTGACATGAATTCTTGATGTTCAAGCAACCACTGTATAAATTAAATATAGTTCGTCATTAATTTGAATAAATTGTGTTATAAAGCTCTCAACAACACTGAGGTTAAGCTACGCAAGTGAAACCTTTAGAGCGAACTCGTATGCCTGATGGGTAGTTTGGAGAGTGTTTAATCGTTTAGCAGGAGGAATTGTTGCATAAGAAAATCCAGTTCCCACAGGTAAATCTAAGAAAATAATGCTTGCAGTCTGAAAAAAAATAGGATCGGATAAATGTGTGACCACAGTATATTAGTCAATTCAATTCATGGATCAAAATTAAAAAAACTGCACTTTTGTCCAGGAGTAGGGGTTTGTTATCAATTCAGGTATGCTTCCATTATATTCCACTGGGACAAAAGTGATGGGACCTGAATATATACATGAATGCACCCTCAAATTAAAATACTTATTATCAAATTAAAAGCTTCTATTTGAACTAAGCTTGTTAGGTGAATTCCATGAATTACCAATCTCATAGATTAGCCCACTGAAAGAAGAGCAGCCAGGGCCTCCAGATAACCATATCAAGAGAGGGTCTGATTTTGGATTAGACTCAGACTTGATGAAGTAGTAGAAGAATTGCACGTCTCCTACTCCTATATACCTGATCAATATAATATAAATGCATCCAAATCAAATCAGAAATATATTTTTGGTTGACGAGAGAAACAAAAAACCCTATAATAAGATTAAACCAGTTTAAGTTGTGTATAGCTGATCAGATCAGTTGTATGCATGCATATATATGAAAGTAGAAAATTAAAGTATGTAGATCGAGACCCGGTTTCGAGGTGGAAGGGCAAGGGGCCCTGGAACCCCGGCAGAAACTTGACCGGTGAACCAGCATCTGCATGCCGATACAAGCTGCTGATTATAAGCTGCAGAACAAACACACCCAACACTAGTACTGTCTTTGCCATGTTTTTGGTCCTTTTATTTTTCCTTCTTCAAGATAAGAAGATATATATAGGATTCAGTTTTGCTGTTTTGTGTGAGTTTATGGATATCAGAGACAGCACGAGTTTCCCTAGTATTTATGTACGTGGTTTTATGACAACAAAGCAGCCTCCGTCTATAGTTCGTCTTCAATTTATTATTTAGAGTTCTACTTACATAAACTCCCATTTTTACATATACTACATTGTAATTAAAAGACGTATAGTTTAAATTTTTACTTAGAATGGGAGTGGGTTCGAGTCTCAGTGGAGGCAACTGTTGACTCTTTGTGCTTCAGTAGATTGAGAAAATAGCTATGAACAGATACTACATTGTAACAGAGTCAGTAGTACTAAAAAAAAAAGACATTTTGTGAATTCTTGTGCTTTAAATTTACTTTGTTTTTTCATACTATTCGAACAGTTGTATTGACTCGCCGACGCCTAGATCCTAAAACCAATAACACAAAAAATAATAGTTAAATAATGAAAATACAATTTTAATTTATTTCTTTGTGCTTGTGAGCAGTCCGTGCTGATATTTACAAAGGATAATGATAAATATAGACACACATCAATCCATGTTTTCAAGTTTGTCGTCGCTATCAAGTGTCAATTCTGTAACAAATTTAAGCAATAGACGTATAGTTTAAATAGTGATTTTATTAAAAGACGTAAGTTAATCAATGGGCACATGCAATGCATTACAATTATTAGTTGTACGTAATTAATCAAATTCATTAACTTTCTGTTTGGTTGTTTTCTTTGGAAAAAAATTATTGAACCGAACATGATGTCAGGTCTATTCTTGTACCCGTAGAACTTTGTGAATAAGGTAATTAATTAATTATGGAATGAGTCTTAATGATTAAAAAAAATTAAGAATTGTCTATACTATCAAAGTGTTTCAAAATCGTATTCACGTTAAAAATGACAAGACGTTATGCAAGTTTTGATTAGGTACGCTGCATTAGGTGAGTTGAATTCGGATCTATCAAGTTTAATATTTTGTCATCAAAATGTAGCGCTATTACATAAGTATAAGAAAATACACTTGTACTTTTGCTATTATTAGTTATAATTTTTGGCATTAGGGTAAGCGTTTGATCTTGACAATGTTAAAATAAGGAAAAAAAAATTTCAGGTAGCGGATACGGACTCTTTAACAAATCAAAAAAATGTTTTAAAAAAATTCCAGATAAATTTCGAATTTATTTGTGTTGAATCACAAATTCAACTTATTGTGATGAGTAATAATACAAATAATATACTCTTAATAATGATAGTAATAATGCTTACAAATTAAGTAGTATTCATGCCTAATTTAATCATTGAAGATGAAACATTAATCGGTAGATTGATCACAGTGGACTGGAAGAAAACCATCTTTCTACCATAATTTGGCATTGAGAAGGTTTAAAGTCAGGAGCGTTATGACCTGCACCCTTCACCGTGGCAAATGTCATATTATTGGAGTAAGTCCTTGTGTACCTATATACATGATTGATAAAAAAATTTAAAAATTAAAATTAATTTAGTTTTTATGAGTGTATATATATATTTAAAAAAAAAAGAGTAAATTATCATCTAACCCAGCAACTTGGCCTTCAACATTCCATTGTCGCCATTCATCAATAATAGAATAATTTAGAGACCGTATCCATGCTTGCGTTGACAGAAATGGTACAATCATATCGTGGTCTCCACTGTACGTAAAATATTAGAATAATAATAATCATTTTATGTAACATAAAAGTATACAAAAAATTTATTAAAATATGTAATGAATAAATTATTATTACCTATAAACAAGGGACCTATAACCTTTAGCACTGAGATTTGCATGATATGGAACTACACTATCAAGGTCATATATATAATCCAAATCATTGCTGCATCTTTCCCACTTATCAATACTACCCTGCGTTCATAATTTATATTTAATAATAATAATAATAATAATAATAATAATAATAATAATAATAATAATAATGGTAATAGTAATAATTTTTAATTAATGGGAAGAAAAAGAATATTTCAATCATTTACTAATTTAATTGATTTTTTTTTAATTTAAAAAAAATTAAACATGAAAAAAATAAAATATATTTACTTGTACAATCTTTTATTTTAAAAATTTTAAAACATGTACTTTTAAAAAAAAAATTTTTCTAAAAATTTCAAATATAAAAACACATATACTGTTGAGTATAATTTTTCTCAGAACAATTACTCAAAACTTTGAATTTGTATTGCTTTTATAATGTTATAGTCCAAAATAATAAAATTTGAAAAATGAGTATTGATAAACATGCTTTGATTTAATTTCTTTTAAAGCTAAAAATGAAAAATAAAAAAGCATAGAATGAAAAATTGAAAAATACTGCTCTTAGTTTCAAATTTTCAACTTTCTTTTCTAAGGCTAGGGTTGTACCTGTGCTATGTGGAGTGCCTCTTGAACACTCTCGTCATTCGCCCAATAGTCCGCCAGAGCATAAAAATAATCCTAAATTTTGTTATAAATAATTTAATATGAAGGCTCCAGAATTAATAAATATATATATGCAATATAGGTAAATTTCATATTAAAATAATTGCATGTTGCCACTAGTTTGTGTTTAGTTGATTTTTCATAACTTGGAAAGTCATAATATAATTAGTGGAACACACATGGGATATTTTATGACTTACACGACATTGGTTTGAAGATTGTGAATTAAGCTTAACAAGATTTATATGCTTCTCATCAAGAAATCTTCTGTTGGTGAATAATTTCTGTGATGTTTGAAGTCCACTGCAACTTGGATCTAATATCATACCAACTTGAATGTCGCTAATCAACTATTAAATTAAAAAACGAAAACAAGAAATCAATCAAGTTACACCTGTAGGGTTGAAGAATTATTTTTTTTAAAACGAAAATAGATAATTCATATGACCAAAATACCTCCTCAAAAATTTGAATATCCCTCACACAGTTGACATTTGCTGGATTTATGTTGCCACCCGGCTCTTTCTTTTGATACTTTTCTCCTTTACAATTTTCTTCCAAGGACTGTATTAATTATTTTAAAATTAATGAACAATATTGTTACTGTAATTAAATTTTAAGTGTGAAACATACTTTATTACACTTAAAAAAAAAAACTTTTTGTAAAAAAAAAAGTATAGACTTTGCCTCATAAAGTTCATCAGGAATGAGAGCCATTCCATGGGCAAAAGGGAATTGATAGTTGTTTTCACCAAGAAAAGTTACTGGATTGCCAATAACATACCCCTGCACCATTCCAAATTTTACGTTATTAGCAAATTAAAACCTCACACACACATACAAACAAACACATATCTACAGTTTAGCTTGCCGGTTGCAAACCTTAAGATTGATTTGGGGGTTATTCCCTTTCTCATTCCCTGCATTATTCACCAAAAGATGAAGTGATGAGAGCATAGTTGTGGAGATAAAAAAATATATTAAACGACACTATATGTTATAAATTAATATATAAAGACGATATAACGTAGTGAGGTCTTTCCATCTGATATGACTTGAGTAATGACAGGAACGAGTTGGCCAGCAAATGAGTCACCCCCGATATATAATGGATTTGACATGAATTCTTGATGTTCAAGTAACCACTGTACAAATTAAATATAGTTTGTCGTTAATTTGAATAAATTGAATTATAAAGCTCTCAACAACACTGAGGTTAAGCTACATAAGTGAAACCTTTAGAGCGAACTCGTATGCCTGATGGGTAGTTTGGAGAGTGTTTGATCGTTTAGCAGGAGGAATTGTTGCATAAGAAAATCCAGTTCCCACAGGTAAATCTAAGAAAATAATACTTGCAGTCTGACAAAGAATAGGATCGGATAAATGTGTGACCACATGCAGTATATTATATTAGTCAATTCAATTCATGGATCAAAATTAAAAAATACTGTACTTTTGTCCAGGAGTCGGGGTTTATTGTCAATTCAGGCATGCTTCCATTATATTCCACTGGGACAAAAGTGATGGGACCTGCATATACATACATGCACCCTCAAATTAAAACACTTATTAGCAAAAGCTTCCATTTGAACTAAGCTTATTAGGTGAATTCCATGAATTACCAATCTCATAGATTAGCCCACTCAAAGAAGAGCAACCAGGGCCTCCAGATAACCATATCATGAGAGGGTCTGACTTTGGATCAGACTCAGACTTGATGAAGTAGTAGAAGTATTGCACGTCTCCTACTCCTATATACCTGATCAATATAATGCATCTAAATCAAATCAGAAATATATTTTTTGGTTGACGACAGAAATCATGCATATAGTAAGACTAAACCAGTTTAAGTTGTGTATAGCTAACTTATCAGATCAATTGTACGCATGCATATATATGAAAGTAGAAAATTAAAGTAGGTAGATCGAGACCCGGTTTCGAGGTGGAAGGGCAAGGGGCCCTGAAACCCTGGGAGAAACTTGACCGGTGAACCAGCATTTGCATGCTCATACAAGCTGCTGCTCCATATAAGCTGCAGAACAAACACACCCAACACTAGTACTGTCTTTGCCATGTTTTTGGTCCTTTTATTATTCCTTCTTCAAGATAAGAAGATATATATATATAGGATTCAGTTTTGCTGTTTTGCTGTTTTGCGTGAGTTTATGGATAGCAGAGACAACACGAGTTTCCCTAGTATTTATGCACGTGGTTTTTTGTCAACAAAGCAGCCGCCGCCTATAGTTCGTCTGCAATTTATTATTTAGAGTTTATTTGGTGACAAATTTTTTATGACACTTTGTAATTTAGTCACAAATAATACATTTTTGTGACAAAAAATAATTTGACACAATTGTGTGGGATAATTGCGATAACTTTTTTTTTTTATTTTATTTTATCACTGATAGTATGATAATTGTGACAAGTAAGTATTTGTTACGAGTAAGTTGTCACTATTACTAGAATAATAGTGTCGTAGGATATGTTGTCACTAAATGTATGTGCATTTTGGCGGCATTATAATTACGGCGGGAACGAATGTAGTTGTGACAAAATATAATGTGGATACAAATTTTAATACTTTTTGTGACAAATAATTGTTGGTCACTATTGTTTATAATATTTGTGACAACTTATTTTGTCAATAAAAATACAATTGGTTAGTACCATTATAAATAAGAAATAATTGTGAGAAAAATATACTTTTGTCGCTAATGTTGTCATTTTTTGTGATGAAATTGTTACAAATAGTTGTGACACTCTATAATTCCGTAACAAAAATTACTAAATTGTGACAATAATTGTGTTGATTTCAAGTTTTGTCACTAACTTATGATAATTGTGACGAGTAATTAGTTGTTACTAAGAATGTCATTCGTAGGAATTGTTTGTTCTTCTATTAATAATCATTTTTGCGTTAAGAACCATTCTCACAAATAAGTACAATTATTGTGACTAAAGTGTTATCACAATAAAATAATTAATTGTAACGATTTTAGTTGTTACTAAATTAATTTTTTGTAATAACATATTAGGTCACAAATTGTACATTTATTGTGATCACAATTGGTATCAATCAAATACTACTTTTAATGTGCGTAAACATTGTCACAAAAGTCTTGAGTAACTGTAACAACTTTTCAAAAGTCGTCACTACTGCAATAGTGACGGAGGATATAGTGACGGCAGGTGATGACTTCAAAAATTGGTCACTAATTTCAATAGTGACCAAAACCGGTAGTTTTAGTGACAACTTCTATTATCACTGATTATTAGATGGTTGCATTTACCTAATGCATTTATGAATTTAATAGAAACCTAGGATCATATTCCACGTGCAAAAATGCACCTAGCAAATGCATTTATTGGATAGTTACATTTACCCAATCCATTTATGAATTTTATAGAAACCTAGGACATTTACCTAATGCATTTATGAATTTTACATGTAATATCTGAATTAGTGCCTTTTATTTGCCCAAAAAAAAATTTACAACATGATTGGCGGCCATTTATAAACTCATATTGTTTTTGTTCTTTCCACCTACATTACCAAACACCACGCATCATATACGATCAATCAATATAGTGTGGACCATGATCTACATGGTTGTACGTTGACCATACTATCAAATAATATACATTCAGTATATAAATATTGTACTTTTAGTATATTAAAAGTATACATTGTATTTAAAAAAGTACATTATTTGAATATTGAAAGTACATTATATTATTTTGCATATTAATGTACATTCAGTACACAAATAATGTAATTTTAGTATATATTAAAAAATGTAATTGACCGTCAAAATATTGTAGTCTAGTGGCACCACGTTTGGGTTCAAACCTTAGTAGAGGTGATATTGTATCTAATCCAAAGCAAAAGCCATCCTCTCACAAAGAGGACCACTCTTGGCTTCTGAAATGCAAAAACGCTCATCTTATTGGTTAGGTACAGTATATGGAGAGACGCTCGTCTTATTGGTTAGGTACAGTATATGGAGAGAATATATCCCTACAAACAATCATTCTTTAGGTTGCATTCATGGTTATATATCCCTACAAACAATCATTCTTTAGGTTGCCTTCATGGTTATATATCCCTACAAAATGCATTTATTGGATAGTTATATTTACCTAATGCATTTATGAATTTTATAGAAAACTACTCGAATATGAATTAGTGCCTTTTATTTGTCCAAAAAAAAAATATGAGTATACAACATGATTGGCGGCCATTTATGAACTCATATTGTTTTTGCTCTTTCCACCTACATTACCAAACACCACGCATAATATATGAATTTTATAGAAAACTACTCGAATATGAATTTGTGCCTTTTATTTGCCAAAAAAAAAAATCTTAGTATACAACATGATTGGCGGCCATTTATAAACTCATATTGTTTTTGCTCTTTCCACCTACATTACCAAACACCATGCATCATATAAGATCAATCAATATAGTGTGGGCCATGATCTACATAGCTGTGCGGACCATACTATCAAATAATATACATTCATTATATAAATATTGTACTTTTAGTATATTTAAAATATACATTGTATTAAAAAAGTACATTATTTGAATATTGAATGTACACTATATTATTTTGTATAATGTACATCAGTACACAAATAATGTGCTTCTAGTATATATTAAAAATGTAATTGATCGTCAATGCATTGTGGTCTAGTACGTGGCGCCACGTTACACTCCTATATAAGAGGTTGTGGGTTTGAACCTTAGTGGAGGTGATATTGCATCTAATCCTGGCTCCCCCTATGCTAGGATTCCAGGGTCCATTGCCTTTCTAACTTGGGTTTATGACATTTATTGTATTGTAAACTTGTTCTACCTACATGGCAGCATACCAAACACCAAGCACCAACTACCTAACATATTACACGTGCTCTTCCGCAAATCAAAGAAATGTAAAAAAGAAAAAAAAATTCCATTTACCCACTGCATTAATCAAGAGTAGTTCAAAACCTTTGCTAGTTTTTCAAATTTCACATAAATCATGAATACAATGTAAGATTTTCCCTAATAATATATATATTATATATTATATATTAGGGCCTTAATTAAGTGGTGCAAGTTAACTAGGCTTATTAAGTAGTTTGGTTGGACCCAATAACTAGTAGTTGTTATTCAACCAGACTCTGTGCCTATATAAACTTGTATTGATGGGATACAAGGTAAGCATTGTATAGCACACACAGTTCCGGTACTCATACTGCTCAGTAGACACCAGTACACCATCTAGGGTTCTGAGTCAAGTATGAGACAAATATGGCTGACGGTCTACCGTTTAAGAGGCATTAAATCAACTGTGGCTGGAGATCAATACGGCTTCCGCTTCCGCTACTACGAATCAGGTTTCTCATATACTATTCTGTTTAGTTAGATTATTTATATCTAACATTTGGTATCAGAGCCTTTATAATCTCTGCCCGGTTAATTGTTTTGCCTAAAACAATATTAAGTTTGCATATACATCAAGTTTATTGTATATGTTTGTATATTAATTCTTTGAAATATACATACAAAATATCTATTCAGTACTGATATTATTAAGCAATTTCGTGTGTATCTTTTGAATGGATTAACTACAATCAATTTTTTTTTTGTAATTAATTTTACATGTCTGGTTTGATCGGAGTAACGAACTGCTGCTGCATTAAGATTTTTCCGTCGTCGTCTATTTCGTTTTCCGGCGACCGCCGTTGGGCGGCGAGGGACGACTGTGGACAGAGGCGTTTTTGGAGTCTCCGGTGGCACGTCTTGCAGTTGCAGGTGGCGAACCGCCGGTAGCGACGGGAATGAGGATGAGATGACGGCGGTGGGAGGTGTTGGCGGGCATAGGAGGGCGTTGCGGCGAGACGGCGATGGCGGAGGCGAGCTGGGCTTCCCAGCGAACCGACGCTGGTCTTCTCCTTCAGGTGACGCCACTGCTCCATCTTCACGGACTGTCGTTGCTTCTCTTTCCTCCTCTCCATAAGGTTGTCGGTGTGGCGCTGGTTTTCTGGCGACGATGGTGACGCCGGCGACAGGCTGGTTTTCCGTGCTGCTGTTAAGGACGTCGGCCGGTGGAGGCGTGGCGAACGGCGGCGAGGTGCGACGAGGATGGTGTATTGGTAGTCGGCTGTCCTCTTATTCTTCCTTCAGACCGTGCCATCGCCTCTCCTGGTTGCTTCATTCGGCGCCGCATCAGGTATGGTTTTACTCGGCTGATTGAACATTGAAGAAGATGATGATGGATCATACTGTTGGGCCGGGTCAGGCCCATTGGGCAGACCTGGTCCAACATGAATAAATCTTGGGCCTGTTTTGGTTTATTTGGGTCTGTTTCAGATTTCCATCATTATATTTAGACTTCTTCTAGTTTAATTGATCAAGTTAATTCCTCATAAATTTATTATTAAATTATCATTCAATTTTAGGCAAATATTAAGTTTTATATTTGCTAGTTGAATTTTAATTTAATATTGAGGTTTATATTAAATTGCCTAAAGTATTGCAATTTATTTTAGGTTATGTGTTAATAATATATTAATTTGCAAATTCAAGCATGCAATGTATATTTGTCAAATATTTAATTTCTTATTTCAATTATACATTTATTAAAGCATGCATTAAGGTTGAATTTAGCATATTATTACCTCATATTATATATCATTCAATTTTGGATCTTTAGGTCAATTTAAGTCATTATGGCCTATTAAAGCAGCTTGTTTGGTTTCTCATTTAATTTGAGCATATTTTAGTCATCTATTTGACTTGGGACTTTAAAACCTATTTTGAACAAGCTATTTGGGACCTATCTTGGGTCATTAAAGTATGGATCTTACCAATTATTGATTGATATTTTTAATAATAATTATAGCTCCCTTTGGGTTTATATAACATGGTTATTCAGTTCTAATTATTACTAACTACCATATTTTATTGATGGTATTTATCGTTGGTAATAATATTAAGTTTGGTCTATTTCAGTAGCAGACCATTTTTCATCCATGTTAGAGCTCACTTGGACCATTAAGAATTATAGGTCTAATTTGAGCAATTAGGTGCTATAATTATTGTTTTGGCCTGGTTTTGAGCCATTAAGGATTTAAGAATTTAATTATTATTTTGGCCATTAAGAATTATAACTATTGTTTAAGTTGGTTATGGTTTTTCAATTTATCAATGGTTTTCAGGGCCTTAATAATAATATTAATTCTTTAATTTTAAAGTAATATAGTCATGTTAATTATTATGCGGTAAATTGAGATTAGTGTATGGCATCCCTTAATTGCAGTTTTGCCTTTATTTTTTGGCATTATTAATTACTGTTATCAAGTTTAGGGACTAATCTCATTTATTACTTTTCATAATAATTATTGTTTCATGGTAATCTGCCATATTTGGTACATTGGTAAGATTACCCATGTCAATTCATTTTATTACATGACTATTAATGTTGGTAATTAAGTCCTACCAACAAATCTTTTACATATCATTGGACGCTGCATTGAGGTTACTGACACCAACAATGAAGATGGGGAGAATTATGAAGTTTTTTTTTCTTCTCTTATGGGTCGTCATCGTTGCAAGCTCAATGGGAAGATGCGGTTTGCATCATTAAGATATGTCATTAATTATCTTTTTTTTTAAATTGGTAATTAATGCTACAACTATAGTTAACCGCTAATTTGGACTAGTCACATAATTTCTCTTTAGAAATATGGAAACATTAAGAAGGTGTATTACCATAATTTGGTTGTCATTGTTAAATGTTAATGGTGATTATAATGTTACCTATTACCATTCAATATTTTAATTAATGATACCATTAATATTAATATGGTATTCAGTTATGACTCCTGAGTTGTTTCCAATCAAGTTCATGTGACAATGTTCTAGTTAAGGAAATATTATGGTTATTATCATTTTATTGACATTAATATTTTTCGGACCTCAAATTTTATTAAGTTTTCAAAATTGTATCCGAAAAATGCTTCTACAATTAGTGGTTTTAGCTATTGTTTTTTCCACATTTAGTCTCCATCTAATAATATTATTATGGCTATTTTATTGCTTTTTTGGATTATTTGCAAATTTTGCCATTAATGATAATAATATTATTAATTCGGTTATGGAGAGTGATTTTGAATCAATTCAGTAATTTTGGAAAAACATATTTGCTAGGCAATTGACTATTGCCATTTATGCCATAATTCATTTAGTTTTCGAATTATGATTTTAGTTCTTTCTGCCTATATTTGGCTAGTATGAATAATGAATATTTGGTATAAATTCATATCCTCTAGTTGGTTCATACTCTTCAGATAGTTTTATGCATTCAATCACATTAAATGCATAATATTAAGTCTAATTATGCAATTTGGATTTGTGAGATTTTATTTTACAAATGACAATATATTTTTTTAGATATTGTTGAATTTGTAAATTCAGTCTATTTCTCATAAATTTAGTGTGATGCATTAAAACATTTTGTCATGGGCTTAAAGTTTGAAAATTTCAAAGTATATATTCATTAATTTGGGTCCCTTTGGATTGGACTCATTAGAGTTTTTGAATATTAAGTATATACTTTGAAAGCTCATATTAAAATTGTATTTTGTTGCAATTTGTTTAGAATATATGAGCTTAATGCTTAATTTTATGCATATTAATTTGTCCATTGCATAATATTCTGGTTTTAAATTATGCAATTTTATTATTATGCCTTCAGTAATGCATAAATTTATGTTGGAATTATATTAGTTCCTTATTAAGTTGGACTTATGCATAAATTTCAGTTGCAGTAGTGCCTGAATTTAAGCACATTTAGTCTGCTATTTTAGTTCACTATTTTAAAGCTTTATTCATATGTGAACTATTTAATTTCGGATTATACCCTACAGTTTTGTTTATATGCCAAACAATTATACATTTTGTGTATATGAATCAGGGAGACATACTAGTTTTATGGTCATGACTTAAGAACATCTTGGCCACTAGTCTCCTTAAATTGATACTATCTAAAGAGTTGGTCTTTAGTGAGGTTTTGTTTTACAAAACTTTCCTGGGGTATATACATTTGGAATCTCCCATCATGATTTGGTATAATCTGTCAAAATTTTAAGTATTCCTTGCAAATGTGATTTGATTTCGGTTCATTAGAGAATAGCCATAGCATCTTTAATTTACTGAAGTCTTAAAGTTTCAATCTTGGTTACTTAAAGAATAACTACGGCTTATTCAATTTCCAAAGATTATTAAGTTATGATATTATAATTTTGATTTGGTTGGGGAGTAGCCACAACATCCTTAATCAGATTAAATTATATATATCTTTATCTTGATCACATAAAGATTACGCAAGGGATTTATGTCTAGTGATTTTATAATCTTTAATTTGGTTGGGGAGTAGCCACAGCATCCTTAATCAGTTAAAATTATATATTAAGCAGTTTATCCTGATCACATAAAGTTTTAGGCATATAAGTTGTGATTAATTGTATCTAATATGATGGAATTTAGCCCACAGGCAATTATGTATCGGAATGTAGTTAGTAGTTTTATCAGTGATGATAGAAGTAAATCAATTTATTTACTTTATGGCTATTTGTAAATAATTTCTAATTCTATCATGAAGATTAATTTTATGATGTAAACTTTGGATCATATTTCTTGAATTGCCCACTAGGGTTAAGGCAAAGAATTTGATTTCTTTAAGTTTTTTTTTATCATAATGGTTGTAATGAATCTTATTGAATTAAAACTTTAGCCCACAGGCAAGTTTTATGTCACTTGATTCTTCAACTTATTTGGTAAATTATTTCATCATAAATAAAAAATTTTCAGTTGGATCTAATTGAGTAAGACTTTAGCCCACAGGCAAGTTTTATGTCACTAGGCTCTTCTGACTATTTGATAATTGAGATAAACTATTATCATAAAGGGTTTCCTAATTGGATTTAATAGAATTAAAACTTCAGCCCACAGGCAAGTTTTATGTCAATAAATCCCTTAACCCAGATAATAATTTTATCACAATCTCTTAGAATTTATAAATTCTAAGTTTCATGGTTTGCATTGGCAAAACATGTATTCAGTTACTTCCCAAAATCTAGCCACTTTTATTAATTATTCCACGAAAGCTTTCTTGGTTCTTTGGTCTAACTATAGTAAGTTACGTGATATGATATACTTATTTTGGATTCCAAGAATAAAATGTATCTTTTAAGCCAAATTCAAACTTGGTTTTGAAAGGTGTATTTTGTTTTTTTTTTTAGAATGTCCAACTATGGTGGGGAATTTTATCTTCAGTTTTATCTTCATTTTTAGTTGGACTTTTATTGGAACCAAATATTGATTATTTAGTATGCCCAACTAATGGTGGGGAATTTTATCTTCATTTATTAGTTGGTCAAATCAATTATGAGTATGTATATCATTAATTTTGCTAAAGAACAGTGGGAGTGATCATTTAGAAAAGATCATTAAGATACTCCACTAAGGATTATGGATTTAACTATTGTCTTTATACATCCCAATGCAAATTGGATTGTATGTCAAACAATAAGTTCATAAGTTCAAATTATTGGACATCTGGTTGTGCAACATATTTATGAAAATGTTGTAACAATATTAATGAATTTATTAGAACAAAATCATCTAACTTGTGGTGCACTGTTATTCTTTAGCATTTAATAGAGTCTTTTAGTTTCTTCAAAATTGATCATGGGCCATTTTTGGTATTTAAGGCTCAAAACAATTTCGTGAGACATAAAAGTAAGACTCATAAATGTTCAGTTAATTTTAAAGTGGATATTGTGATTATTTGGGAAGTTTGGTGTATGTTAAGATTCCAAATTTATGGACTTAAAGGTTTTTGTTTGTTCTCTAAGTTATTGGAATAATTCTGTGACTTAACTATCTTTTGGCTATTTTAATGAGTGGGAGTGACAGACGTGTCAACTCTGAGCTCTTAGCTGTTAGAGGTAGTGTTCAAGTTCAGTTATAAAGAAGTCACGGAATACAGTTAGCATTATGCTAACATTAAGAGATCTCTACTTAAGGCATGCTTTTAAAGATTTTAGAGATCATACAGTGTACTCTTTTGTACAAATATTTTGGATGGTTTCTCTCTCCAGTTGTGCACATAATGTATTTTGAGAAACATCCCTTAAGTTATACCGAGAATAAACATTGGGTTTATTCATGAGGGGCCTAAGTTGGAGGATTAAAATGCACGTGACCATAATGGATATTACTTTGTAAAATAGAGGACTTATCACTATGATTCGTGTGTTTTGTTCTTTGATGAGGGTTGTGCTAGTACTTGCACCAAGTGGGAGAATGTAAGATTTTCCCTAATAATATATATATTATATATTAGGGCCTTAATTAAGTGGTGCAAGTTAACTAGGATTATTAAGTAGTTTGGTTGGACCCAATAACTAGTAGTTGTTATTCAACCAAACTCTGTGCCTATATAAACCTATATTGATGGGATACAAGGTAAGCATTGTATAGCACACACAGTTCCAGTACTCATACTGCTCAGTAGACACCAGTACACCATCTAGGGTTCTGAGTCAAGTATGAGACAAATATGGCTGACGGTCTACCGTTTAAGAGGCATTAAATCAACTGTGGCTGGAGATCAATACGGCTTCCGCTTTCGCTACTACGAATCAGGTTTCTCGTATACTATTCTGTTTAGTTAGATTATTTATATCTAACATACAACTTATTGTGAATAATAATACAAATAATGTACTCTTAATAATGATAGTAATAATGGTTACAAATTAAGCAGTCATGCCTAATTATTTAATCATTGAAGATAAAACATTAATCAATAGATTGATCACAGTGGACTGGAAGAAAACCATCTTTCTACCATAACTTGGCATTGAGAAGGTTTAAACTCAGGAGCGTTATGGCTTGCACCCTTCACCGTTGCAAATGTCATATTATTGGAGTAAGTCCTTGTGTACCTATATACATGATTGATAAAATTTTTAAAAGATTAAAATTAATTTAGTTTTTATGTGTGTGTATATATATATAAAGTAAATTATCATCTAACCCAGCAACTTGGCCTTCAAAATTCCATTGTCGCCATTCATCAATGATAGAGTAATTTAGAGACCGTATCCATGCTTGCGTTGGCAGGAATGGTACAATCATATCATGGTCTCCACTATACGTAAAATATTAAAATGATAATAATAATTTTATGTAACATAAAAGTAAAGAAAATAAAAACCTTATTAAAATATAAAATGAATAAATTATTATTACCTATAAACAAGCGACCTATAACCTTTAGCACTGAGATTTGCATGATATGGAACTACACTATCAAGGTCATATATATAATCCAAATCATTGCTGCATCTTTCCCACTTCCCAATACTACCCTACGCGTTAATAATAATAATAATAATAATAATAATAATAATAATAATAGTAATAATTTTTAATTAATGGGAAGAAAAAGAATGTTACGATCATTTACTAATTTAATTGATTTTTTTAATTTTAAAAAATTAAACATGAAAAAAATAAAATATATTTACTTGTGCAATTTTTTATTTTAAAAATTTTAAAACATGCACTTTTTTAAAAATCGTTTTCTAAAATTTTCAAT
This sequence comes from Ipomoea batatas, assembly GCA_002525835.2. Taxonomy (NCBI): domain Eukaryota; kingdom Viridiplantae; phylum Streptophyta; class Magnoliopsida; order Solanales; family Convolvulaceae; genus Ipomoea; species Ipomoea batatas. The sequence continues at coordinate 30,186,716 of CM008331.1, forward strand.
TATTAAAACACATACTCCCGCGTATAATTTTTCTTAGAACAATTAGTCAAAACTTTGAGTTTGTATTGTTTCTATAATGTTATAGCCCCAAATAATAAAATTTGAAAAATGAGTATTGATAAACATGTTTTAATTTCTTTTAAAGCTAAAAACATTTTTTAAAATGAAAAATTAAAAAACATAGAATGAAAAATTGAAAAATACAGCTCTTAGTTTCCAATTTTTATCTCTTTTTTCTAAGGTTAGGGTTATACCTGTGCTATGTGGAGTGCCTCTCGAACACTCTCATCATTCGCCCAATAGTCCGACAGAGCATAAAAATAATCCTAAATTTTGTTATAAATAATTTAATATGAAGTCTTCAGAAGTAATAAATATATGTGATGAAATATATGTAAATTTCATATTAAAGTAATTGCATGTTGCCACTAGCTAGCTTGTGTTTAGTTGATTTTTCATAACTTGGATAGTCATAATATAATTAGTGGAGCACGCAATAGATAATTTATAACTTACCTGACATTGGTTTGAAGATTGTGAATTAAGGTTAACAAGATTTATATGCTTCTCGTTAAGAAACCTCATGTTTCTGTTGGTGAACAATTTCTGTGATGTTTGAAGTCCACTGCAACTTGGATCTAATATCATACCAACTTGAATATCGCTAGTCAACTATTAAATTAAAAAACGAAAACAAGATATCTATACTATCAAGTTACACCTATAGG
>CM008331.1:30195770-30207393 GCA_002525835.2 Ipomoea batatas
ATATATATATATATATATATATATATTAACGAATGTTGAATTAATTTATAATTACACTTCATATACACTACTCCAATGCTATTCTAAAATGTTTATTTAATAAAAAAAATTATAATTTACAAATATTCAAAATTATCATTTAATTAGTTTCAATAAACTCATACAATCATTTAAATTCGTATATTAAGGGCCCTTATTTTTATTTTGGCCCGGACTTATAAATTGTTAGGGCCAGCCCTGATATTTATCATGTTGCATTAGTATTAGCAATGGTGAGGCAAGCGGTGGGAGTTGTATATATATAATTATATATACACATAATCCGACGATTTTGTCGACAACTCGTTGAGTTAGCCTGACCCAATAACCCTATAGGACTAGTCCAATTAGTTTGATTTTTTATAGGACTTTTTTTCCTTAACCATGTAATTTTTTGAATTTATTAGATCGGAGCAGTTTGTTGGTTTATGATTAAAATTGACATCCCTACAACCAATCATTCTTTAGGTTGCCTTCATGGTTAATCTCATTGCAGGATATACCATGTGCAAAATTGCACCTAGCAAGTGCGTTTATTGGATAGTTACATTTACCTAATGTATTTATGAATTTTATAGAGAACTAGTCGAATATGAAATAGTGCATTTATTGTTCAACAAAAAAAAACTGGGAGTATACAACATGATTGGCGGTCATTTATAAACTCGTATTGTTCTGCTCTTTCCACCTACATTACCAAACACCACGCATCATCACTGCAGAAAATCTTGTTGTTTCCATTGAACATCTCCGTCCAACTGTAAGTTATTGGTCGTAAGCAAGATTTGGGATTTGACTATTAGGTAAAGTTCATGTTCACTAAAACATCCTTTTTCTTGAATTAATTTTCCTAAGGTTTATGCTCACTACTTTACTACCCCAAATGTTTTAATGATTTTTTAGATGAATTTTTTGAAATTATATTATGATGGATATGTTATATTGGGATTAAATTGTGAGTAAGATTTATGTTCACCAAATTTTTTTGCCCCAAAACAAAAATCATTTCCTAAGTGTGTTTAAGTGCATAATCTTTTTAAAATTTATTTTGTTATTAATGATTTTATTGACTATGGAATAGCGAACTACTGTATGTATAAAATAATTTTATGAATGATTGTTATTGTCTTAATAAGTTTTGAAAAATTAAAACTTTTATATAAGTATAAAATCTGACTATTCAGGAATTTAATATTTTCTAAGGATACTTAGACTTTTCATTCAAGAATATTTTAATAATGCACGAAGTGAAGTGAGTGACTGAGTGGTGCATTAATGGGGAAGTAGGCATGTGAGCACACTTGGGGTTTGAAAGAAGGAAGAGTGAAGTTGACCCAAATTAAGTATTGGGAATTATGTTCTCTTGAATTGGTAGTTGTGCACGTGGCTTTTATTCCAACTACTCTTAGACGGAACAAGGGTAGTTGGAATTCCAAATGAAATCACTTCACTAGCTCAAAATTTCACTAAACAATTCTTTTATTTTTTCATTTTTTAAATTTTTACTAAACAATACTTTTATTCCAACGACCAGTCGACCACGGTACGGTAGGTTAGTAGAGTCAGTATAAGTTATATCAGATTACATTTTTGAATAACGGTTACGATGTTTCTTGCAAATTAAAAGATTTTTTGTATGGGTGTATTTGAAGTTTCTTGCAAATTAAAATACTTATTAGCAAAAGCTCCTATTTGAACTAAGCTTGTTTGGTGAATTCCATGAATTACCAATCTCATAGACTAGCCCACTGAAAGAAGAGCCTGACTTTGGATTAGACTCGGACTTGATGAAGTAGTAGAATAATTATTGCACGTCTCCTACTCCTATATACCTGATCAATATAATGCATCCAAATCAAATCAGAAACACAGTAAGACTAAATCAGCTTAAGTTGCCTATAACTGATCACAGCTCAAACCAAACAGATCATTGGATTATTTTCTGTTGGGAGTTGAACTTGTACCTGTCCACGTAGTTACTATCAGAGTTGTATGTATATATATGAAAGTAGAAAATTAAAGTATGTATGTAGAGGTGGAAGGGCAAGGGGCCCTTGAACCCTGGGAGAAACTTGACCGGTGAACCAGCATTTGCATGCCCATACAAGCTGCTGCTCCATATAAGCTCCAGAACAAACACACCAAACACTACTACTGTCTTTGCCATGTTTTTGGTTCTTTTATGTTTCCTTCTTCAAGATAAGAAGATATGTATATATATAGGATTCAGTTTTGCTAGGTAGCTGTTTTGGTTGACTTAGCTTTGATGTGATATCATATTCATACCATGAAACCACCACCTTCTTCCTATATAATATAATATAATATACTACCTCCGTCCCATTTTATGTGTCTGATTCGGTTAACGAGGCTTGACTGAAGTTATTTTTAATTCAATTTTTCATAATATTAAGTTTATTATTAATATACAAAATTTATATATTTAGAAACTACACTAAAAGTACTATTAAACACAAAAAATCAAATTTAAAAATGAGTAAAAATTACTAAAGAAAATAAACAAAGAATAAATAGTTTGTTTGACCAATGAATAGTAAGTAGGACAGGTAAAATGGGACAGAGGGAGTATATTTCTCTATAGTTTCCCACCCAACGTGACCACTAAAATACATTTTCTCTGAAGTAATTGGACAATTGCAAGTAGTGTGTCTCTACAAGCCCATGACTTTAATTGGGCCATCCAGGGAAAGAATAAAATATTTCATTTCCCTTTCCTTTCCTAATCAAATAATGGAAAATTATTTTTTTTGATAAACTGCGTGTTAAATTGTAATCAAAATTAAAAAGAAGAAACAATTTTGATTTCTTAATTATTCTCAAATGCTCATTTTGGCAAATTATTGTGTGGACCATGGTCCACGCAGCTGTGTAGACCCTAATAAAATGTACATTTTTAATGTACTAAATGTACATTATTTTTGTACTGAATGTACATTATTTTTATACTATAACAATAATGTACATTCAGTACACAAATAATGTACATCTCCTGAATATAATGTACATTATTTTTATATTGAATGTACATTATTTGATAGTATGATCCACACAATAATGATTGGCTCATTTTGCACTAGACCTTTAATTTGTTGTTGGGCTTCAATCACTTTTTGGACCCAGACCTAATTCCTCTATCAATTTCCCATTACAATAGCTAACGCTAAAAGATTATTGCGTAAGACTTGTGTGAGGCGGTCAATGTCAAGATAGAAATATAATACTTATGTTGGAAAATATAAAACTAATAAAAAATAAGTTATTTTTTTACTTATAAAGAAAAATGTAATATTTAGGAATTGAATATAATTATTTTTGAAAAAAAGTGTAATATATAAGCAAGGTTTATTTAGAGTGTACACCATCCTTATAGTGACACGAGTTTCTCTTGTCATCCAAACAAAAATACAAAAAAAATAAACTCTTAATAATGATAGAAAACTAAAGAGACTAATAATGTCAAAGACTTTGTGGTCTAGTGGTATCTTGTGTCCCGATTAATACTCCCACATGGATGACGGGAGTGGGTTCGAGCCTTAGTGGAGGCAAGTGTTGACTCTTTGTGCTTCATTAGCTTGAGAAGTTAGCACAGTTGCATGTGTACCTAAAATGATTGGATGATACCAAATTTTTTACAAAAAACATTGTTTTCTAAATATTTTTTCCCCTTCCTAATCACATTTTGAAAACTAGTATTCCACCCGTGCGTTGCACGGTATGAATAAACGATCAATGGTTTTAATATATAAAATATAAAATTATTAATTTTTTTGATGCACAGATTGTATTATGGAAAATGATACGATATTGTTATTAGGAAATTTGAGAAATTAGATGATAGGTCTTCAGTATAAATTATGGTGTTAAACTAATGATATGATGCATTCTTCAACTTACTGGGAAAAGTATAGAGATATCATTTTGAATATTATATAATAAAATAGCTTAAACCAAAATAACTGTATATATTAAGAAGACATAAAGAACAAAGTACATAATTTTGTTGTACTTGGCTTCTATTAAACCATTAGATTATTTACATTGATTTTTTTTCCATTAGATTATTTACATTGATTTTTTTTTCCAAACTTCACCACTGCGACCAGTTGAGCTGCCCTTACGAGCTGTTATCACTATTACTAATCATAATGATGGCTCTCTAAATTAGAAAAATTTCCTAATAATTAGACCCATACAAATATTTGAAAATGATATATTAATGTAATAAAATGAAATTTCACAACGAAAAAAGAAGTTTTTTTTATTATTATTTTTTTTCTTGCGTAGGAGGACCATTGACTCATTATATCTCATAGGTCCCAAATTAAATTCTTCTATAATATGTGTAATTTTTATTATTTTGTTTATTATTATTTAAAAAGGATACTCATAAAGTAAGAAAAGAATATTATACACAAAAAGTGAGAAAAAATCTAATCTAATAAAATTTGCACTTGTACCATTAGTATAAACATGCAAAATTGTACATAATGAAAGCGTAACAACTCTAACAAATGATTGTCTTTGAAGATGCAATTCCTTCAAATCATCATCCGCACAACAAACAATAAATATCCTTGATCATCGGCATTTTCTACTTTAAATAAATTAGATATAAAATTATAATCCAATATAATTCAAATTAAATATATTGAAAAAAATAAATAACAAAACATTTTTTGCACACCTACAAAAACAAATATCAAATATATAATTTATGTACATGATCATAAGAATAACTTAATCAATTATTGCATCATTAACCCATTTAAATATAAAAGCAAAGACAAATCCACATATGTATACATATATAAATATATAACTATACATTTATATATATTCATATTGATACATTTATATATATTTTGATTTTTGACTCTATATATAAACAAATTCATTCAAAGCCCAATTCTAATTTCAATAACAATGTAATTTAGAGTCCAATAATCAACCAAAGCCCAAAAATAAACAAAGCCCATATATATATAACTGAAAAATGTGGTCACAAAGACCAAAGTCGTTGTCGCCGCTTTGTTAATGTCGTCTCCCCCAATTCACCATTCTGGAAACTCCGCATACCCCTTCCAGATCAGATTCACGGACACCTCTGCTCCTTCATCTCGTACCCTCTCCAAGATCTTCAATAATCCTTTGATTTTGGCCGAACTGCTGATCTCCAAGAACACCCAGCCAATTCAATCCACAAAACCAAAAACCCTTTGGTCCGATCGCAGATTTGGAGTTCGGTTCAATCCCCCTAAATCTGGTTTTCGATTGTTTCTCGAAATCTAGCCTTCTACTATTCTCACCACTACCTACCTTTGATGTTCGATTATTACAACCCTTTGAAGTAATCGTTACAATAATCATCAACTATTACAAAACAACAAACCCTACACAACTAAGCTTCGAATTTGCCTTACACAAAAGACAGGTACGAAATCGAAGAGAAGAAAACTCGGTCGACGAAGTACAATAGCCTAATCGGTCGACCAAAGGTAAACCCTAACCTGACTATTTCTGCATTTTTTCTTTTTCAGCTGATTATTTTCTAAATTTTTGCTTTGTAACAAAAACTATTAATGTAAAAACAACTTTATATAGTTCCTATGGTATGTTTACTTTGCAATCAAAGTAGTCTTTAAACCATAGTGCACTATTTCTGCATTAATTTTTGTTATGTCACTATATCACTATCTATATATATATATATATGTCAAAAAGTATAAACTGCTAACACATACAATTTTTGCATTGATGTTGCAGATAGGATACATAAACTACTCAGCAATTGAGCAAAAGCTTGCGCATCACTGAGTAAGTAATAATTTCAGATTATTTGAATCCAAAAAAACGTGTATGCTTCCACAGTACCTTTTTCTTCAACCTGCAAATTCCTTTTTCCACAAATGATAGTTGAACTCTTCAATTTTTTCATTCTTGTTGATATTGGTTGATATGTACTTAGAGGAATTTGTATTTGTATTACACTGAAGAGGAAATGTAGATTTGGTTCATTAAATGTTATGTATATATAAATACCAACTTCTATACTTGTAGAGAAGTATCTTCAAAAATAAAAAAAAACTAGTAGAGAAGTCACTATCAAAAATTAATGTAAAAGAGTCAAACCTTATCATCAACAACTAATACTTGAGAGTAGGGATAGGTGTATAGCATAGTATTGGTAAATTTTTGTATTGGGTTTTGTGTAACTTGTATTCTACTCAAATACTTTACTTTGTTTTTGTTTTTATATTTTTTATGTGAGCAGATACTTTTTTTTTTTTTGAGGAATTATGTGAGCAGATACTAATACTCAAAAATAGAGGCAACTGATGAAAAAGGAGTCATGTGCATCTTCTTCTTTTTTTTTTGTTTTTTTTTTTTTTGTAGCCACGGATCCAAATCTTATGTAATATAATCTTTTGCCTGTATTTATTCAGAAACTATTTGTTTTTAACATTACAGAGAAATTATTCTGATAAATATCTACTTAAAAATATTTTCAAATAATTATTACAATTAGGTTTGCATGTTAACTTATATAATAACACAATTTTAAATAGCTAAAAATAATAATATTGACCAGGAAAATTGTTAATTTTGATATGTTTTTACATATACAAAAACAGAGACATCTATATATATATATATATATATATATGTATATATATATATATGTATATATATAGATGTGCATATGTGATCTTGGAATGCTGTAGTTTATCTTTTTAGCAATATATAATATCATATATTCCTTATTTTGTAGATTTCATTTAGTTGATTTTTTTTATTTAAATGCTTTTTTTTATTAACTGAAAATTTCTTTGATTAAATGTTTAGCTGACATCTAAATAATAGGCCACTTGCTTGTAGAAAGAAGTCTAATGCTTGATTTTATTTATTTAGTATACAATTAACTCCATATAATATATCTTGTATTATATGTATACATTTAACATGTCATATGTTGCGTTTATATGTCATATTTGATTCAGATTTTATGTTTGCTTGAGAATTATTTACTTAATATAACAGATAGCAATCTTAGGTGATTAATTAACACATAAAATCCAATAGTTAACATAGAGAATAATAAGATTAAACCTAGACTGAATTAGTACCTATTTTTTTAAGTAGATATCTTCAATAGAAGTAACCAACACATGATCAGGATGAAGATTAGCAGGCAGGTTAGCAGCAAACAACCTAGATCCGGAATCAATACACAGTAGGGGTGTACGATTACTGTTATAGCTAATAAAAGAAAACAGGAATAAAATGGTGTAGCTGGTAAATAGTCAAATAAATGAATTACAGCAACATACATAAGAGGGTAACAGACCTGTTTTTAGATCAGGAAACTCCTTGCAAGAGTGATTGAAAAACATCTGCTTAGCATCAAAGGAACTGCAAATATGGACTTCACCATCTGTCAAAAAAGTTAAACAATAGGAAAGACAAACTTAAAAAAAAAATCTAAAGTATAATAGGAAATTGAACACACTGTCCATAAATTTAGCTCTGCAAAGCTGAATCAACAATATCAAATCCAACTGGAGTTAAAATAAAATAAGGACTTAGCTCATCCACATGGACCACATGGTCATCCCAAAGTGTTCTACCTTTAACTACATAAGGTTTAAAAACAAAAAAAAAATCATATAAGATAGTTTTCAGAACAAACAATACACAGAATAGAATAAAGAAACATACCTATGGTCTTCAAGAACAAAGTCCATCAGCCTTGTCTTTTTCCCAGATATTACCTTCTCCGGTGGAGAATAAATCTCCACAACACACCCAATGACATCTGTATTTTATAAGGAAAATATGTTACTTGAACAATCTACCTTATAATGTTTTATCTTACCATATTTGCAACTATTTGAATGCTGTTTAAATAACAATTCTTCAAAATCTTACCTATCAACACTTTTTCATCAAGCATGGCTTCAAAACTCTTGAAACGTTGTTTTAGGAAAATTCACTCGCTTATACTCCTCCTCAAGCATGTCGGGCTTGAACTTGATCATGTAATAGTGGTGCTTGTTTTGTACTTGAAGAAATTTGTGATACATACGAAATTTCTACCATATACTTTCCCCTCAGTGAATATGTTATTATATTTTGCCACAATGTCATTAGGTATGTGTATGAACATACCCTATATTTAAAACACACAAAAAAAAAAAACCAGAATTCAATAAGCTGATTTATGATGAACAATAAAGAAACATAGAATGCAAATACATGAATAACTAACCTGTTGATCGTGAAATACACACCTGGTTTCTTATCAATCTTTCTCCCTTGTCCCTTGTTTTCACAGACCAAGTAAGGTTTCTTATCAATCTTTCTCCCTTGTCACTTGTTTTCACAAACTAAGTATTTGCGGACACAACGCAATCTTATAGCCTTGGTGGTCTGCTGAGGATGAAGTTGCAAACCCACAATAGATTGGCCAGACATGCTGGAGATATTGAAGGAAGGCAACACCAACTTGTAATTTGATTTACTGTTCTGTGAGAAGTTCCGAAGATCTGGAACTTGTATTGTATTTTCACAGAGCTTTGTGTTATCATGGACGATCACTAGAGGACATATGTATGTATTTATAAGCTTAGAAGCAGCTGGGTAATAAGTGAAAATAAAATACAAAAAAATCGGTACTTGAAAACCAAACCCATACCGTGGGTAGACTATATTCACACGCAAACTCTAGAAAGTAGAAAACAGCCCATTACCTAAATTTCAGGCTAGTTCCCTAAATTTCAGGCTAGAAATACAAATCACAGAGGCGAGAGATAAACAAATTTGACTTGCCTAACCGGTCAAAGCCAAAAAAAAAAATTAAAAGAGCAACAGAACGCCGTCGTATGTGATGGGCGGGAAAATGGAGCCATTGATTGGCTGAATCCCTGCTTCCTTTATTATATATATATATATTTATAGATGAATTTCTATGGTAATAGTAATACATATTTTTACAAAAAACATTGTTTTCTAAATATTTTTCCCCCTTCCTAATCACATTTTGAAAATGAATTTCTATGGTAATAGTAATACATATGTTACGTAGTTGGTGCTTGCTGTTTGGTATGTTGCCATATAGGCAGGGCCGGATTTTAGGGCGTGCTAGATGGGTAACAGCACAGGGTCTCAAAATTTTGGGGGCCCCTAGTTCAATCTGACCTAATAGTTAATATATGTATTTGTGATTGTATTGGTCCAGAATTAAGTTTTTTACATTTTTCTCTTTACAATTTTTCTTCAATTCGCAGTTTATTCATACTTTGATAAGGTCTCACTTATTTACCAACACAGGGCCACGCAAATCAAATACCAAATAAAAATACAAATACCAAACTCTTAATAGATACTACATTTTAGCATAGTCAATAATACTCAAAAAATAATAATAATAATGATAGGAAACTAAAGAGACTAATAATGATAGAGCATTAATTTGTAGGTTGATTAGAGTGGACGGTAAGAAAACCACTTGCTTATCATAGCTTGGCATTGAGAAGGTTTATACTCAGGAGCAGTATGGCCTGCTCCTTTCACAGTTGCAAATGTCATCTTATTTGAGTAAGTCCTTGTGTACCTATATACATGATTAATTAATAAAATTAAAAAAAAAAAATTTGTGAGTATATATAAAAGTAGTTATCATCTAACCCGGCAACTTGACCTTCAACGTTCCAGGGTCGCCAATCATCAATAATAGAGTAATTTAGAGATCGAATCCATGCTTGTGTCGATTGGAAAGGTACACTCATATCATGGTCTCCACTGTATATATGTAAAATATTATTATTATTATATATATATATAATTACTTTAAGAAATTCAAAAAACTAAATAAATGCAAAGTGTATAAACTATTATTATAACCTGTAAACCAGCGACCTGTAACCTTTAGCACTGAGATTTACATAGTATGGAATTACGTTATCAATCTTGATAATATAGTCCAAATCTTGGCTGCATCTTTCCCATTCCCCAATGCTACCCTGTGGTTGTAATTTTTTACTTTTTATATGTTTTCTTTTAATTTTTAATTTCTTTTTTTACATGAAAAGGAAATTAATAAACGGAATAATATTTTGATATATTCTTCTTCCCTTTTAGAGACTGGGGCCTTAGTGCCTTACCTTTTGTACATGGAGTGCCTCTTGAACACTCTCATCATTCGCCCAATAATATGATAGACCATACAAATACTCCTAAAATTTGTTATAAATAATATGAAGGCTCAAAAAATAATGAAGAAGCTAGAATAATCATTTTAATTTTGTTATATGCTCAGTAGAAATGTTGTATGACTCACTCGGCATTTCTTTGGAGAAAGTGAGTTAAAGCTCACAAGATTTGTAAGTTTTTCGTCAATAAATCTCCTGTGAGTGAATCGATTCTTCAACGTTTGAAGTTCTTCACAACTGGGATCTAAAATCATACCACTTTGAATATTGCTAGTCAACTATAGACAAAATTAAAGCAACACATTAATAAGAATAATATACAAATCTATCACTCTATCATGTCACAAATTAAAGAGGGACAGAAATTAAAAGAAGAAAATGAGAAGATACTTAGGGGGTGTATTCAATCATGACTTTTGTAGATTTTTAAAAACTTTTAAAATGATAGATTTTAATAAACTTTTATTGATTTTCATAGAGTCGTTCAAAACTTTTTAAAACTTTGTAAAACTCTATAAAAGTCTGTATAAAAAACTTGCATAAACTTTTATCAACTTTTTTATTTTAAAAAGTCTACAAAAATCATTAAAATTCTAAATTGAATACATCCTTACAAACTTTCATAAGCAATTCATAACAATATTAAACACTAAAATTTATAGTTATAGAATTGTTCAAATAAATTATTTAAAAATATAATTACTTTTTCTTGAGAAATTAATATTTTAAAAAAATATAATTACTAGTTGCATAAAATTAAAAAATTAATAATATATATAAAAATTATATTTGATATACTGCTAGGTATCAATTCAAGCAAAGAGCTATTATTTGCAATAACAATATGGTACTGCTAACAACAACAAAGTGCTTCTATTTGTAGCCTCAAATTGCTATTGCGTACAATAGTTCACTATTCGTAATAGCATGTTGTTAAAAAGAAAAAAGAAAAAATATATTACGAATAAACATCTGATGAATATTATGAAACATATAGTAAAAATTGACGGTGATAGATAAAAAAATTTACTCTGTTCATGTATTTAGGAGAAAAAGTTTAGAAGTTAGGGATAAAAAGTTCATAGAAACAAATCAAAATATACAAACAACAATGAAATAAAAATAATATTATTTTGAATTTTTAGAAGAAGATTGTAAAGTTTAGGAGAGAGAAAAAAATTGGTAGAGTTTGGGTATGTAGAAAATATAGGATAATGAAGAAAAAATAATTTATTGAATTTAGGTATAGTATAAGGTTTATAAAGTTTAAAATTTTAAATGAGGAAAAAAATAGAGTTTAAATAGAGAGAGAGAGAGAGAGAGAGAGAGAGAGAGAGAGAGAGAGAGAAAACCTT
>CM008331.1:30210322-30223315 GCA_002525835.2 Ipomoea batatas
GGAAAGGCAAGGGACCATTGAATCCAGGCAGAAACTTGACCGGTGAACCAGCACCTGCTTGGCCATAAAAGCTGCAAATAATCTGCAAAACAAACACAACCAACACCACGGTCTTCGCCATGTTTTGTCCGATCCCTTTATTCCTTCTTCAAACTAAGATAGGAAGATATGTTCAATTTTGTTGTTTTCGGTGAACTTAAGGAGTACTTGCAGAGACAGTATGAGTTGTGCTGTCTTTATTCTTCAATTTCAACTACTCTCACTTTCTTTTTCTTTTTTTTTATTGAAACCAACTATTCTCACTCTTTTTTTCTCACTCTTAAACAGTAAACACCGGTGGTTGGCTTGACTTCCTCAAATGGGAAGACTTAACTACATTAATGCATGTTTGGTAATGGTTGTTAGCTGGTTGGATTAGAAGGTATGATTCATTGATAACATTAGTTGATTGTAAAAATTTGTTTGGTAAATTAGCTGTTAGTGATAGCTGTTTGGTACGGTATAATTTCTTTTCTCAAAGTTAATTGAAAAAGTTGTTTTGAGTAGCCTTTTGAATTTTAGTATTTTGGAGTTACAAAAAGCTTATTAACCAAACATTTATATTGATTTTTTAACCATGTTAAACAACTAATAGTGGTCAAATAAGTCAAAATTGGATGATAGACTAGTTATTTACCAGGGCCTAAATCAATCATCAATCCTAATTACGGTTCATTTGCAAGTAGGTGATCGTGTTAAGTCTATTTCAATATAGACTACCCAAATGAGAGTGTGAAATCATTAAAAGCATTTTATGCACATCATCTCAATTATTAAGGGGTGAATTCATTACTTCCATCTCAATAGAACCACTCATTTCATAGGGTTATAAATTCATTAAAAGTTGTAACTCATCAACCTCTCCCGTACACACATCATATGAATTGAATGACCAATTAATATACTACTCTTTCCATGGCTTCGTTTAACTACAAAAGTAAATCCACCACGAATTCATCACCTCTTTGGGCTTTAAGTCATTTCATCAATAATTCAACGGCTAACCTCATAGTTAGTCTTGCCTATTTAAGTAAGTTGATTATCTTAATCAAACTTATATATACCTTGACCAGTATTACATTTACTTGCAAATAATCCAATAAATGCATTTAACAATGCAAATGAGTTATATATATATAGAGAGAGAGGGGATAGGTTCAAGTTGGAACAATTTTTTTAATCAAAAAGAAGGATTTTTTCTTCTTCCCAATCACATTTTGAAATTGAATTTCTATGGTGATACATATGTTAGGTAGATGGTGCGTGGTGTTTGGTAATTGGTATGTAGGTGGAACAACGGTTCGGTTGACGATACAATAAATATCATCAATCCACGTTTTCCAGTCTAGGCATGACCACGGTTCGGTTCCGGTTCCAAACCGGCGGTTCCCAGTTCCGAAATTGGATGAACCGGAACCGAACCTTACAGGTACGGTTCCAAGTACGGTTTGGAACCGGCGGTTCGAACCGGATTTTTTTTTTAATTGTAATTTTTTTTAATTTTTAAAATTGTCCAAATTCAACCATTAATATTTTTTGTTGAAAATTTTTCATTCTAAAATGTTTTTAAAATAGTTATATTAAATATTTAAACTTCAAAGTTAAACTATATTTAAAAAATATAGTTGAATTTTAAAATGTTATTTAAAGTTTAAACATTAATCAAATAATAACTAAACTTTAACTAAATAATAAATAATAATAATAATTATTTTTTTTAAATATTTTCCGGTTTGGAACCGGAACCGGAACCGTCCGTACGGTTCCGATTCCGGTCCGGTTCCAACAATACACGGTTCGGTTCGAACCGAGGTCATCCCTATTCCAGTCTGACACTCAGTCCCCCAAGTCCAGAACAAAGATTTTTTTTTTTTTTTAATATTTGCCTTATGGCCTCCCATGCTGCACAGTATGTAGTGTTAATGAATTATTGAAGGGAATGAATTGAAGTTGGAGATGACAGTGGAAAGAATGGAGGGGAGATACTTATAGCACACCATTTGTGAATAATTGAGAATAGATGACGTTAATTAATTATTAATTAGTGAAAGAAGACCACGTTGTAGACCAAAGTTGAAAAAATTAGAAATATTATCAACCAGGTTGTTGTGCCAAATTAAATAATGTATTCCTTTCAAATCAGAAGAGAAATTCACAATTCCAATTCCAGAGTTTATATATTCTTGTGATCATAGCTGCAAAGGTAAATGATATAAATTATTCTAAATTATTTATAATTGACTGGTTTTACCTAAAGTTGAACTTAAAATTTTGTGGTTACAACTTATTTGGGTACGTTGCCCTTAATATGATGGAGGTGTTTAGTAAGTTGTTAACTAATAGCTGCTAGTGGGTATGACTAGTTGATAGTGTAACATACTCATAAGATGTTTGGTAACTTAGCTGTTAGCTTATTACATGTCAAATGACTTTCTCAAAAAATTGATCGAAAAAACTATTTTGAGAAGCTTTTTTTTTAATTTTAGCATTTTGGAACAATAAGTTGTTACAAAAAACTATTTTATCAAATACTTATATTGGCTATTTAACCAAATCAAACAACTAATAATTGTCAAATAAATCAAAATTGACTAATAATTTAAATATGTTATCAAGTAGGGTAAATGTGTTTTGTTAGTTGCACAACACGTTTATTATATTATATTTTTGGGTCACACTTGTGTGAGACAGTCTCAATGATCCTTATTCGTGAGACGGGTCAGGTCGGGTCAAAGCACCATGCAAATGTCATACTTATATGTGCAAATCTCATACTTATATGCTCAAATATAACACTAATCAAAAATACAATTTTTGTTACTTATAAGAGAAAAAGTAATACATTTTTTATTGTTGACAAGTGTCTCTCACTTATAAGGGCAAATATAATACTTTTGAGGAAAAATGTAAATCGAAATGATAGAAAACTAAAGAGACTAATAATGATAGAGCATTAATTTGTAGGTTGATTAGAGTAGACGGTAAGAAAACCACTTGCTTATCATAGCTTGGCATTGAGAAGGTTTAAACTCAGGAGCGGTATGGCCTGCTCCTTTCACAGTTGCAAATGCCATCTTATTCGAGTAAGTCCTTGTGTACCTATATACATGATTAATTAATAAAATTATTAAAAGAATTTAGAATTTGTGGGTATATATAAAAGTAGTTATCATCTAACCCGGCAACTTGACCTTCAACGTTCCATGGTCGCCAATCATCAATAATAGAGTAATTTAGAGATCGAATCCATGCTTGTGTCGATTGGAAAGGTATACTCATATCATGGTCTCCACTGTATAATATGTAAAATATTATATATAATTACTTTTAAAAAATCCAAAAACTAAATAAATGAAAAGTGTATAAATTATTATAACCTGTAAACCAGCGACCTATAACCTTTAGCACTGAGATTTACATGGTATGGAATTGCGTTATCAATCTTGTTAATATAGTCCAAATCTTGGCTGCATCTTTCCCATTCCCCAATGCTACCCTGTGGTTGTAATTTTTTACTTTTAATATATTTTCTTTAATTTTTTTTTGCATGAAAAGAAAATTAAAGAGAATAATATTTTGAAATATTCTTCTTCCCTTTTAGAGACTGGGGCCTTGGTGTCTTACCTTTTGCACATGGAGTGCCTCTTGTACACTCTCATCATTCGCCCAATAATTTGACAGATTATACAAATACTCCTAAAATTTGTTATAAATAATATGAAGGGTCAAAAAATAATGAAGAAGCTAGAATAATCATTTTAATTTTGTTATATGCTTCGTAAAGATGTTGTATGACTCACTCGACATTTCTTTGGAGAAACTGAATTAAAGCTCACGAGGTTTGTAAGTTTTTCGTCAAGAAACCTCCTGTGGGTAAATCGATTCTTCAACATTTGGAGTTCTTCACAACTAGGATCTAAAATCATACCACTTTGAATATTGCTAGTCAACTATAGACAATTAAAGCAACACAATAATAAGAACAATATATAAATCTATCGGGTCACAAATTAAAGAGGGACATGCAGAGAGATTAAAAGAAGAAAAAGAGAAGATACTTAGAATTTATGAGAACAAAATACCTGCACAAAAGTATTAACGTCGTCTAAACACTTCACATTGTCTGGATTTATGTTATAATCGGGTCCTATGGCTCGATATGCTTCTCCTTTACAATTTTCCTTCAATGACTGTGGTTTGATTTAAAATTGATTAACTATCAAATTATTGTATTTTAATTTAGGAGTGAAATTAAAAGTAATCCACACATATATATTTCTTTAAAAATATATAATTTGTTGTACCTCATAAAGTTCATCAGAAATGAGTGCCATTCCATTGGCAAATTGGAATTGATATATAGTTGCCTTCACCTATAAAAGTTGCTGGATTGCCATTTGCCAATAACATAGCCCTGTACCAATCCACATTTTACCTAGCCAAATCTTACTCAAGCTAAGGGTATAAGGCCATATTTGCCCAATACACACTCTCTGATAGTAATTATGTATTTCCTTTATCACTTAAAAAAAAAATCTTACACACATACAAAAGTCTAGAGTTTGGTTGCAAACCTTAAGATTGATTTGGGGATTATTTCCTTTCTCATTCCCTGCATTGCCCAAAAGCTCAAGTGAGAGTATAGTTATGGAGAGAAAAATTAATTGTCAAATTAAACCACTATATATATGTGTGTGTGAGAGAGTGTGAGAAGATAATGTGGTGTAGTCTTTTCATTTGATATGACTTGAGTAATGATAGGAACCAGTTTGCCACCAAATGAGTCACCCTTCCCCCGACATAAAAATGAATTCGATTTGAATTCTTGATGGTTAATATATGATGCACTTTTTTTTTTTTTTTTTATTAATGCAATACAACCTATGATACACGAAAATATTCTAAAGTACAATACAATATAATATTCTCTTCTACCTAAGTAGCATTTTGTAGTAGTACTCCTGACCTAGCCTATGATACACGAAAACTTTTAAAGATGAGCGTTTTTGCATTTCAGAAGCCAAGAGTGGTCCTCTTTGTGACAGCATGGCTTTTGCTTCTAGGATAGTAATGGAGCTGAGGATTGATCACATAAATATTATTGTTATCATCATCTTCTTCCTTTTCAAAGAAACAAGGCTTCTCTTCGTCAATCCTCCCCATCGCCACGCTGCAACTCCTGGGCGTCTTCCGCAACCGCATCTGCGGCGGCGGCGCGTTACCCTCTTTCCTGCCGGAAGCCGCCCGGAGAAGCTCCCGGAAATCCTCGCTGTCGTCCACGACGTTTGAGGTGCGGCGTGCGGTGGGAAAGGCAGAGCTGTAACTTCTCCCAATTCTTTGCTTCGGGGGATTCACAGCGCACCTGTTCATACCCTTCACGTAATAGTCCCTCGCTCGGGTCAAACACCTCGCCGGCAAGGCGAGAATTCGCACCAATTTTCTGTTCTGCTGATGGCCTCCCATGATGCACAGTAGTGTTGATGAGTTATTGAAGGGAATGAATTGAAGTTGGAGATAATGGCAGTGGAAAGAATGGAGGGGAGATACTTATAGCACGCCAGTTGAGAATAGATGACGTTAATTAATTATTAATTAGTGAAAGAAGACCACGTTGTAGACCAAAGTTGAAAAAATTAGAAATATTATCAACCACGTTGTTGTGTCAAATTAAATAATGTATTCCTTTCAAATCAAAAGAGAAATTCACAATTCCAGAGTTTTTATATTCTTGTGAGCATAGCTACAAAGGAATAGATTGTTTATAGTTGACTATTTTTACTTAGAGTTGAACTTAAAATTTTGTGATTACAACTTATTTGGGTAATAATAATATAACTAAACAATATTCGACTGGAATCCGCGGTTCTCTCTCTAGGGTTTTCTCTCGAGAGTTTTCTCCCTAGGGTTTCTAAGGTTTGTCTTTTCCGGCTTTTCATCGTGCTTGTCTGTTTGTCTTTTGTTCCGTCTATTTTTTCTCCGACTTGCTGAGTGTTTCCTGCGAGAGTTCTTTTCATGGATGCTAACCAACTTACTGTCCACTGCTCGGAGTTGGTCATTGACGATGAGGAGGAGGGAGGTTTGGATGTGCCAGAGGAGTCGTCTGAGTTGAACGCTGCTCCACGCTGGGATCTGGTTGGTTGCTTCTTGTCTGATCGCGAAGTCAAATTTGATCATATGCAGCAGGTTATGGCCTCTGTTTGGCGACCTATGATGGGCATGAAAGTACTCCAGTTAGAGGAAAATAAGTTCCTCTTTCAGTTCCCCCATGCAAAGGACATGCACCGTGTTGTTGATGATAGACCTTGGTCGTTTGAGAATCGGATTTTTGTCTGCAAACAGGTCCCCCAGGGATCTAGACCGGAGGAGGTGGTTCTGGACACTGTGATGTTTTGGGTCCAACTACATGATCTCCCATCGACCTATGCCTCACCAGACTTTATCAAGCGTATAGGGGATTATGTCGGTTCCTTTGTGCTGGAGGATCCGAACAACTTCGGAGGTACTTGGAGACGAAGTTATTATCGTATAAGGGTGTTGGTCAAGATAGTTGAACCCTTAAAAAGGCGAATGAAGTTGAATCGGAGGGATGGATCTTCTCACTGGATTTCCTTTAAATATGAGAGGCTGAGTACGTTCTGTTTCTGTTGTGGCCTTCTTGGTCATTCAGATAAATTCTGCCGTAAGGTGTACGAAGAGGGCATACCACCGGAAGCGTTCCCGTATGGGGCTTGGATGCGCGCAGGAATGCGAAAGCAGGTTAAACCTGTGGGAGCCAAATGGCTGCTCGCGGATTTACCTGTTACACCTGTACTGGTTGACTCGACTTCACCCACAAAGGAGGTGCCCCTGGCTGTTGTTGAGGAGGAGGAAGGGCTGCAAGGTGACCTTAAGCGAAGAAGAGAAGAGAGTGGTAGTCGGGGAAAGGATGTTGTCATGTACGATGCTCCAAAAAACTTGTCATTGGCGGGCCTGGAAGACCAGCCCCGCCCATCCCAATGAGTACGCTAAGCTGGAACTGCCGGGGTATGGGGAGTCCTCGGACAGTTCGTGAATTCTTGGGCATGGTGTCCAAGCAACGACCCGAAATTGTTTTCTTAATGGAAACGAAATCTTGTTCGACTCAGATGGAGAAGGTGCGTGTGAAGATGGGCTACGAAAGTATGTTTTGTGTTGATCGTGTAGGAATGAGTGGCGGTTTGGCTGTGTTCTGGAGAGATTCCTGGATGGTTAATCTTATTGGCTATTCCGCAAATTACGTTGATGTGATTGTATCATTGCCTGATAAGCCGCAGTGGAGACTTACATGTTACTATGGGTTCCTTGAGAGGTCAAAGCGTCAGCAATCTTGGGATTTACTTCGACATCTAAAGGGTCGCTCAAATTTACCATGGGTGGTAATAGGTGATTTCAACGATCTTGCTTGTCACTCTGAGAAACGAGGTGATCACCCACATCCGAACTCCTTAGTGGAGGGTTTCAACAGTGCTCTTGCTGACTGTGAGTTGGTCGACTTGGGTATGGTTGGTAGCAGATTCACTTGGGAAAGGGGGAGAGGAACTGACTCTTGGGTTGAAGAACGACTGGATAGGGCGGTAGCAACTGTTGATTGGTATGATATTTTTGGTGATGCACGTGTGCATGGGGTTACGGCTTTAAGCTCAGATCATCATGCCATATTCATGAGCCTGAAACCGACCATGACCCGCAATTCCCGACGTAGCTTTAAGTTTGAGTCTGCATGGATCCTTGATGTTGGTTGTCGGCGTGTTGTGGAGGCAGCCTGGAATCAGTCATACGGTTTGGATTTTCAACGGCGCATAAGAGATTGTGGTTGTAATTTATGGAGGTGGGGTGGAGAGTATTTTCGCCGTTTTGGTCGTCGTCTTAATCTACTAAAGACACGGATGGAGGCCTTGAGGGAGTCCAGACACCCGAACGATGTGCGTGCTTACATTAATATGGAGAAAGAGTTGGATGTTAGGTTGACGCAAGAAGAGTTGTATTGGAAACAAAGATCGAAGCAAATGTGGCTCAAGCATGGGGATCAAAACACGAAGTATTTTCACAAGTCTGCTTCAGCTCGTCGCCGTAATAATGTGCTTTCACGGCTGAAAAATGTGGAGGGTGTATGGATTGAAGGTCAGTCTATGGCGGAGGAAATCCTGAAGTATTACACGCACATATTTAGCACGACTGGTTCTGCAATGGATATTCTTAGTCGTGTACAGGCTCGAGTTACACTTGACATGAATGAGCAGCTTCTCCGTCCGTTCACTGTGGAGGAAGTTAAGTTTGCTCTTTTTGCTATGGCTCCAGAAAAGGCTCCAGGCCCGGATGGTATGACCCCGGCTTTTTACCAAACATTTTGGTCGATAGTGGGGTATGACTTTGCGGAGTTTGTTTTGAGTTGTTTGAACAGTTGTACTCTTCCGGAAGGCATGAATGATACGAATGTAGTCTTGATTCCGAAGAAAAAGGTGCCTGAGAGAACCACTGATTTGCGTCCCATTGCGCTATGCAACGTGGCGTATAAAGTTATGGCGAAAGTTCTAGCTAATCGCATGAAGTTGGTCCTTGATGCTGTAATATCTCCAACCCAAAATGCTTTTGTGCCAGACCGGTTGCTTTCTGATAATATCATTCTGGCCGGGGAAATTAGCCACTACTTAAGACGTAAGCGTTATGGTGTTACGGGGTGGGCAGCAATGAAGATTGATATGGCCAAGGCCTATGATAGGATGGAGTGGCCTTTCCTAGAAGGGATGATGAGGGCTCTAGGGTTTGCTCAGGAGTGGATTGCGTTGATTATGCTTTGTGTGTCTACTGTTCGCTACCATATTCTAGTGAATGGCGATGCAGCGGGAATAGTTATGCCCACGCGTGGTATACGACAAGGAGATCCTTTGTCTCCTTACCTTTTCATTCTTTGTTCAGAGGGTTTATCTGTTATGCTCCAGCAGGCTGAGATGAGAGGAGATATCCATGGTGTTCGTATTGCCAGAGGTGCTCCGCCGGTCTCCCATTTATTCTTCGCAGATGATAGTCTGCTTTTCTTCAAGGCTGATCTTCGGGAAGCACAGTCTGTGGTTTGTTGTCTGCGGAGTAATTGTGATGCATCGGGGCAGTCCATTAATTTTGATAAGTCGGCCATTACGTTCAGTCTGAACACACCCACTGTGATTAGGGAGGCTGTTGCCAACTGTTTTGATGTTAAAATTTCTGCTGATCTAGGACGTTATCTGGGCTTACCTGCATGCATGGGCCGAAATAAAACAGCTATTTTCCGTTTCTTGGAACAACGAGTACTGGAAAGAGTCGGTAGCTGGCATCATCGCTTTATTTCGAAAGCGGGGAAAGAAGTTCTTATTAAAAGCATTGCACAAGCACTCCCTATCTTTACGATGTCTGTTTATCTTGTCCCTTCACACACTTGTGACATCTTGGAGAAGTTGATGAATCGTTTTTGGTGGGGTGATGGAAGAATGAACGGTAGAGGCCTCCATTGGATGAGTTGGTCGAGGTTGAGCGCCCCAAAGGCCTGTGGAGGGTTGGGTTTCAAGAGATTCCGAGAATTTAACATAGCTCTTCTTGCAAAGCAGGGGTGGCGCATTCTGACGAGGCCCGATTCACTAGTGTGTAGATTGCTAAAGGCTAGGTACTTCCCTACTTCGGAATTTCTGGATGCTCAGTTGGGACCTAACCCCAGTTATATCTGGCGCAGTATCCTTGCAGGGCAAACTTTGTTGAGGGACGGTGTTGTGCGTAGAATCGGGAATGGTGTTGATACCAATATTTGGGGCTGGCCTTGGCTTGCGGATACTGGAGACCCTAAGCTGCTTACTCCTTGTATTCCTCAACTGTGCAACGCCAAAGTGAGTGGTCTCATGTCATCGAATGGGACGTGGGATGTAGGTGTGCTTAATGATCTGTTTATTGCTGCTGATGTGGAGCGTATTCTTGCAACGCCTGTGTCTCCAACCATGCGTGATTCTTGGAGGTGGAAGGGTGATTTAAAGGGGATATATTCAGTGAAGCATGGGTATAGAATTCTTACACAGCCATCTAATGCCATGCACACTACAACTGAGTTTACAGCATGGGATAAACTTTGGAAGCTCCCAGTGCCGCCAAAGGTCCGTAATCTAATCTGGAGGTGCGTTCGCAACATTTTACCGGTACGAGAGAATCTTAAATCTAAACGAATATGGATTGGTGGTGGTTGTGTATTTTGTGATTCATCTGTTGAGACTATTGAGCACCTCTTTTGTGAATGCATTGTTGCTTGTCAGGTTTGGTCGTGTTCTGATGTCTTGCAAGGACATGGGTTTGCTGAATTTGTAGAAACTAAACTCCTATGTACTGACGTCCAGCATGGTGTTCGCATGGCAGCTATTATTTGGTGTTTATGGCAGATGCGTAATGATGTGGTGTGGAGAGGAGGTACGTGGTCAGTTAATGGGTTACATGCTCAGGTGGAAACATTGTGTGTACTTTGGCAGGGCTCTAATAGATCTAAAATTACAGGAACACCTACTGTGGTTCGGACACAATGGAGTCCTCCTCCAGTGGGAAGGCTAAAGTGCAATGTTGATGCGGCTGTGTTTGGCAGTAGGGCGGGCTTCGGAGCAGTGGTGGGTAACCATGATGGTGCGTTTGTGGCTGCTGTTGGTGGGCAACTAGAGTGTGGACCGGACCCTTATTTGGCAGAGGCAATGGCTGTCAGAGAAGCTTTGTCATGGCTTAAGGGACTGAGTTTGCTTAACATTGATCTGGAGTCTGATTGTTTAAATTTGTGTACTGCTTATAATTCTCTAGCTTTGGACTTGTCGTATGTGGGTTTGGTTGTTAAGCAATGTCAGCTCATTGCTAACGATATGGGCATTGTTAGTGTGCGGCATATCGGGAGGTCAGCGAATCAGATTGCTCATGCATTAGCTAGGGCGATCGGTTCTTCTTCTGTCCCTATTTCGTGGGTTAATTCCCCACCTGCTTGTATTTCGGCTTTCTTTGATTAATGAAGTTGCGTTTCCTTTCAAAAAAAAAAAAACTTATTTGGGTACGTTGCCCTTAATATGATAGAGGTGTTTGGTAAGTTGTTAGCTATAGCTGCTAGTGGCTTTCACTAGCTGATAGTGTAACATATCCATGTTTGGTAATTTGGTTGTTAGCTTATTACATGTCAAATGACTTTCTCAATATATAACTTATCGAAAAAACTATTTTGAGCGGCTTTTTGAATTTTAGCGTTTTGGAACAATAAGTTGTTACAAAAAACTATTTAATCAAACACTTATATTGGTTGTTTAACCAAATTAAACAACTAATAATTGTCAAATAAATCAAAATTGACTGATAATCTAATTATTTTATCAAACAGGGATGTGTTTTGTTAGTTGCACAACATGCTTATTATATTATATTTATATATATAATGTTAAGAAGTGACAACGTTCTTTGCAAACTTCCTCACAGCAGCCAAGCACGTAGAATTTTGATCAAAATAATGTTGCATGCCTTTGACTCGAATTGTGTAGGTGGTGGGATGGAGTGTTCTAGTAGATAGAGATGTTTCTAAATTGTAATAATCCTCTAGAAACCTTATCGGCGAACTGTGCTCAGACAGTGAGAATTTGTCGCTATATAATCCTTTAGAAACTTCTGTTTCAACGTTTCTAGAATCATGATCCACGACAACTGAAACCTAGTCTGGGCGGGCCTGTCGGCCTCTATATTTTAGCATAGGTTGCAAAGGTTGTCCAATGTAAAACATCGTACACTCACGAAGCCCATTATGAGGCATATTAATCTTTTCATTTATGTTAGCTTTAGGGCTATAAATGATTCAACTCGACCCAAGTTCATCAATTTGA
The DNA here is from genome assembly GCA_002525835.2 of Ipomoea batatas. Lineage (NCBI taxonomy): Eukaryota > Viridiplantae > Streptophyta > Magnoliopsida > Solanales > Convolvulaceae > Ipomoea > Ipomoea batatas. Next base: position 30,222,232 of record CM008331.1, read on the forward strand.
TTTTATGAGGCACATATATAAACACATTTTTTTCCGATTTTGTTCTACTATATTTTGTATCTCATAAAGTCATAAATTCATCTTCTTACTGATAAAGAGATAAATAGAGTTAATCTAACTTCAAAACTTAAGATTAAATTGTACACTTTGTAGCTCCTGAGAACTCCAAAGGTTAAAATAATTACTCCCTCCGTCCCATTTTATCTGTCTCACTTTCCTTTTTAATTTGTTCCAAAATAGTGTCCTCTTTCTAAAATTGAACATAATTATCATTCTACATTTCCCAATTTACCCTTTTGACTTTTCAACTTTTTAGATTATTAATGAGGTAAGTACAATTGTACTTTGTACAAATAACACCTACTTTTGAAGGGCAAAATTGAAAAATTAGTATCATTTGTTATATTGTATTAAACATCGTGCAAAAAGTAAATGAGACAAACAATTATGGACTGAGGGAGTAGCATCTTTGTTGCATATAGTGCCTAATTATACTCCACAATAATAGAGTAGTGAGGGCAATAAAGTAGAACTAATTTAATTAATAATATTGGCCCATCATATATATAGTATTTTTTGCAATCATTACAAGTCTATGCTTACACAAAAACATATGTGATGACAGGCAATTAGTCAAGTGTGGGTCTGATGCATGTGGAAGAATAACATGTAGCAAGGCAAGAAAAATTATAAACTACAATACAACATTGATTTGTCGACAATAACATATTAGTGATTAGTTCAGTTCTTGAGAGATCAAATCTGTTAATTCGATAATAATTGATAGTTTTAATTTACATTTCAAATAATTGAATGATTAAATTTACATTTTGATCACAATTAAACAACTAAACTAAAAATGTTAATAGAGATTACAATTTTTTCCATTTGTTTTTCTCTCTCAAATAGAATCAAAGCATACCGCATAAACATAAGTAATACTTTTTGACACACAATTAGCATTTTTAAAATTTAAATATTCCTTAAAATTTAGTGTTTGACTGGTATGCTTCATTTTGAATCCCCCACGGCCATTGATATGTGTTTTATCTGTTTTATATTCTTTTTTATTTTTTTTTCGAAT
>CM008331.1:30281946-30293840 GCA_002525835.2 Ipomoea batatas
TTTCTTTTGCAGAAATACAAGAAAAGAAACACCCCAATCACAAGAACTATTACAACGAGCAGTGACAAGCAAAGCACAAGGATTTTTATGTTCCTCCCCAATGAGCTTGAATGATGTGGTTCCGATTTTAACACTGTAGCTTCAAAAGAATTTTCTTATTTCCACTTTATTATTATAAGGTTGTTAAAGTGATTATAAACACATCATCAATTATACCTGGTATTTCAGAAGAAGCCAGTCTGATGTACAAGTATTGCCCATTGTATAGTGTTCTCATATCTACTAAATCATCATACCAAATCAAACACCCACTTCCTCCATTGCTTATATTGAGATTGGAATAAGCCGTACAAGAGCAATTCCTCAAGCAAACTTGTTCACACTCTTGAAGGCTCATAGATTCATTATACCAAGAGTGTCTTGTATCTGGTAATTTGATATCAGAATATTTGAGGAATCCATCTGATGAAGATCCATTATTGTGGTAAGTCAGGGGTTTTCTCCTGTGGCATCCTTGTGACAAGCTTTGTGTGGTTGTGGCATTATTATTAGGCAAAAATTTGTCTAAACATACACAAAAACGAAATTGATATATGTTGCAGACACCATTTCCACCACACAAACCATATGTGCCACAAGTATCTGATGGGTGGATACGATTAATCACCCATTGCTTGATCCCATCTTCCCATACCCATACTTTCGCAATACCATTGCTTGTAACATGAAATCTATATAAGCCCAAATCATTAGTGGGATTATTCGAAAAATAAACCTCCTTTCTATTTATAACCAGTCCATTTGGGCTATGGATTCTGCTTCTGATGCTCGGATCTACTGATGTTACACTAAAGTACAAACCATTCCATGGACCCGAGCTAAAAATCTCAGTTGTTCCATTCTTGAGAATAACTTGTGGATATCCATTAGGATCCAGGTGCATTGTATATTGGCCTGAAGCTGGGTCATTTTCACCTTTCCAAGCTGTATAAAAAACCTCATGACCAGTCTGCAAATTCCACCCAAGCTTCATTCCGGGTAACCAATGATCAGTTGGATGATCAAAACTTTGCCATTGAAAATTCTCCGGATTTTCATCATCTGCATCTCTCACCACAAGGTTCCCAGTATCCAGCAACTCTGCAACCGGATTTTGCACCGATCTTGATGTGTTCTTGATTGGAGCGTCTCTGTTTGCGACCCAAACCACTGTCTGAACAGTAATTTGGTTGTACCAGATTCCTACATAACGGTTTGATGAGGAATTGGTGGGGCTGAAAAATCCCATCTCAAAGGTTCCACCTTTTGAGATGATGGTATCCCCATCTTTCAGAAATTGCGTTCTGGAAATTAAATCCTTTCCCAAGCAAATATATGATATTGAAAGTAAGAAAGACAAAACCAAAACTGGGATAAGAACTTCCATGGCTACTAGTAGAGGATTTTTTACGATAGGCGAAAATGAATCACATGTACACAATCAAGACCTCGTGTAAATGCAGGTGGGGATCTTTCCCTAAAACAGGCAAATTATATCAGTGACCAAGTTCACTTTACCTTTTGGACCTTGATTCAAAATTTATTTTCAAACACAATTTATTAACATACATTACATAACATGTTAATTATATTTAACTAAAAATACATAATAGATTAATTATAAATACCTTATCTTAATATTATTTTAAAACAAGATTCACAATCCCTAAATCCTAGTTCATGGTATAACAATGACTTTTCAAGTGAGTTTAATAAGCATTAAAAACTGATGACTTTGGCGGACTAGTCAACTTTAGCGGATTGAGTACAACAAAGATTGGTTTTTTTTTTTTTTTTTTGAAAGCAAACATGCATTACTTAATAGGAATATCCAGCAGAATTACATCAGAAATAGACGGAGGGGCCGAACCGAACCACTCCCTACAATCAGCATAGAACACAGCTTCCCTAGCTAACTTATGGGCCACTGTATTCGCAGATCGTTTGACAAACACAAAGCTAATACAATTAAAAACACTAGCTAGTTTACGAATGTCTTCAAGGATTAAGCCAATTGAAAATACAGTTGTGAAGTTAAAGACACGCTTTGAGGAAATTAAAAGGACCAGCCGGCATTTTTTTTTTTTTTTTGAAAACAGATCACCCAGCATTTAAATGCAGTATTTTGTTGTCATCAGAATCAATCCGCCAAAGTTGACAAGTCCGCCCAACTATTTTTTTTCGCAGTTGTTATATCGTGGACCATGGTCCATAAAGTTTTGTAGACCATGATCCAAAAACAACATCATTTTTAAATAAAGAAATAGTTATCGTCACATATTAACAGATCTCTATAAATGAAATTACAGTTCATCTCAAATGATACTGCATCATATTTGTTTTTATATTATCAAATGAAACTGTAGTTATATCAAATTGAAACTGTAGTTGTGTTGAAAGGAAACTGAAGTGTATATAAAATGAAAGTGAATAACAGTTTCACATATTTGAGTATATATTGTCCAATTAAACTGTAGTTATATCGAAATGATATCATAGTTGTGTTGAAAAGAAACTGCAGCGTATTATAAAAAAAACTGTAGTTGTGTTGAAAGGAAATTGAATAACAATTTCACATATTTGAGTGTATAATGTCGAATGAAACTGTAATTGACGAAAAAAGACATTGTAGTTGTGTTGAAAGGAAACTGCAATGTATATAAAACGAAACTGAATATGTTATACACATAGAATTAACAGCATGGAACGGATGCCGTTTTTGCCGTTTCTTTTCATTAATCAAAACGATGTTGTTTTAATGCATGAACTATCATGCATTGTGGACCGCATTAAAATTTGCGGTTTTTTTTTGTCACCAAGGAAATTTATATCCCTTTTTCAAGTCTGTTGCTGTGTAATAGTTCGCCTAACTTTGTCCCTACAAGCATAAGTGCGAACCCATACTCCATTGGGTTGTCACCATGGTCACAATCTTTTTCATCCAACGAAACACCCCATAAAAGATGAAGATGTACTTGTACCCGACAACGTAACCATTCATTTATTAATTATTGATAACTTCGAGGTTTTGACAAATCGAATTTGATTTGAATAATCTACCGAGAACGTTAGTTGTGAAATATATATAGGACACGTACGGTTGCTTGTAGGGACGAACAATGTTAGGCAGATGATAAGTGCCAAAATGTTCATGTTTTCACCTTGCATTTAAGTTTATATTTCTTGTCATTTGCTATAATTTTGCCCACAATGTTCTCATTTGATTCATTTGTGTGTTTAGGCCCAATTCTTGGTGATTTAGATGAATTGAATGATTTTTGGAGCATTTCGGATGCATGTAGAGTCAATGGGAGCCAATGAGAAGCTATGAAGATGAGAGAAACACCTCTAAGAGAGCCAAATTATGGTGTTTTTAATGGTCTTGATCATTTGGACAAACAAAGGCAAAATTGGAGCAAAAGAGCAAGAAGTTGAGATTCCCGCACAATTCGTCCACTGCTCGGTTTTTGGACCATATCTCTGCGTAGAAATGTCCAAATCAAGTTATTTTTATATCATTGGAAAGCTAACTTGAAGGGCTACAACTTTGATGAAGACAACAAATGCTAATTGAAAATATTCCGGGGTGAAAATCAGCCTAGAAGACAGACAATGTGCATAGAATTCTTTCCGGCAGAAAGCCACAATTGTGGCCACGGGTCTGGCCACGCCCATGGCCACACCCGTGGCCACTGGGCAGTATGCCCCCTGTTTCTGGCCACGGGCTTGGCCACACCCGTGGCCATGCCCGTGGCCAGCCTTCCTTGCATGTATTTAACTCCGTTTTTGATCATTTTAACTTGGTTCCGACCCATTTTAGAACCCTAGCTTCTCTCTTTCATTTTCTTTGATATTTTTAGGTTAGATTAGGCTTATATTTAGGTTCCTAAACATTTTGGAAGCTTGGATTGAAGCATTTAAACTTGGATTTTAAGGATTTTATATCTATTTTCACTAGATAAGTTCTTCTTCTCTTTATTTCATTTCTTGCAATTTACTTTCTTGTTTTATTGCTTTGATCTTTATCTTGTGTTTGTTATGGAATTCCTTGTTGGTTATGAATCTTGTGTTATTTTTCATTATGCTTATGTGTGATTAGTTCTCCTTGGAGGGAGGTAGGGATGTAGGCTAGGTTTTTGATGGATGATTTTGAATTGGTTAATGAAAGTTGAGACATGACTTTGATGTTGTTGATTGACATGATTATTTGAGTTCCGATTAGGGAGTGACAACCTAATCTAAGTTGAAGGAGTTGATTAACCATGCTTCACCTTTGAGAGAAGGGGAGTGTGTGATGTTATGAACACCAAGTGTTTGATGAAATGCCTCTTAGACATTCTTGAGTCATGAGAGTGTCCTTGAATGTTCTAGGAGTGTGGGATGACCTTGAGAAAGGCTTCCCTATTGTTATATTACATCTATCATCTTTTGGTCCCCAATTTGGTTTCAATATCTTGACCTACATTTTGTTCCTATCCACCTCCACTTTATTATCATTTGTTTTCATTATAGTTTGTTGTTCGATATTGTGTTTGTATCCAAATCAACCATTCGTTTTAGCTAGATTTCCATAAGGAACATTAGTATCTTATGCTTGGAACACTAAAGCTCTACTCCTATCGCTAATCCTTGTGAGAACGATATCCGGTGTAAGGATACCCTCTTACACATCCACTCACCCAAAAGACTATTTCATCAAATGGCGCCGTCAACTTTGGCGATTTTATTAAAATTCTGATTACATACAAAGTATGCTGCGCTGCACTAATCAACGAGGATATAGTGATGACATTGAGACTTCATTTAGGGAAGTTGTTGCTTGTTTGCTTGAAGAATTTTCTGAGCTAACAGCAGCCCTCCAGCCAACAAAGAAGTCAGGCTCTTTAGGTTGAGACAATACAACATCGTTAACAACCATTGTTAGTGATTCTCCTTCTTTATAAAGCTTCCATGCCTATATAATATATATTTAACATGTTAGAAAGAAATTATGAATTGAATACTTTGTTGACATGAATAAAAAAAATAATGGAATCATTTAAATCGATAACTTACATGTCCAGGTAGAGTCTCGTATCGATCTTCATTTGAAAATTCACTATTTCTTTTGCCACTAACTATCTCTAGTACTAAAACACCAAAGCTAAACACGTCTGATTTAACTAAGAAGATTCCATGTGTTGCATATTCCAGAGATATATATCCACTACATTATATGGCAAACACTCAATGAGTAGATGCATTGAAAATTAAGAACAAACATGTGCAAAAGATGGCTTGCAAAAGTGTTTAAGAGTAAATTGGGATATATTCTTACTGGGTTCCAGCAACTCGTTTTGTGTTATCCCCTGTTGCATTTCCAACTAAACTTCTAGCCAAACCAAAGTAAGATATTTTTGAGTTTAAGTCAATATCAAGCAAAACATTGTCACTCTTGAGGTCTCTATGGATAATTCTTAGTCGAGAATATTGATGGAGATACAATAACCTTCGAGCAATTCCATTGATTATGTTAAAGAGTTTTAGCTAGTCAAGTAACTTTTTTCTAGATTGATCAGCCAAAGGCTTAAGTTAGTTTTGTTTCTATAATTTCTTATGATTTGGATATGATAAGATGATGACAAGGTAAACATACCAATATAATTCAAATATGAAGAAGTCTAAACTTTTGTTAGGCATCTATTCATAGATCAACATCTTTTCTTCCCCACTAATGCATCACCCCAAAAGCTTGACAAGATTTTGATACAATCATTTTGGCAATGCAAATGACTTCATTATATTCATGAATTCCTCAAGCACTTGCGTAGAATTCTTTGATAGCCTCTTCACAACTATTTCTCCACCCTTGTCCAGAGCACCCTAGGCAATTAACATAAATAAAATAAGATTTGTACATTCCCATCCAAGAAAACCACATATATTTTTTTACCTTGTACATTGCTACAAATCCACCTAACTTGACCTAGTTTTTTTTATCTCTGAAAAGTTATTTGTAACTCTTAATATTGTTAACTAATCGAATATTGGTAGCTCTAATTCTTACTTCAACTTTTGTTGTTTCCTTTTTTATTTGAAAAAGTAGAAGAAAAGGGATACCCCAGCAACAACTATTGCAATCATCATCGACAAACAAACCACAAGGATTTTTTATTTTCCTCCCCAATGAGCTTGAATAACTGGGCTTCGCTCGTAACCCGGCCTATAGTTCTAAAAGACTGCTCGTAACACGTATGTATTGGATAAATCTCGTCTAGTGACCCTAGTTAGCAAAGGAACATAAGGAGTTAAACCAGTTCAGTTGCCCATAATTTACTGCCTCAAATAAAAAAGGTCAAATGACCACTCTCACAAAAAGTCAAAATTACAATACTAAAATAAATCTAAATTATACATTTAACGAGGATTCAAAACATTACTGGGAACCTTTTGCATGTGTGCCTGAAGAATATTCTTTGCCTAAGAAGAAGCCAGGTTCTTTAGCTTGAGGCAATGCAAAATCATTAACCAACATCCGAACTACAGAGGACATGTCTGGTCTATCCTTTGGAGATTGTTGCACACATAGAAGGCCGACATGGATTGACCTTAGAACTTGAACTACATCATCTGAACCAACTAGATGCTCATCAACCAGCGCAATTGATTTTCCTTCTCTATAAAGCTTCCATGCCTATACAATATTTAATATCATACAAAGAAAAATGAAATATTTTAGACAAGAAAGAATGAAATAATGGAAACATATAAATTGAAACACTTACATGTTCTGGAAGAGCCACGTATTGGTCTTCATTGATAAACTCAATATTTTTCTTACCACTAACTATCTCAAGTACTAAAATGCCAAAGCTAAATACATCCGATTTAACAGAAAAGATTCCATGACCGGCATATTCTGGAGACATATACCCACTGCATAGTGTTGGCGATACAAAATGAGAATATGACTTGAAAGAAACATATGCAATAGATGCATGTGCAGTTAAACATCTTTAACACGAAATTCAAATTCTTACCGTGTTCCAGCAACTCGTTTTGTGTTATCTCCAGTTGCATTTCCTAGTATACTCCTAGCCAGGCCAAAGTCTGATATCTTTGGGTTCAAATCAGCATCAAGCAAAACATTACTAGCTTTGAGATCTCTATGAATTATTCTTAGTCGAGAATCTTGATGGAGATATAATAATCCTCGTGCAACTCCATTTATTATGTTGAAGCATTTTGACCAATCAAGCAACCTTTTCTTTGTTTGATCTGCCAAAGGTTTAAGTTAGTTTTGTTTCAATAATTTCCTATGATTTGGATATAGATGACAAGCTAAACATACCAAATATGAAGAAGTCCAAACTTTTGTTAGGCATGTATTCATAGATCAACATCTTTTCTTCCCCGCTAATGCAGCACCCTAAAAGCTTGACAAGATTTCGATGCTGTAATTTGGCAATACAAATGACTTCATTCATGAATTCCTCAAGACCTTGGGCAGAATTCTTTGATAACCTCTTCACAGCTATTTCTTCTCCCTCATCCAATGCACCCTATAGGCAATTAAAATAAACAAAATAAGATTATGTACATGCCCATCTAAGAAATTAAAGCTGCATATAATATTACCTTGTATACAGCTCCAAATCCACCTTGGCCTAACTTGTTCATCTCTGAAAAGTTATTTGTAGCTCTTGTTATTGTTGACCAATCGAAAACTGGTAACTCTAATTTTTGCTTCAACTTTTGCTCTCTCCTTTTTGGTTTGCGAAAATACAAGTAAAGAGACGCCCCAGCAAGAATTATTACAACCAACATCGACAAACAAAGCACAAGGATTTTTATTTTCCTCCCCAATAAGCTTGAATGATGTGGTTCTGGTGTTAACCCTGTAGTTCCAAAAGAACTTTATTATTTACACTTTATTATGATGCTTTCAAAGCAAGTATAAACACATTTATTATACCTGGTATTTCAGTAGCAGCCAGTCTGATGTATATGTCTTGCCCATCCGGTATTGTTCTAATGTCAACTAAATCATCATACCAAATCAAACACCCACTTCCTCCATTGCTTATATTGAGAGTGGAATAAGCCATACAAGAGCAATTCCTCAAGCAATTTCGTTCACACTCTTGAAGGCTCATAGATTCATTATACCAAGAGTGCTTTGTATCTGGCAATTTGATACCAGAATATTTGAGGAATCCATCTGATGAGGATCCATTATTGTGGCAATTCAAGGGTTTTTTCCTATGGCATCCTAGTGACAAGCTCTCTCTAGCATTATTATTAGGCAAAAATTTGGCTAGACATCCACAAGTATGATAATCATGTATTTTGCAGACACCATTTCCACCACATAAACCATATGTACTACAAATATCTGCCGTTTCACTAAGAAAACTCACCCATTGGTTGATCTCATCTTCCCATACCCATGATTTTACAATACCATTGCTTGTAACAAGAAATCTAAATAAACTCGAATAATTACTGGAATTATAGAAAACATAAACCTCGTTTTTATTTCTTACCAGTCCATAAGGGCCAACGTTGGTGTTGCTCTGTTCTACTGGTGCTACACTAAAGCGCAAACCATTCCATGGACCTGAGTTAAAAATCTCTGTTGTTCTATTCTTGAGACTAAGTTGTGGATATCCAGTAGGATCCAGGTGCAGTGTATATTGGCCTGAAGCTGGGTCATTTTCACCCTTCCAAGCTGTTAAAAAAACCTCATGACCAGTCTGTAAATTCCACCCTAACTTCATTCCAGATAACCAATGATCAGTTGGATGATCAAAACTTTGCCACAGAAAATTCTGCAGCTTTTCATCATCTGCATCTCTAACCACAAGGTTCCCAGTATCCAACAACTCTGCAACAGGATTTGGCACCGATCTTGATGTGTTGGCAGACCAAACATCCTGACCGTTGATTCCAAGAAGTGAAAGTTGGCCTCCCAGGGTGATCTTCAAGACTGCTGAAGATGTGTCAGCAAGTGGAGCATCTCTGTTTGCAACCCAAACCACTGTCTTAACTGGATCTTTTCTGTGCCATATACCTATGTAATGGTTTAAGGAATTGGTGGGGCTAAAGAATCCCATTACAAAGGTTCCACCCTCTGAAACGATGGTGTCCCCATCTCTAAGGAAATGGGTTTTAGTAATTAAATCCTTTCCCAAGCAAATATTTGGTATTAATGAAAGTAAGAAAGCCAAAAGCAAAATGAGCGAAAGAGCTTCCATGGCTACTGAAAGAGTGAGTGGTAGAGAAATTTTTATAGTACAGTAGCCTAAAATGAAGATCAGACAACCATGACTGTCAGTGGGTGAATGTCGAGACCTTGAATTAGTTAGCTAGAGCTGTGAAGCTGTCAATTCACCCATTATATCTTTTGAGTCATTGTAAGTTGACCAATTAAAACTATAAAAGAAATCATTAATCTATGTCACTCTCCTATTAATTATTTACACTCTGTTAGTTAGTTGTTACAAGTATACATACCTCTAGCTACCGATATTCAAAGTCTATTGTTTGTAAACATCTTTTGATTTTATAATTAATCAATTATATTTCCTTCAAACCAGTAGTCAAATAATCAACAATATTCTTGATCACGAGGTAAACTAGTCTAGATTGTTCATAGTTATCAGTTCAAACTAAAAAGTCTAATATGAGCCGCTCCCGCTCCCATTGAAAATTAAGCTTGTAATCTTCTGATTACTAACTCAATAATTTAACTAACTAGGCTGAGGTTGTCTTATTTTGAAAACTTTTTGAATGTGTGCCATATTCCTTGCCTACAAAGAAGGTAGTCTCCTTAGCTTGAGGAAATTCTACCTAATATGAATCAACTATTCTGGATGAGCCAAAGGCCTTGTGGTCAAATGGCATAGTTGTGGTACTCCCAAGTGAGAGATCACATGTTCAATTTCCAGTTGAGGTGTTGGCTCATTGTGCTAATATAATATTGGTCGAACAAGGAAATGACTTTTCAGGTGAGTTTAATAAGCATTAAAAACTTAACTTTGGTGGACTATTCAACTATGGCGGATTGATTCGAATGACAACATAGACGGGGAAGACTGCATGTAACTCAGTAAATGCCAACCAATGCAATTATTTGATGGAGCATGAACAGTTTGAATTATAAATAAAAAATATATTTTTAATATACAAAAAATATAATATTTGTGTATATATACAGTACATTATTTTATATACTATCAAACAATATATATTTAGTACACAAATAATATATTTTTAATATATTAAAATATACATTGTATTTATGATGCATAGAAAAATTTGCAGTTGTTATGTCATCGACCCGAGTTCACATTGCAAGGTGGACCCAAATCCATGTTCACAAGTTTAGAACTCTAAGCTCACAATTTTTGAATTCTATGTTCATAATTTTTGAACTATATATTCACAATTACAGAATTTCATGTTCACAATTTTAGAAATCTATATATGATCACAATTTCAGAACTCTATATTTACAATTTCACATTCAACGAGGATTCAATGACGTGATTCAATTACAGAATTTCATGTTCACAATTTTGGAAATCTAAATTATACATTCAACGAGGATTCAATGACGTGATTGTAACTTCATTTTGGGAACGTTTAGCATGTGTGCCTGAAGAATATTCATTCCCAAAAAAGAAGCCAGGCTCTTTAGCCTGAGGCAATACAAAATCATTAACCAACATCTGAACTACAGAAGACATGTTTGGTCTATCATCTGGAGATTGTTGCACACATAGAAGGGCAACATGGATTGACCTTAGAACTTGAACTACATCATATGAACTTGCTATATGCTCATCAACCAACGCAATTGATTTTCTTTCTCTATAAAGCTTCCATGCCTATACAATACTTAAAATCATACAAAGAAAATTGAATATTCTAGACAAGAAAGAAAGAATTAATGGAAACATATAAATTGTAACACTTACACGTTCGGGAAGAGCCACGTATTGATCTTCATTAATAAACTCACTATTTCTCCTACCACTGACAATCTCAAGTACAAAAATGCCAAAGCTAAATACATCGGATTTAACAGAAAAGATTCCATGCCCGGCATATTCTGGAGACATATACCCACTACATAGTATTGGAGATACAAAATGAGAAGATGACATGAAATAAGCATATGCAATACATGTGTATTGGTCTATTGGAACATCATAAGATAAAATCCAAATTCTTACCGTGTTCCAGCAACTCGTTTTGTGTTATCTCCAGTTGCATTTCCAAATATACTCCTAGCCAAGCCAAAGTCTGATATCTTTGGGTTCAAATCAGCATCAAGCAAAACATTACTAGCTTTGAGATCTCTATGGATTATTCTTAGCCGAGAATCTTGATGGAGATATAATAACCCTCGCGCAACTCCATTAATTATGTTGAAGCGTTTTGGCCAATCAAGCAACATTTTCTTTGTTTGATCTGCCAAAGGTTTAAGTTTGTTTTGTTTTAATAATAATTTCCGCTATGATTTAGATATAGATAACAAGGTAAACATACCAAATATGAAGACGTCCAAACTTTTATTAGGCATGTATTCATAGATCAACATCTTTTCTTCCCCGCTAATGCAACACCCCAAAAGCTTGACAAGATTTCGATGCTGTAATTTGGCAATACAAATGACTTCATTCGTGAATTCCTCAAGACCTTGCGTGGAATTTTTTGATAGCCTTTTCACAGCTATTTCTTCTCCCCCATCTAGTGCACCCTAGGCAATTAAAATAAATAAAATAAGATTATGTACATGCCCATTTAAGAAATTAAAGCTGCTATAATTTTACCTTGTATACAGCTCCAAATCCACCTTGGCCTAACTT
>CM008331.1:30327192-30337365 GCA_002525835.2 Ipomoea batatas
AATTCTTACCTAGTTCAGAAGATGCGAGTCTGATGTATATGTCTTGCCCTCTTTCAGACATCTGTCTAATGTCAACTAAATCCCCAAACCACATCAGACACCCACTCCCTCCATTCCTGACATCCAAACTCGAAAACGCAGTACAAGAACAGTTTCTCAAGCATTCTTGCTGGCATTCTTGGAGCGTCATCGTCTCGTTGTACCAAGAATTCTGAGTATCTGGCACTTTAATCCCCGAATACTTGAGAAACCCGCCTGGATCTTTTCCAGTGTGGCACTCCAAGCTCTTCTTCCTAACACACCCCCCTGCAAACTTAGCCATCCTCCAATCTGCCTGGTTTCTGGGCAAGAAGTGATCCAAGCAACCACAAACTGGAAAATTGCCAATATTGCAGAGCCCATTTCCCCCACAGTTCCCATATCTGTCACAATCATCTGTGGGCAATTTCCCAATTGTTATCCAATCTCTCATCCCCTCCACCCACATCAGGCGATGAACAACACCAGTGTAGTTCATATACAGCACTGAAATCACAGATTTTTTCACCAGAGAATAGTTGGTGTAAATCTCGGTCTTGTTGATCACCAAAACGTAATTGTAAATGGGATTTATGTCCGGGCTGGGAATCCCGCTCCACCTCACGCCGTTCCACGGCCCGCTCCGGCAAATTAACGCTTTTCCTTTCCGGATAATTCCCTGTGGATATCCGGTGACAAGAAGATTTGATGTATAATCAGACGGCGATGGATCCTCAGCACTTTTCCACGCCGAAAGATAAACTTCATGGCCTGTTTCAAAGTTTATCCCCATTTTCATCCCCGGTAAATAAGTATCCGTCGGATAATCAAAGCTCTGCCATAAAAAATTTTCCGGGTTTTCATCTCCGGCGTCTCGCACCACAAGGTTCCCTGAATCCAGCAATTGCATCACCGGAGACGAAAAAGATAACGGCGCGTTAACGGACAAGACAGCATCGTTGGCGTTACTAACGAGAGCGATGTGGGATGAGTTAACGATCTTTAACACGAGAGACGTTGCGTTTTTACTGAGTGGAACTTTTCTGTTAGCCACCCATACCACAGGTCTGGCCGGAATATTCTTGTACCATATTCCGACATAAGAGAAAGTGAAAGAAGGACTGAAGATTCCCATCTCAAAGGTTCCTCCCGAGGAAATGATGGTTTCATTTTCCCGGAGAGGATCATCGAGAGAAATCGTATCTCTCGCCGGAGAAATCTTTAGTATGGAGAAGATAATTAAGGAGATGAGAAAAAGGTAAAGGTGATGAAAATGAAAATGAAAATCCGCCATGGATAACTAACCACGCCAATTCCCATACAAGAACAATAATGATAAGATTATATGTTACTGATTATGATGATTATAGCCACTATATTCACTAATATTTTAGTATTATTACCGGTTTGAATTGACTCATTAAGACGGGTTAGTCTTGCACTAACGAATTAAAAATTTCCAGTATCTTTTCTGGTATCTAGCTGTTTAGTTTATCTTTTAATTTCCAGTTGTACAGTCCAAACAAAACAAACAGGATCTTAATTAATTGGTTGTTTAATTTATGATTTCGCTTTCATTTTCAATTGACACAAACTAAATTAAATTAAAGCCCCTGTATATGCATTAAAAAAGTCTTAAATGTCTTGGTCTTTGCCCACGATATGATGATTCAAGCAGGAACCTTCTACGTGTTCTTTCCTTTTTCTACTCGCTCGCTCTCACCTTTTTTGACAAATTAAAGGAAATGTGAATGGCCGACAAAGGTGAATTGAATACCACTTCAACAGTAGTCAATCCTTAAACACTCACAGCTATCTTCTTCTCACTTGGATGTAACCTCTTCTCTGATCTTCAAGGAAATCAATGATTCGTTTCTGCCAGTTGCTCAGATCAGAATTTTCCACGAAAATTTGTTTGAATAATTCACTTCGCTCAGCATGATCCTATTTTTTTAATGACGAGCTGATGAGGGAAACTCCAGTTTAAGTTATCATAGCTGATCAGTTCAAATCAAGAAGATTAATAAACTACAACTCGAAACCTTAGAGTTATCAAATCTAACAATTTTGACCATTTAAGCAAGTTGCCTAGCTGTTGATCGATTACATAATATATAAACATAAATATGCAATCCACCTATCAGTTTAAGTCTTTTAGGGTGTGTTTGGAAAGTAGGAAAATGACTTCTGGAAAATGATTTCTGAAAAATGAGTCATTTTCCGTGTTTGGATGAATTCTGGAAAACTGTCTTTGTGTGTTTGATTCATTTTCCAGAAAATGAAAAACAAAAATTTTTTTATTTTTATTTTTGAGAAACAAAATAATTTTTTTAAAGAGAAAAAAATTACAACAAATTAACAAACAAGAAATCAACACAAATTAACCAAAAATAATAATTAAAAAAAAAAAAGAAAGAAAGAAGTCATGGTTGGTTTCCGCAAAAATCAACAAAAAAAGAAAATAAATTAACAAAAAAAAAGAAAAGGAAGAAAAGGTTCGATGATAGGAAGATGATAATGGCAAGAGAATAAAAAATGAGTGTTGGAAGCCAAAAGCAAGAGAAGAGGAGAAGAGGAAAGAAATGAGAGGACTTGGAAAATTACTTCCCCAAAAAAAGGGGAAGTCATTTTCCTCCAAATGACCCTCATTTTCCATTGACCATTGGGTTGTTTTCCTTTGACCATGTTTTCCTTGGCCTTCCCAAACACCATAAACCCGGAAAATTATTTCCAGAAATCATTTTCCGGGTTTCCAAACACACCCTTAGTTGATGTGGAGCATATGTTTCAATTTAGTATCAAAGCCAACCTCATAGACATTACATATTAAGCATATAGTATATAAACATAAATGTATAATCTAACTATAAATTTAGATTATTGAGGTGAAAGACCTTCAATTAACTAGACTATATTTTATTGCATGCATGCATATTAAATATGAGACAAAATGAATGGTATATTAAATATGGTTGGCCTTTCAACAATGATATAATTTGTAAGATAGCTGCATAGTATACAGTACTTGATTAATATGTAGAAGAAGAGGACAAATGGAGGTTGTTAAGTCTTTATCTACAGGCGTCGTCGTATATACTACGTCGTATTTCCGTAACAATCTTCGTCTCCGACCTCTGCACAAAAAAGTCCAAACTTGAAAAGTAATAGTTAGTGTTTACTGTTTAGCCTTTACCATGTTCAAAGTCCTTAACGGATCCCCATTAAGATCAGCACGTTAGTTATGGGTTTCTTTTTAATGTTATTTTATCATTTTATAAATATTATAATATGTTATGAATTAAATATTATATTTCCAATTGTAGTAGAATTATTTTTTTTTCAAATTTTTTGCTTTAAAAAAGTGCATTAATATGAGTGGACCCAATTGTATCAACCTACTTAAAATTTATATTCTTGTACTCAATAGTACAGCTTTAACGAGTCATGTTGTGTGACGAGATAAATTGGTAGTCACTACACGATGATATACACTTTGTAAAATCACCTTGTGATCCTAACCGGTAAAGAATCACAGTGAAGTAAACTATGCTAGGTTAATAGAGATGTCAATCTTAGCCTGAAATCAATGGATTGATTCGATCCGATAAGCCCAAAAAGACTAATAGGGCAAATTATTGTGTGGACCACTAACAATCTAACCAACTTGACTAATGTTGCCTCATCGTGTCATGTTTAGATCTATCATATCCGAGTCAACTAATTTTTTTTTTTTAAAAAAAAAAAAAAAAAAGAAGTCATTTACACAAATTGCCATGTCTAATAAATTAACAAACAATTTTAATAACCTGGAATCTTTCAATCTTCACTTTGATACAGAGAAGATGGCGTGGGTGAAACTAAACCATGACATTCTGTGAGAACACAACTTAACAAGTAAAATTCATAATCAGCGTGGAGCACAGATCAGACTACCTAGGATCGATCAAACTGAGGGAAACTTCGTTTATCGAACATGCAGCGGGTTGTGTGCTTGAGCTTGATGAAGCTTGAGTACTAGCAGTTAGCGGTCTTCCTGTGAAGAAACCGGGTTCTTTAGGTTCAGGCAGCACAGCATCATGAGTTAACATCTGAACTACCTCAGACATGGTAGGCCTGTCATCGGGATATTGCTGCACGCACAGCAAGCCGACATGGATTGACCTTAGAACTTGAGACAAATCATCTGGTTCAGCGACTATATGCTCGTCCACTAGTTCAGCTGATCTACCATCACCATGAAGTTTCCATGCCTGTTGAAGTTCACAACTGGATTAGAGATCTTCTGCTATATGGGATAAACATTATATTGTCATGTCAGGAAAGGGTATATATATATTTATAGCACTTACATGCCCAAGAAGGGTGTGGTATTGATCTTTTAAAGAAAATCCTTTATTTCTCATGCCACTGACAATCTCTAGCAATGAGACACCGAAGCTAAACACATCTGATTTAATTGAAAAGATCCCGAGTACTGCATATTCTGGAGACATATAGCCACTATTCGTACCATTACCAAAGCCCCCCGCCAAACAAACAAAGAAAAGAGAGAATGTGTAAGTTCATTCATAGGAAATGATAAATAGGCAGATAATGTACATTAACATTGATCCATACTGTGTTCCAACAACTCGGCTTGTGTCTGCTCCAGTCTCGTCTCCTCCAACACTCCTAGCCAATCCAAAATCTGATATCTTTGGGTTCATGTCTATGTCTAGCAAAACGTTGCTAGCTTTGAGATCCCTATGAATAATTCTAAGCCTGGAATCTTGATGAAGATACATTAGACCCCGGGCAATTCCATTGATTATGTTGAACCGCTTTGGCCAATCAAGTAGCTTCTTTTTTTCATGGTCTGCCAGAGAATTTCATAAGTTAACTTTGTGAATTTCATAAATTGGTTCAAAAACTGGACTTGTTATAGCTGATAAGGTCATACCAAATATGAAGAGATCCAGACTTCTGTTAGGCATGTATTCATAGATTAACATCTGTTCTTCCCGTTGAATGCAGCATCCCAGAAGACTCACTAGATTTCGATGTTGAAGTTTCGCAATAAAGATAACTTCATTCTTGAGCTCATCAATTCCTTGCACAGATGCCTTGGAGAGCCTCTTCACAGCAATTTCCTGACCATTTTCTAGGACACCCTAGGAATGGATTATTGTGAATGTTAGAAAGAGAAATTTAAAGAAAAAGAAAAAAAAGAACCAGAGCCATACGAAGTAAAAACAGTTCATGTGTTGGACTTTGGTGCAAACATTCTATGCATTATACCTTATAAACAGGTCCAAAACCACCCTGTCCAAGCTTGTTGTCGGCTGAAAAGTTGTTGGTAGCTCTAGCTATGGTAGGAAAGTCAAAAATTGGTAGCTCAAATTCATGATCATGCAGTACTTCAGTCTTCTTTCTCCACAAACAGAACATCAAGCTCAGCCCTATGAGAATTAATCCAAAAACTGATGACAAACTGGCTGCAAGTAGTTCCAACTTTTTACCACGTTTCCTTTTGGAGCCTGCATCAGAAACTAAGAAAACATTGTGTATACTGTAGTGAGCACCATGATAAAAGAAACCTAGGCTGACTTGAATAATTTCAGATGTAAAAGACAATTTACCATTCAAGAATCCATGAGTTGTATTCTTATCTAGCCAGAAGAAGGCCAGTCTGATATATATGTCTTGACCTCTATCAGATAGCTTTCTAATGTCAATCAAGTCCCCGAACCAGAGCAAACAGCCACTTCCCCCATTCCTAATATCCAATCTTGAATAAGCAGTACAAGAGCAGTTCTTCAAGCAAACTTGCTCGCACTCTTGGAGTGTCATAGTCTCATCATACCAGGAGTACTTTGTATCTGGCAATTTAATGCCAGGATACTTCACAAATATATCTGTTCCGTTGTTGCAGTGCAAGCCCCTCCTCCGAACACATCCTCCAGAATAATCTGCAATGTTCCATGCTTCTTGGTTTCTGGGAAGAAACTTATCCAAACATCCACAAATGGGAAAATTATAAATGTTGCAAATGCCATTTGCACCACATGCTCTGTACATGTCACAAGAATCTGTAGGAAATTTTCCAAAAGTAATCCAATTTTTCATCCCACCAACCCACACCAAGCGCTCGATAAAACCAGTGTTAGTTAAAACTAATATAGATATAATTGAGTTATTATTGAGAGAATAACTAGTATAAACCTCATGCTTGTTAATAACCAAAGCATATGTGTATATGGGATTTTTGTCCATCATTGGTACTCCGCTCCACCGCACACCATTCCATGGACCACTCCGATATGTCACTGCCATACCATTCATAACGAAACCTTGTGGATATCCAGTATTATCTATATGAACTGAATATTCAGCTGGTGCAGGATTGTCATCACTCTTCCATGCTGTAAGGTATACCTCATGGCCAGTTACAAAGCCCACCTTCATGCCTGGCAAGAGCGTATCTGTTGGATGATCAAAACTCTGCCAGAAGAAATTTTCTGGGTTCAAATCACCACCATCTCGCACCACAAGGTTCCCCGAGTCCAACAACTGCAATACTGGATTTTGTACAGATCTTGACAATGACATGTTAGCAAACCATATAACGTCATTGTTATCACTGAGAAGAGCAAGTTGGCTTAGGTTAATGATTCTCAGCACAACTGACGATGCATTAGCACTGAGCGGAACTTCTCTGTTGGCAACCCACACCACAGTCTTCACAGGAATTTTCTTGTACCATATGCCAACATAGCGGTTTAAGGAATTGTTGGGGCTAAAATACCCCATCTCAAAGATTCCTCCAGATGAAATGATGGTTTCATCATCTTGGAGGGTATCATTAAGTGCAATTCCATCTCTTGCTGGAGAAATAGGTAGTTTGGAAAATAGTAAGGAAAATACAAAGAGCAGGGGAAATTCTCCCATGGCTAACTACCCCAAATTCCCCCTCCTACAACAATCATATATCTCTTCCATCATGCAGTACTGCAGTGTTTTAGAATTTCCAGATATTCATAATTATAAATTTTACTACCAGCACCTTTTTGACTTAGTCTTCCACTAAAAGTCTATAGTATCTCTCTTGTTTTTTTCTCATCTTTCCCTGGTCTCCTATGAGAAACAAAATTCATGATAATGGAGATGCCAATGGCCAACAAAGCGAAGACCAAAAACTCACTTTTCTTCCCCCAACTTGGACTAGAAAAATAAAGGGATGTTTAATTCATACAAAATAAATCTCACTGTTATAAGCAATTAAGCACACTAATAAGCATCTTTTATGACTCACAATATTAGGTGATAAATTACAGATCATTAGGTTATTCAAGAAAAGTGACAAACCATTGAACTTGAATGTTGGTTATTACTGTCCGTTGATGGTCTGCCCAAGTTGGCTATTAGAAAGTATTTCTGTCGTTTGAAAGTTGTTGTTTTGCAGCTTTGACTCCTTGAACTCAACAGCATGCTTGGTAAAAACTTATACTAACCTCAAGACTGTCACAGTGCAGCCTTGTCAAAAAAATCAATTAACTTTCTTGTTGATCAATTACGCAATAGATTATGACCACTTTGGAGTGTCCGTCAATGATACAATTGGAGCTTGACAGAAGCTTGAAAGCTTTCACCTAACTTTAACCCAGTAAAACTACAAATGAGATTGCAGTCATGTTGAAGCAGGTCAATGGTGGTGTTGCCCACTTTGTAATTTTGCGAAATTAGAACAATCTGAAAAGAAAGCTACACAATCTGGTAGCATAGACAAGCACATTAATGTCCAATATTGCAGGACCTCATTTTTCAAAAGTGTCTATTAGAAAACAGAGTTACCTTCATCAGCGGAGCTCATTATTATCTTACTGCCTAATCATCTTTGATCAAAAAATCACAGCTACTAACAACGCAACTTCCTACCCGTGCACAACTTTATTGATATCTAAATCTTAATAAGCAAAAGCTGTAAACAATTGCCTGAGGTTAGTCCAGAAAGAATACCATTTTGCTCTTTTCATTTCCTTTGATTGACCTCCCTGTCCCTGCCTTGTGAATCACTCTGATCCAAACAATTCTTGTGTAACCTCCATGATTTGGAGAAAAGAATGCACCTGTAAATAAAATTCTGCACATGAACTGCGAGGCATCATCTTAAGGTTGATAATTAGAACTTTGAATATTTTGGGAACTTTAAATGAAATTTATTTATGACAAAAAGTTTGTAGAATAAGAACCACATTAAGGCAAACCTAATCATCAATCAATCTTAACTCAGAATTTAGATAACTGGAATCAACATTCAAAGCAGCAGTAGTTTCAAGGGCTTAATGAATCTGAAAGCACCAATACAACGAGAGAACCTTCAACAAAGACTAGAAAACCGCAATGGTGTGACAAAGTAGCAATAAACTTAGGCAATATAAAAACATTTCTCATTCATACATTCACACATCAATCAAAATAAAAATCAAAGATTCAAGATACAGCCTGCAAAACATATCACTTGTAATCCCATTTCATTACTCGTGGCCAGAAGATGGTGATAACAATATTGTTTTGCATGAAAGCCTACAACAAAATATACAATTATCAGAAACATCCCATCCCTCTCAGGAATGTTTCAGGGAACACAAAACTCCCTGAAGCACTTTTTTTTTTATGCCAGAAATGGCAATACCATAACAGCATACTTAACCATGTGCTCAAATCTTGCTCTCCAATATTCTATCACTTCTCATTTTGCAAAAAAGCTAACCCGCACTGTCCAAAATCATCGTTAACAAAGATCAACATCAGGTGCCTAATTTTCCTGTCCTTGAACAGAAGCTTCTTCCAGCAATGAATTCTCTTTAATGCCTTGCTCTTTTCTTGTTAAAATTCTTAAATTCCAAAGAATTTGCATCAGCCCACCATTTACCAAATGCAACAGAAATACCTTTACTCCTGGTGTAAAGAATATAGATATAATCTTCAGAAGGGCAAAGAAGGAACCTATTCCCAGAAGCTGTAGAGTCAAGCCTTCTTCCTGACAAGCAGATCAAAGTAAAATATAAGTCTGAAGAAAACAATTCAAGGCAACACTTAAGGGAGTGTGGAGGAGCATACAACTACCTTAGAGTTGGATAACAGTTCTTGTGACACCTCCTTCAAGAAGTCAGCCATTATACATCCAGCAAATAGACCACATGGTACCAGTAGCTCTTTGTTTGTGGAGATAGAGTATATGGTGTCAAATACAGAACCACCAATGAATAATGCAGTTAGTAACCACTTCAATACCTCCTTCCCAAAAACCAACAGCTGCTGCAATGCAACACTCTCAGCTTTCTCCCATTGAAACTTTTTCAATGAATCAGGAAATAAATCCCACAATTTCTGCTTAGCATAACATAACTGCATCTTGAACTTAGAAGGCTCGTCGAATTGTCCCATTGATGGTAATTTTAAAGAACATATTGGAGGAACTGAGTTCTTTCTCATATGTATCAATAAAGGACCATGAAAATGACGGAAGCCACTTTTAAACAATGCCATCTGCAAAAATGGCAGAAAGCAACATTATGTAGAGAATTAAGTTAAGACTTTCAAATCTTTTCATTAAATCATAGCTCAATTTTCTCCATAACATCGAAACTTCTATGTTGTTGGAGGGAACCATAGCCGGATCTTCACCAAACATAAATTAAGCCAAGCATCCAAATGCAATCAAAATTCAAGCCAGAAACTTAAAATTACCGTAATTATCAAACACATTATCAAGAGCAATGCCTAAATACATAATAATCATTAAAATTTCCAAAGTTTTGTTCCTTGTTTACTATTCTCCAACCATGAAGAAAAAGTGGAAGGAAATAGAAATTGAAAAGAAGAAAGTTTCCACAGGGTAAGTAAATTAGGAAAAGCCGGAGAATACGGGCAAAGAGAAAGTTACCGGAGGAGATGGATGCACCGTTATTAACGCCGCCGACGAAGCCATGCCGTCCTCTTTCGCCGTCGGTTTACTTGGCCGCGCTGCTTCAGTTGGTTTGCATAAGAGGGTAAATTTGTCAATTGGTGCCTATGAGTAACTTCTGGAAGCCCAACAACTGAGCCCACAATCTTGTGGGCTCGGAAGTTTTTGTTTGCGCCATTCTTTCAATCTTTTTGGGCTCTAATTTTTTT
>CM008331.1:30513967-30524555 GCA_002525835.2 Ipomoea batatas
TGAATCTGCAGGCTATCACAGCGAAAAACTGGCAGTTGCGTTTGGGTTGTTGAACACTCCAAGCGCTGCAGCCATACGAGTCATCAAGACTATCGGTATGTGCCGGGATTGCCATGTTTTTCTGGAGCTGGTATCTACTTTAACTGGTAGGAAAATCCTTGTTAGAGATAGTAAAAGGCTGCACATATTTGCCAATGGAGTCTGTTCATGTGGGGATTTTGCACTCTTGGAGATGCCATGATATTTTTAGTTGATGGTATTCCATTGCTTTTGCAAGGACTGTAATTGACTTTGCATAACATATGAATAATACAAAGAAGATTAGCATGACTCTGCACAAGGATGATTTTGTACCAAATTAACTTACCATTTTACTTATATTAAATTAGATTAAAAAAATTCTTTAGTCAAGATTCCATAATCTCTCCAACTCTTCCGCCGGAGATCCTTCAATTGATTCTCCACACGGCCACTTGCACAATTCAACTAATGAGACTATGAGAGTAATTCCAAGAGCCAAGAGGGACCATTCTCTCTTGTGGACCCTACAATATTGATCTATTATACTCTTTCGCCGAAAATCTTTCATTAAAATTTCATACTCCTAGTTGCTCTTGATGACGCCGGCACGTAAGAAAATTATCTAAAAAAAAACCTTTTTTTTTTCTTCTTAAGCCTACACCTCTATTTTCTTTTCGTAGATTTGGATGACGTTTGATTCAAACATTGAAGTCGAAATTATAATTATAATTAAATACTAGATAATTATAATCAATTTAAATAAAATATTTTTTTGTTAGGTAGTAAATACTAAATATTAATTAAAATGTAAATAAATAAATAATTAATTAAAAATATCATTTATATATAAAATTTGAATTCAACACTTAAAAATCTCACTATTCCTGCATTTCTTGGAGATGGCTAAAATTAAAATTAATAAAAACAAATCTGTTATAATCAATAGGTTTCTGCATGCGTGTCAACAATGTCAAATATCTTTTCCTATTAAAGTTTCATATTGAATGCATGAATAATAATTTTTTTCCTTATTTTTTAGTATATTATTCAAAAAAAAGTAAGAGATAAAAGAGATAATGTGGTGTATGGTTATTAAAATAATTTAAATACAATAATACAATAACAAAATTAAATAAACAAAGATGACCATGAATATCAAATTTAATAGTAAAGTACAAAATTCTTTTAACCAAGCGGGCAAGCGGTGCTTTTAATTGAAACTGTCAACAAAGTCAAAACAAGACAATCGGACAGACTGACAGATCAGAGGTGTGAAAGCTGATAATTTTTTTCCAAAATTTTCCAATGCTTGGATTAATGGTCTCTGCAGCAACAGCAGCATACAATAATTAAGGTGTGTTTGTTCACTCCTCTTGGACCGTTCAGCCCATTGTGGAATAACACAATAGTGATTAGTGATGATGATTGATGATTGCGTTTGGTGCTGTAGGCGTGTAGTTATCATTTATCACACTGCTAAACACACTAATATTTATTCATTTATTTTATAATTCAGGTTCTCTAATTTTGTCGAATTATTTTATGAATTTCATGAATCTTTTTGATCGGAAAAATGAATTGAGCATGTTTAGCATTAAGTTTCACACCAAATTGTATTTTTTCTGAACATGAGGAATCCCAAACCCAACCCAGACCAAAATGCATAATAAAATCTCAAATATATATATATATATATATATATTTTTATATAATTAGAATTAACTCAGCTAAATTAATTTGGTAAATATAAAATTAATAGTTCAACTCTTAGTAAGAGCATCCCTATTAGGCAAAGTTTTTAAGAAATTTTTGGAGATGTAACTAGGAAAGATAATATGGAAAAAAAAACGAAAAAGAAAAAAAAACAACAACAAAGGATCGAAAATAATACGTCCGGCTGGATGCTTTGGTTGTGCCTCACACGAATCAGCAGGACCTTTTTTATATTGGTCGGGATTTATCTCTTTTGTTTCTCTTTCTTCCACCTATGCTTGGCCCTACAAAAAAACGACAAATTATACCATGAACTAATGTCTATCTTGCATTGTATACCATGTTCCAAAAATAATCTTCAGATTTTATATATGTAGTTGACACATTCAATTTGTACCTGTAATTTGACAATTTTTATACTTGTAGCTATCATATTATGCGTCAGTAATTATTAAGGTATATATTTACTTGTACAAAAATTGTGAATTGAAGGCACAAATTGTGTTAATTAAAAATACAAAATTTTTGTATTAGTGTTCACAATGTAATAGGAACACTGGGGCGAAAACCATGACTTTATTGGTTTCAACACGTCAACTAGGCTGATTGGCACTCAAATAT
The DNA here is from genome assembly GCA_002525835.2 of Ipomoea batatas. Classification (NCBI taxonomy): domain Eukaryota; kingdom Viridiplantae; phylum Streptophyta; class Magnoliopsida; order Solanales; family Convolvulaceae; genus Ipomoea; species Ipomoea batatas. The sequence goes on from CM008331.1 coordinate 30,516,323, forward strand.
CTATTGCATGTATATAGATAACGATGGACAGCTCAATTTTCTTCTATATGGATACCCAACAAGTGGCTTCATTTCTACTATTATTTTAGCTAGTAGCTCTAAGCTGATTAGTCTTCTTCTACGGTTCTACCCTCTAACCTTTCTTCCATTTCTCTGCACTATACCAAAAATGGGTACAGTGGAAGTAGAGGCCCCGAAGATCCACGACGGAGAGATAAACGACGACGAGGTTTCTCCGATCGAGCAAGTCCGGCTAACCGTACCCAACACCGACGACCCGACCCTGCCCGTATGGACCTTCAGAATGTGGGTCCTGGGCGTGCTCTCCTGCGTGCTCCTCTCATTTCTCAACCAATTCTTTGCTTACAGGAAAGAGCCACTCACCATCACCCAGATCACCGTCCAGGTGGCCACGCTCCCCATCGGACGGTTCATGGCCGCCACGTTGCCCACCACCAAGTTCCGGATTCCCGGGTTCGGGTCCCGCGAATTCTCGCTTAACCCGGGCCCGTTTAACATGAAGGAGCACGTGCTCATCACCATTTTTGGGAACGCCGGGTATTCGTTCGGAGATGGAACCGCTTACGGCGTCGGGATTGTGACCATTATCATCGCTTTTTACCGCAGGAAAATCTCTTTCTATACTGGCTGGCTTCTTGTTGTTTGCACACAGGTAAATTTTTTTTTTTTACTATTTTTTTTATTAAACTAATAATATGGAAAATAAATAAAGAACATTTCGAGATATTTTCTGACGGGGGAAAGATTCAACCTAAACTAATAATGTCATTAGTCATAACTACATAAGCCCGCAAAGCACTGATTTTATTTAATTATTTTTTAACGTCAAAACGATTTCGTTTTATGCCGTAGTCCACGCCGACTACGCCGCTGTAATTTGCCCACATTGGCATCTCTATGTTTACCTATAACACGATTGAACTAATAATGGACAATGCATTGGCATACTATTCTTGTTTTATTCAGGCTATTATTATTTTCTTGATTTGTGTGGTTTATATTATGGCAGGTTCTAGGATATGGTTGGGCTGGACTTTTAAGAAAATACGTAGTTGAGCCGGCACACATGTGGNGGCCAAGCACCCTCGTCCAAATCTCATTATTCCGGTACAAATTATCAGTTTATCTTTAACTTAAATCACCACACAGATGTTTTTCAAAAAAAAAAAAATAAAATCACCACACAAATGATAGTGGTAAAATATGCGGTATTGTAAAAATCTCGTTTAGGCATCAGCCGACCGTATAACATGTATATATATATATATATATAACAGTTGTCTAAGCGCCACCTAGGCTTTCTAGGCACCAACTAGATTGCTTAATCCGCCGATTAGCTATTGTTTGTTTTTATTAAAAAAAAAAAGGCTTCCTAAGCGCGTTTTAGACTTTCTAGGCACCAACTAAGCCGCCTAGTCGGCAGATTAGCTATTGTTTCTTTTTATATATAAAAAAAGGCTGCCTAAGCGCCCCGCCTAGACTTTCTAGGCACCAATTAGGCCGCCTAGTCCACCAATTAGCTATTGTTTCTTTTTATCTTAAAACGACGATCAAAGCAAAATAATTTGATTCAAACCCACAATCACTCATATAAAAGAAAGTTGTCACTAGACCACAAGATTAACCGTCTTAAGATTTTTTCAACCATGAAAGTATGTGACAAGTTAAGGTTTGCTGGCCATTTGATTCACAGGACACTCCACGAAAAGGAAAACGAGGACGAGAAGCGCCAAATGTCCCGATCCAAATTCTTCGTGATTGCACTCACCTGTAGTTTCTGCTGGTACTTGTTCCCCGGCTACATCTTTCAAACCCTGCAGAGTATTTCCTGGGTATGCTGGGCATTTCCCCATTCTGTCACTGCCCAACAGCTCGGTTCGGGGATGAACGGTCTCGGGCTGGGGGCCTTCACGCTAGACTGGGCAACAACAGCCTCGTTTCTGTCCAGCCCTCTTATAAGCCCATTCTTCGCAATTGTAAACGTCTTTGTTGGCTATGCGAGCATAGTGTATGTGGTAATACCTTTGTTCTACTGGGGGTTCGATGTCTACGACGCCAAAAAGTTCCCGATTTTTTCGTCGGATTTGTTCACTTCACAGGGCCAAGAGTATAACATATCGGCCATTGTTAATGATAGATTTGAGCTTGATGAAGCTCAGTATGCTAAGCAGGGGAAAATCCACTTGAGCACCATGTTTAGTCTGGCTTACGGTTTTGGTTTCGCCACGGTTGCGGCTACGCTCTCTCATATTGGCCTGTTTTATGGGAGGTAATGTTTTCTTAGCAATCTTTGTTTTTGAAGTTATATAAGTTAATGTTGAAATTAATAACAAGAATAAAAATCCATAATAATGGATGAAAGTAGCATGGTTGCCGTAGGCGCTAGGAGCTAATTGGATGATAGACTAGTGCCTAGTGTTTAGGCGGCGCGGGGGAGCGATGACCTATAAAAAGTTAAAAACAATAAAATAGTACATGTGTGTGGCTGCATGTTATACTTTATATATGTAATGAAAAAATTAACAAGGATGACTTGGCTGAATTAATTCTGCTAACTCAACCTAATTGGAAGAGTTAACTCGGCTGAATTCGGTCGATTTAGGTGCTAGGCGGCCACCTAGAGAGCAATTAACCTCAGCCTAGGGCGCCTAGTGCCTAGGCGCTCCTCCTAGGTCGATTTTTGCACTAGTGGGGTAAATAATATAAGATTTACATGATTCCAGCGGCTCTATAATAAAACATTGAGGGTTAAGAGCAACATAATTATATGCAATCCGGCCTAAACATGGTACATGTGCCGTACCATTGGAGTGCTGCCCCTGCACTCCGCTCACTCCGCTTTGCTCGGTACATATGGGACATGCACAACAATAAATGTTTCGTTTGTATGTTGCAGAGAGATTTATAGTCGATATCGGGCTTCTTCAAAGGAAAAGATGGATATTCATACAAGATTGATGAAGAAGTACAAAGATATACCTTCCTGGTGGTTTTACATACTGCTTTTAGCGGCAATGCTTGTGTCACTTGCATTATGCATCTTCTTGAAAAAGGAGATTCAGATGCCATATTGGGGACTCCTGCTTGCAGCCGCCATTGCTTTCGTGTTTACCTTGCCCATTAGCATCATTATGGCTACCACAAACCTGGTAATTATATTATTTGATTTTGGGATTCAATACATAACTGTTTCATCTTCCTTAGCTTCTCTGCTTATATTCTTTGTTTGACACAGCCAATAGGACTAAATATCATAACAGAATACATTATGGGTTTAATCTACCCGGGAAGACCTATAGCTAATGTCTGCTTCAAGACCTATGGTTACTTGAGCACATATCAAGCTGTTTCTTTCCTTAGCGATTTCAAACTGGGTCATTACATGAAGATTCCTCCCAGGTCAATGTTCTTGGTTCAGGTATATTTATATCTATCGACCACAATATATATTAAGGAAACTGTCATGACCCCTAAACTTTATCTGAAAAGACAATTACATCTCTAAACTTTTAAATTTAACGTGTTAAATTGAGGCAATGAAGCCTAAAAAATCCGGTGACTGGCGAACCGTCGCCTTCTCGAAGGCAACTACGGGTCGTCTTCGGTGACTGTTCGACCGTCGCCGGTAGCTCGATTTTCACGTCTGAACTGAAATGACTTGTTGTAGCATGTCATTTTCCGGTTTTTAACTCCATTGCCCCAATTTAACGTGTTAAAGAGTGTAATTGTATTTTCTTTTATAGATTTAGAGACCTAATTGACTAAGTAAAATTTAAGGGCTTATTTGACCATTTTTCCTAAATAATATGACAAAATCTTCTATGAAACCTTCTTATAAATGAGTATTACACTTTCGTTGATACGTATTACAATTTTTTTTTCATAAATAACTCTTCAATTTTATTGCTTACAGTTCATTGGAACCATCATTGCTGGAACAACCAACATAATTGTTGCCTGGTGGCTCTTACACTCCGTTGACCACATATGTCATCAAGATAAGTTTTCCAATAGTCCCTGGACCTGTCCGGGCGACCATGTCTTCTTCGATGCGTCTGTTATTTGGGGGCTAGTTGGTCCGAAGAGGATTTTCGGCTCTCTGGGAAACTACTCGGCGCTTAACTGGTTCTTTCTGGGAGGATTATTGGGTCCGGTTATAGTGTGGCTATTACACAAGGCGTTTCCCTCGCAGACCTGGATTACCCTCATCAACCTCCCAGTTATTTTCGGAGCCACTTATGTTATGCCGCCGGCGTCTTCCTTGAACTACAATTCTTGGATTTTGGTCGGAACGATCTTCAACTTCTTTGTTTTCCGGTACCGGAAAAAATGGTGGCAGAGGTATAACTATGTTCTCTCGGCGGCGTTAGACGCCGGCGTTGCGTTCATGGCCGTCTTTTTGTACTTCACGGTGGGTTTGGAGAACAAGAACGTGTCATGGTGGGGAACTAATGATTCGGAACACTGTGACCTTGCCACGTGTCCCACCGCTAAGGGGATATCGGTGGATGGTTGTCCGGTGTTTTAGTATTTTGGACATAAAAAAATTAAATTTTTGTTATAGTCGTTAATTAAAATGTATTACAGTTTGCAATATAATATGTATACGCATAATTGTATTAAAGGAAACCTATTTCAAAATAATAATAATAATAATAATAATAATAATAAATAAAGGAAGCCATTTGATTAACCAATCCTTATATCATGGACCAAGGTTCATATTGCACGGTGGAGCTTGATGCATGTAATGTGTCTTATGTTGTGAATTTTTTTTTGTTATGATATTCTGTACCTTAATATTACAATTTTGTACTTGAAACAAATTAGTAATTGTGTCTTATGTTGTGAAATTTTGTGTCTATGAGTACAAATTGTCATGGTTAACTGTATAAGCATTTAATATATGGATGGGTGGAAGCTCTTATCTCTAAATAAATTTATAATATTTGTTTTACTAATGATCAAAAGGTGCAAGCTAACACTTGTGTAAGACCGTCTCACGGGTGTCAATCTGTGATGGGTCAGATATTTAATTAATGGGTCAAATTCGAGATTCAATGTGCAAATATTTAGAGGCATGTAGGTCATCGGTTGAGACATATCTCGTAATTTATCTTATATTCTAATCTCCAGAGACGTTTAGGGTTTAGGGTTCGAACTTCAAATATTATACCAATTATCTTTAAATGTACTCAAAATGAGCTTAGTGTTGCCGTGTATGTATAACTCAACAATAATAGTACATTTTGACTTAGTCTAGTCTAAAAAGGCTCGTAATATTACTTTTTGAGTTTCAACTAAATATTATATCTCATTTATTATTCATATTCATATTCCGTATTAATTGTAGCACCGTCTCCGTACACCACTCCTCACATATATGATATATGTATGTATGTATAATTCTACTAATAAATACTATAATTCTAAATAGTTGACAATTTTAATTCCACTCTGTCTGTCATAGTCTTATCAGACATGGGATTTTATTTTAGTCTATACATTACAAAAGTATATGTTCCACAGGACTACAGCCAAGTCAACCAAACACAAGTCAACTAATGAGACTAATGCCACGAGCCCAAGTTGAGCCTTTGTCTCTTGTGGTCCCCACAATATGAATTATTTTAAATTAAAGTCAAACTTTCCCAATGTAATTCATATTCAATTCGAATAGACATATCTGTGGAAATATTAGATATTGTATGCCAAAAAATAATAGTAATATTCATCCCTACCCATATAGTCTTCTTTGGTTTTTGGAGTTTTTATAAAAGTGCCTTAGTAATAAGAAAAAATTGTTTATTTATCTAAAGAAATAAATTTTAACAATACAGAATACATTTATTTTTCAATTTTTTAATATGAAAAAGGGGAGAGTGCTCTCTATTTTTGTAATTTTATTTAAATAATCTCCAACTTTTAGGGGAAAAAAAAAAAGCAAATTCAGTGGACCTACTAGATAAAAGTAATCGAATCTTAATGAAATAAATATGCCCATTATTTCCAATTGAAAATTGAGTGGGCGTATTAATTATCTAACTAGGTTTTTGAGTTTTTCCATTAAGACAATAGCACTAATGTAATAAACATGCCCATTTTTCCAACCAAGAAAACAAATTGTGTGGGCCGATTGTCTACATACATTGAATCTTCCATCAAACAACAATAATGGAGTAAGCATGTCCATTTTTTTTTCAATTAAGAAAAATAAATTGAATAAACATACTGTCTATATAGATAAATTTCACTCAAGGTTCTCTGAATTTAAGGCATTATTAATTTTGGTCATTAATTTTTCTGGACAACAACATTAATAAAGTAAACCTGCCAATTTTTTCAGTCAAAAAAATGAAACATGACAAAAAAGATAGAGGTGTGAAAGCTGCAAAATTTTCCAATTCTTTTATCATGGCCACCAGTGCAACAGTAGCACTAGTACACACTCCACTCATTTTCCCATCTTGTTAAATGATGATCTTTAAATATCTAATCTGTATTTATATATATATAATATATATATAAAGTTCAAAATTTTTTAACTAAGCAAATACTTGTGAGAAAAATAATTTTTTTATCAATTCTAAAGTTTGTCCTTCTAAACCATTATGACGTGACTTAATTATGATTATTGAGCGCCTATAAATTGATTGACCTTCAAAAAAGTGGGATGGACAAGACATATTAAAATGACTTTATTTCTACTTCATACTTGTCTAAATATTAAGTGGATAAGAGCATTTTCAACAATTACACAAAATAATGTTTTTTTTTTGACAAAATGCTAATATGAAAATGAAAATGGTATTATTTCTCTTTTTTTTAAACACCCAAAATGGTTGTCGTGGATGCTATAAAGGTAATTGCTGATTAGTCCTTATTTAGTCATCCACCGTCTACCAGTTGTCCATTTCTTCCGTTTTCTTGCACTAAAGCAAAATGAGGAGTGTGGAAATAGAGGCTCCGAAAATCCATGACGGAGAGATAAACGAAGACGAGGTTTCTCCGATCGAGCAAGTCCGGCTAACCGTACCCAACACCGACGACCCGACCCTGCCCGTATGGACCTTCAGAATGTGGGTCCTGGGAGTGCTCTCCTGCGTGCTCCTCTCCTTCCTCAACCAATTCTTTGCTTACAGGAAGGAGCCACTCACTATCACCCAGATCACCGTACAGGTGGCCACGCTCCCCATCGGACGGTTCATGGCCGCCACGCTGCCCGCCACGAAGTTCCGGATTCCCGGGTTCGGGTCCCGCGAATTCTCGCTTAACCCGGGGCCGTTTAATATGAAGGAGCACGTGCTTATCAGCATTTTTGGGAACGCCGGGTTTGCGTTTGGAGACGGAACCGCTTATGGCGTTGGGATTGTGACCATTATCATCGCATTTTATCAGAGGAAAATCTCTCTGTTTACTGGTTGGCTCCTTGTTCTTACCACTCAGGTAGTACTTTTTTGTTTTTTCTGATATGGATTTCACTTTCTTCATTCTACTAAAAAATTCTTGTATTATCATAAATTTCCTGTGATATTTAACCTACTCTTACTCGAGTCAAACTTGTAACCTTATAATTGGTTGTCTTTCTGCTCAAATTTTTTGTTTGCTCTAATGGCGGCCGGCTTCCATGGCAGGTACTTGGATATGGCTGGGCTGGACTTCTAAGAAAATACGTAGTTGAGCCGGCGCAGATGTGGTGGCCAAGCACCCTCGTCCAAATCTCACTATTCCGGTACCGATTATCTTTATTTTAACCAATCACAGATTCACAGAAATGATCGATGGTACTGAGTAAACTATCATTGATTCACAGGACACTCCATGAAAAGGAAAACGAAGACGAAGACGACGGCAAGCGGTACATGTCCCGATCGAAATTCTTCGTGATCGCACTAACTTGTAGCTTTTGCTGGTACTTGTTCCCTGGCTACCTCTTCCAGACTCTTCAGAGCATTTCCTGGGTGTGCTGGGCGTTTCCTAAATCCGTGACGGCACAGCAGATTGGTTCCGGCATGAATGGCCTTGGACTCGGAGCTTTCACGCTAGATTGGGCCACAATTGCCTCGTTTCTGTTCAGTCCTCTTATAAGTCCATTCTTCGCCATCGCAAACATCTTTGTCGGCTATGTGAGTGTTATGTATGTGGTGATACCTATATGTTACTGGGGATTCAATGTCTTCAATGCCAAAAACTTTCCGATCTATTCGTCAGA
>CM008331.1:30689525-30700528 GCA_002525835.2 Ipomoea batatas
ATTTGCCATTCAAAGATACCAATCGTGTGACATTAAGCTTTGTACCACAAGAAGAAAATGGTGCAAAGTTTTTCCAACACAAAAGGGGGGTTTCCACAAATTCTATCACATGGTTTCAAAGTGGACCATTCCTACCAATACATGCAAGCAGGAGATGAAATTAAAGACTTCTTTTTTAATTTTAATTCATCTTTTTTTGAGTCTGGATGTCACTTATTAGTGGGACTGACACCCACTAAGAGGGAGGGAGAAATTGTTGTTGTTTTTAGGGCTAGGGAGAGTTTTGTTGCTTTAGGGCTACAAGATTTTGACAATTTCATAGCCACCTCTTTGTTTGTATTGAAAAGTTTAATAATAGTAATGCAAGATGAAAATAATTGAGTAGAATTTTTTTAAAATAAATAATAATATTTTCGAAATTACTTGAATGTGTGCTTTGAGTGACGTTCACCTTATAATTTCAGTGGACAACTTAAACCAATAAAGTCAATAGACAGTTCAGCTCTCATGAGGAATCTGATAATCAAGTCAATTGTCCATTTTGCTAAAAATTACTCTCAATGATATGATAATACTTTGTAATAATTCCTTTATATTAGAAGTTAGAACTGGAAAAAAGTATGGTCAAAATTTGGACGGCAAATATATTTTGAATTCCAAAATTTCAGATTTTTTTGCCTTAGTTTATGGATTTCACAACAGTACAGGTCAATTTGTCAAAGCTAAAGACAAGACGTAAACAAGATTGAAAATGAGAGCCACGCGAATCCGACACCACACATCATGGGTGAAAGCTGATCTGAGATAACCAAAGGGAGCATAACTCGTGGAGAACTCGTTTAGAACAAGCGGCTAAACTATAATTAAATAGGATAATGTAAACAAAAATCCTAAATCCAACTTAAACATGAGATCAGAATTTTAAACTCATATTAATGTAGTTGATGGTTTTGTTAGAATTGGATCCACTATAAATCGGATATATATATATATACAAAATGAGGTAGGAAAATAGTAGTATTATTACCATATGTGCTAGGCCTAAAATGTATGTGTATAAAGTCTGAGATATTATTGGTCCAAAACAGCGACCCAAATAATAAATAATACAAGCTATAATTCAAATAATGGGCTAAAAATAATAAAGAATGCAAGCTATAGCCATAATAATAAATAGAAATAATAATGTTATCGCTAGGAACCGAATCCTAGTGTGCCGATAGGAGAGAGAATACTCAGATCAATGGACCAGAAAGATTTGGGGAGCTAAGGGATGCTTTTTAAGAGGAGGGAAGGCACCCTATTTATATTGTTGAATGACTCATGAATGGTTGACAAATGAAAGGCATCGGGCAGCCTTCGTTCTTAGTCACACACGTGTCCCTCCACTACTTTGCTTTATGCATAAGTTGACCTTTCTGCCATTTACTAAACATGATCTTGAGTGGCTTAGTGGTGTAGAACTTGTGTGGTTATACTTAAAGTTGTGGGTTTGAACTCCATGTTTTAGCATCTTTTATACTCCGTAATATTTTGCTCCAAGTTTCCTTCACAAGTGTTTAGTACAATGAGTAGCCCTCGTAGGTGTAGGCTCCTCCCACCCGCTACGTCTGCATGCACAACTAGCCGATCAGGGTGACCTTGATGAATTGGACTTATTGCCTTATTTAGATTTACTTCTTTTTTTTTGGAATTATTGAGCCAATTGAATTGTTCTATAACCATTACCAATTATTTTTTGAATATATTAAGTCATCACTTCATATGAGACTATGTTTTATACAAATGGACACTATAATTCCATAATGGACATAGGACCTACCACACCAACTTATTAAAGCCTTGATCTGCAGCATGTTTCAGATGTGCTTAAATTAATTGCACTTTTGCCTTTCTGAAAGAGAATGAAGCAATTGATAAAAGGTTTGCTTAGCTTGTTGCTTTTGACAATCGCTATGCGGTTTCATTTGACACATTGCCTCCAAAAGATTTCGTCTTGACTTTGGGAATACTTAGTTGTTTTCAACTAGGATTTGTGTGCGTATTTAATTGGGAAATTTAAAAGAAATCATAGGTGGAAGAAGAAAGACAAATAGAAAGAGGCAAAAAAGCAGTCCAACAAGGTAGCCTAGCCATGAACACTATTTGAAGAATGGAAGCATAAGATCGGATCACAAAAGATATACACTCAAAAGCTTCATTATATTGATGGATTATTATGGATTCATATTGCTTTTTGGGTATTTGGGGCTTTCAATGGTCAAACTTCCCAACGTTCAAAATGGCAAAGTTGACAAGCAAGACCATCCATGATCATGATGGTAATCGGTTTATAGATTGTGTTGAAATCAAACTCTACATACACAAATCACTTTTCTAACGTACTTTCCGACACTAATTGAAAATCATAAAAGTAACATCATTACTTAAAATTTTCTAACATACTTTCCGACACTAATAGAAAATCAGAAAAGTAACATCATTAATTAAAAATATCAACGTGTTGAAAAATGCAAAGACAACGTAACTACCCCAGAGATATATTCTCCAAATACCATATCACTTGATATCTGAACCAACTAAATTTGAACATCTAAGAGAGAAAATAAATTACTCCCATATTATTCATTGGTCAAATCAACTCCAATGTAGTTTATAAATATATAAATTTTACATACTAATTCTAAACTTAATATTATAAAAAATTAAATTGTAATTAACTTTAGTCAAGGGCCAAAGACCTTGTAGTCTAGTGGCTCTTAGTTTACACTTCCACATGGAGGGGTAGGTTCGAGCCTCAGTGGAGTCAACTGTTGACTCTTTGTGCCACACGGAAGTAATGTTTACTTATTATATCTCCTTAAATATTAGTTATAAATTTTTGTAGTCGTTACAAAAAAAAAGTATTCAACTGTTGCGTTTTGATAACTACCAGCAAAACAATTAACAATTCAAAGGAGTCAAAGACATAATGATTACACGGTAATATATATGGTCAGATGTTCATAAACCACCACTGACCTAGCTTCATGCATGTCAACCTCCATATCCATCGAGCATCATATATATGTAATCTAGGATTCTTAATTATTAGTCAAAGTATCTCTATCGGCATGCTCTCCCAATTTACATGAAAGGATTACTTACTATGACTGATTACAACTTAATCGTTATATCTTCGAAGACTCTCTTCTTGAAGGTGTCATAGATTATTGGGTCACACTTGTGTGAGACCGTCTCATGGATCCTTATTCGTGCGACGGGTCGGGTCGAGTCAAGACATCATGCAAATGTCACACTTATATGTGCAAATGTCATACTTATATGCTCAAATATAACACTAATCAAGAATACAATTTTTGTTACTTACTAGAGAAAAAGTAATACATTTTTCATAATAAGTAATGTTGACAAGTGCCCCTCACTTATAAGGACAAATATAATACTTTTTGTAGAAAAATATAATACTTTTAAATCGAAATGTAAAAGTATTGTATTTTCACTTAAAAGTATTACATTTACTCTTATAAGTAACAAAATTTTTATTCCTGATTAGTATTACATTTGAACATATAAGTATGACATTTATGCATATAAGTGTTACATTTACATCTTGACCCGACCCGTCTCACGGTGAGACGGTCTCACACAAGTTTTTGCCTAAATTATTTGCTGCTTGCTAAGTCATGGGTATTGGTCCAAGTTCATGTAATATAATTGATATTAATAATATTGAACAAACTTAATCAACTACCGGTCAAGCACGTGAAATCCGCAAACAATATGGAGATTGGGCTTCTATATATGGACTTCGGTTCAATCATTATTCGTCCACGCAACGGTGTGGACCATATTATCAAATAATGTGCATTCAGTACACAAATAATATACACTTAATACACAAATAATGCACATTATATTCAGGGGATGTACATTATTTGTGTACTGAATGTACATTATATTGTATAATGTACATTCAGTATACAAATAATGTACATTTAGTATATTAAAAGTGTACTTTTTGTTATGTTCCACACAATAATTTGCCACTACGATTGAGTTGAACTTCTTGTGTGTAAAAGTGTACAATTTGATATTGGGTCTGACAAATTATTGTGTGGACCATGAAAGCAATATACATTTTAAATATACTAAAAGTACATTATTTGTGTATTGAATGTATATTATTTAATAATATATAAAACATCATGTACTTTTAAATAATATACTTTTAGTACATTAAAAATGTACTTTTTTATTTATAATTCGCACAAATGAGTGTACTATGGTCCATAAAATAATGATTGTGAAACTGGGCATGCTCACTTTATCTCTTCATAGGCTATTGAGAGCTGGTTCATCGGATCTAAGATGTAAATTAAAATACATGTACAATTTTTTTAAAAGTAATTAAAAAAAAAATAATGGTTTGAATTGTCTTCAAGAGATATACTTAGAAGGCGAGGGAACATCGACGTCTAGCGTGTAGTATATGCAACAGCAACATAGCACTATTGACCAAATGATGAGAAGAAATTGAAATTAACTTTGCAATTATAAATTTACATATATAATATAACAATGGTAAGAAGATTGGACTTGATATCTCTTTAAGTGGTTCAATATATAATGGTTACGTTGGAAAATTAATGCCATTTTGTTCTTTTTAAAAAATACGGAGTAGCTAATAATTTGTGATAAAATTTAAAAGTTATCTATGACTTGGAGAGACACTGAGGCGAGATTACGGGTGCACTACTAGCTATAAATATTGTGAAGTAAATTTAGGTAAAGATGGGATGAGAACACATGTGATGATAGATAATATAGAATGCGATTTTTTATTTCTCAGAGAAACGGGTGAAACCAATCATAATATTGATAGTATTTGAATCACAACTACGTTTTGTGTAGCTTAACTTCAATTGTTCACAGCAAATTATTGCGCGAACCATCTATGTTTCACACAGTGTTATGTGGACCATAACAAAAATATATTTTTAATATATTAAAAGTGCATTATTTATGTACTGAATATACATTATACAAATAATGTACTTTTAATACTCAAATAATATACTTTTTTTGAATATAATGTATATTTTTAATATACTAAAAAAATATATTATTTATGTACTGAATGTACATTATTTGATAATATGATCCACACAGTTGTATAAATAACGGTTCACATAATAATGATTGATTATTCACATGTATCGAGAAAAAAGAAGACTCTTGATAATTATATTAAGCCTAAGTATTGATTTTTTTTTTGAAAATAAGCCTAAGTATTGATGGTGAGGCTATTTACATTTTGGGCAAATCTAAAGAATTTGCAAATATACATTTATAATTAACCAAGCTGTAAAAATTGTAAGGTGTCCATTGGGCTAGAAACCCAAGACACAATGGGCTTGGTGTTCAAGTGTTCAACAATTCATTGTCTCTTCATGTTATTGGTCTTTATAACAGCCCAAATATAATTCATCTAGAGCCCAACTATGCACATAAATTATTGTAAAAACAATTTATTGTATTTGTATACGGTTGAGATTAGTCCTTATTTACACAATTAATTTAATATAAAGAGATAAACCACACTAAGAAGATCATCTACAACGAGTTTAATTAAGAAAATATTGACAATAATCAAACTCCTAATCTTTAAATATGAGCCTTTTTTTTTGGACGAAACTCAAATTAGTCTTGAAATGATTTTTTTTTTTTTTAATTTCTCGAATTAATTATCAATAACTTTTTAGCACAAATAACAATAAAATATTACTGTACCTTAAAAAGTTAAAATTTGGTAAAAGCTAACCTTAACAAATCTCTATTTTTGGAATTGGTAAAAAATCTTTCACTTTACACTCCGTAATCCGTATTCCTCAAAATGCCAAAATGCCGAAATATTAGAGTTCTTTCCGTTTAAAATTTTCAAGTAAAATTATTACTAAATCAGCTGGTTTTCTTCTTCAAAAGCTCCCTTGAAGCAGAGAATTGTGTATAGTTCGATACACTGAAGTGAAGAATCGTGCTCTGTATCGGTATGATCTACTATTGTCTGTATTCATCGTGACTGGTATGATGCTTGACTCAGTATGTACTTATTTGCAGTGAATTTTCGGCTTTTTGTGGATTATTTGGTGAAGTTCAGATTATTGAATCGATTTTTCTCGTTACGCTGATGCAATCCTTTTGTTATCGATGGCGTCGATCCGGAGAACTCTCCCGCCGTTTCCCGAGCGGCATTATCCGAACGGAGGGAATTCGTTACCTCTCGACGTTCATTCGCCATCTCACAAGCTTCTGTCTAGCGGCAAAAGCTCATCTCCGTTGTCTGCATTTGGATTTGTAGTCGGTAACTTACTCCGCGGGGTTAGGTATTCGAAGAATGTTTTTTCATGGAGGAAATCGCTTTATAGGTGTTTGATTTTCTTCATTCTAGGATTTTTACTAGGCATGACACCTTTTGGTGATCTCGAAGATGTGAACAGCAGCAATTCCTCAATTGAAGTGAAATCTCTCCCAACAAATGGTGAGAGGGAGTTGAAGGATATAGTAATAATGCCTAAACCTACATCCGTCGTTGATACTTCTCTAGTAAAAGTACAAAAGAAGATTGAAGTGCATGCAAGGTTTGATGTTATTCCGCAGAAACAGTTGATTGTTGTAACTCCTACATATCCCAGGTCAATGCAAAGATATGATTTGAGTAGATTGGGGCACGTTCTGAGGCTCGTGCAGCCGCCATTGCTATGGATTGTGGTTGAGATGAATGCAGCTTCATCAGAGACCGCGGAGATTTTGAGGGAGACCGGTGTTGTGTATAGACATCTAGTGTGCTCCAAGAAAATGGTAGATATAAAGGACCGGGGTGTTCATCAGAGGAACACTGCATTGGAGCACATTGAACGCCATAGGCTTGATGGAATCGTTTACTTTGCAGATGATGACAATATCTATTCACTTGAGTTGTTTAAGAACATTAGGAATATCAGGTAATTTGGTTGAGACTTGAGATTAACTTTACTTGTTGCTTCTGTTACTCTTCCTCTTTCAATGTGGTAGACATTGGCAATATTGCAACTAACAGTTCTATTCAACATCATTCACATTTGTCTATGTGCTATAATTACTTTGAGATTAGTCATAGTGGATGTTATATTTTCAGCTAACAATCACAAGGAGATAGATAAATCCTTAAAGTGGTTACAATTTACTTATATGTAGATTGGAACCCTATCAATTATCATGCTGTAAAATATTGATTTATATGCAGCAATCTGGTTTGATTCAAACTCTATAATTTTGTAGTTGTATAGTATAGTTTTGCATCAAAACTTGTTTATCTCACATAATGCACCATTATCAGAGAATTTTAAATGCAGGGCAAGCAGTTTAAATTCTCTAATAAATTTTCTGACTGCTCTTGGAATTGTGCTATTTCACATCTTTAATATTGTGGTTATTTGCTATGATCATTATGGAGTACCCCTTTTCTTTCCAGTCGTTTTGGCACTTGGCCGGTAGCTATGATGGCACAAAGCAAAAACAAAGCAATACTGGAAGGTCCTGTCTGTAATGGAAGCCGAGTTATCGGATGGCACACAAATGAGAAGAGTAAACGCCTTAGAAGATTTCATGTTGATATGTCTGGCTTTGCCTTTAATAGTACTATGCTATGGGATCCAAAAAGATGGCATCGGCCTACTGCCAGTCCAATTCGGCAATTAGACACTATAAAAGAAGGTTTTCAGGTATGCATCGTATGCCTTATTCTTTGTCTCTTTTGCTTGGTATTCATTAGCTCAATATGCAAGGCACTTATTCATTATGGTTATGTGCAGGAGACCACCTTCATAGAACAACTTGTAGAAGATGAAAGTCAAATGGAAGGAATACCTTCTGGTTGTTCAAGGGCACTGAATTGGCACCTCCATTTGGAAGGTCGTGAACTTGTTTACCCAAAAGGCTGGTTGATTCTAAGGAACCTTGGTGTTACTTTACCTGCAATGTGATGGGATCTGAACCAGATGCTAAGAAGACCAAGTTTGTTGTTCATGAGGTGCAACATCTCATTTTTGCTTCCACTCTTATATAAACCTAGTCCCTTTTTCCACAGATGAATCTCACTTATCACCCTAACCTCACACATAGTAGACTTTGAGGGAATTGAAGGATTAAATGATGAAGCTTTCCACAATTCTTAGAACTGAACATACCAAATGCATTTGAAATATAAATTTAGCTCTCTTATTCTCCTTGGTATCTATAAATGTCTATGTGTGTTTTCATGATGAGGACTAGTAATCACTACTCACTGCAGGTATTTGAAAACTGATGACACCTCGATTCTTTTTCAGTGCTCCAATGTCCTAAGCACGAGGAAAACGATTTTTTTGTGTGTGACAGTTATCTTGTTGAAGATCCATCATGGTGTTTTGCTACCAAAAGAAGCAAATACTGTCATTCAGGCCTCTAATTAGAGGAAAATGGGATGATGAACCTTTGGTTTTGTACTTCTCTGTGGGATATATATTCCTCCTTTTTTTGGGCTTGCTGGTTGCTGTTTCTTCAATACCTTCAGATGAATTGTGGATGTTCATGAAAATTAGTCTCCCTTTTTAACTGTAATTTCCATTTCTTTGCTCCCAACTGTAATTTCCATTTCTTCGATTTACGAAAAAGTGAAAAACACGCAGTCAATTTTCATCTCTCATTACAAGGTTTGCTGACTCAAGTGGTAAAATATATCCTTATAATAAAAGGACATGTCAGACCCATCATTTTGTTTGTTTTGCACTTATTCCCTTTATGTGAATGTGTGCCAATCATGATAACAACAAAGATATACTTGCAGAAGGATTCAAGGTAGGTGCTAGGTGAGGCTGAAGCAAAGGGATGGTGAACTATGGAGGAGCGCATTGACAAATGCGCTCTAGTACAATCTTAAAGTGTACTATATAGTATGAATTATAAATTTGTCATATATATATAAGTTTTTGCATTTTTAATAATTACCAAACAAAAAAAAAAAACAAAAGTAAATTGATCCCCTCCAAATCACAAATTTATGTAATTTATAAATTAGAGGGGAATTAAATACAATTGAGGTCAAAATTATGTAATTTATAAAATTAGAGGGGAATTAAATACAATTGACGTGAAGATGGTCAAATTATTCGTATTCCTAGAAACGGCAACTTTTCCTGTGTCGTCTTCGTAAAACTAACGCCATTCTTCCTCGATAGAGACGAAGTCAAAGAACACTAAAAACTCATCGAATTTCCCCAGGAATTCGGGTCTGAGAATGGAGGGTTGGGATCCGAATACGAAGTCAACGCTCACGCAGATCCCGCTGCTGACGACGAAGGCCGGCCCCCGCGACGGCGCCGCCTGGACGCAGCGGCTCAAGGAGGAGTACAAGTCTCTGATCGCCTACACGTCGATGAACAAATCCAAGGATAACGACTGGTTCCGGATCTCCGCTGCGAATCCGGAGGGCACTCGCTGGACCGGAAAGTGCTGGTACATTCACAACCTCCTCAAGTATGAATTCGATCTCCAGTTCGATATCCCCGTCACTTATCCCGCCACCGCCCCCGAGCTCGAGTTGCCCCAGCTCGATGGCAAAACCGAGAAGGTTTTTTGAATTTGTATTCTAATTTTGATTGCTTGTATTCTGTATTTTTCAATTTGCTTTGCTGCGAATATAATTTTTGAATTTGTTTTCTAATTTTGATTACTTGTATTCTGTATTTTTCAATTTGCTTTGCTACAAATATAATTTTTGAATTTGTATTCTAATTTTGATTACTTGTTTTCCGATTAATGTAGATGTATAGAGGAGGGAAGATTTGCTTGACGGTGCATTTCAAACCATTGTGGGCGAAAAATTGGTAAATTTCTCGTTTTTAAGCTTTGTTTTCGAAGATTTAAATTGGTAAAGGTTTCCAGCAAATTTGATGTATAGGAAGTCTCTTTCCAATTATACTGGTTGAAACACTTGTGAATTGTAATGGGAAAACCTTAGAATGATAGAAATGAAAAAACAGAAACTTTGTCATTCTAAATTTGTGTTTTTTGGTTCTTAGTTAAATGATACTCTGGCAGCCCTGTTAAAGCAATATATGGTTTAGGAAAATATATGGTCCATTTTGAGGTATGCTGCCTTAGATGATCACACAATTTCGCTGTTTGTTTATACGATAAAATGCTTACTTCGTTTTCAGCTTTTGGAAGCTGAATTCGATAGGCTTTTGTTATGGGATGGGGCAGCTTTTATTTCTGAAACATTGTAGGACTTAATATTTTCGTGTTTGTAGTTCAGTAGTTGTATCTGAAAGTGTGATTCTTCTATGTGACTGTTGATTTTTGTTCTGTCAGCCCGAGATTTGGCATAGCGCACGCACTCTGTTTGGGTCTGGCACCATGGCTCGCGGCAGAAATTCCAATTCTGGTTGATTCTGGCATGGTTAAGCACAAGGATGATGTAGCGACATCGAGTGAATCTTGAAATTTCTTTTCTTTGTTGCAGAGGCTGATAATGTTTCTATCAGCTCTTCTTTTTCTATTTCCCTTTTTTTTGGAAAGGATCAGTGCCTTTGGATTATAGTGTATGTGGAAGAAGCTAAACTGATAATTGAGATCTAACACTGGAGTTTCCAGGGTTTATTTCAGGTTTACACCCCCAAATTTAGTTGCTATGAAAGACTATTGAGCTTAAAGTTTTTATCTGACTTTCAATATATTAATGTTTTTTATTTGAATCACTTAACCTGAAGTATTCTCATTTCTTCTCCTTCCAAATGATCTTGTTTGCCTTTCTGCTCTCTTTCTTCACTACTGTGTATCACTATGTGAGGTTTACTTACACCATTTGATGCAGACCCAATTTCTTTCATTAGCTAGACTATATTCAAAATCTCATGAACCTACTCTCTAAGTCCCTGAGTGGTAAACCGAGTCTGCCTAGTGTTAAAGTCCACTGGTAAACC
>CM008331.1:30808342-30818547 GCA_002525835.2 Ipomoea batatas
TGTTACTCATGCTTGATTGAATTCCATCTTTTTGAACACTGAACACTGTTAAAACAGGGAAAATGATGGCCAATGCTAGAAGAAGTTTTCTTGATGTGATTATATTGTGTTGTGTCTGGATATGGTTGACTTGTGAAAGGGATGGGCACTTGTATGCTTTTAGGTCTCAACAAATTCCAAGTTCTTTGTTATAAATACTCGTTTTTTAAGGAGTGCCTCATGCTTAAAATTTTGAGTATACGTGTTGTTAAATTTTGTAGACACCCAAAGCTGCTGTGGAGGTGAAAGAACTGACCCTAGATATATCAAAAGATGGTGGATCTAAGGCAGCTTTGTTTGTGAAGTTGAGCCTTGTTCCTGTCCTTGTACACTTAGGTGATACACGAATCAGCTACGACCAGTCATCAGTTTATGGTGAACCTGTTCCACTCCAGCAGACATTACTATCTGTGACAGAGAGGACATCTGCCCCTTTTATCTGTGAAGAATTTTCTGTTATGTGCGAGTTTGGTCATGAAAGGTAGGTTTATATTTCTTCCTTTCCCTACTTGATTTGGTCATTTGGTGTTTGGCTTGGTATTAGAATGATAGAGGAATTGAAGGTGTGTATATTTAGTAATTAATTGGATGACATAGCAGCCCATGTTTTAATTTTCATTTTCTTAGAATTGTGAAGTAAAAAGATTTCGTTGGAGTTGTAGAAGTAGGTCCCATGAATCCATTTGAGTAGCAGATATAGATTTGCAAGTAGAGGACAAAAATTGGGAAAAGTTCTCCAATTCAGGAAAGCGAATGAATGAATGTAATCTTTGCTGAGAAGCTATGGCATTCATTTTGAAACAGAATATTAGAACTTTCAGAATGGAGTAGCATCTCATCTCAAATGTGGGTTTCAATTATATTTATTCTGCCACTTTAAATACTAATTCTGGAATCAGAACTAGTTCTCATTTTGACTGCTTCTGTTTTCCTCTGTGCTGTGTTCTACTCGGGTCTAGGGAAGTGGGAGTGGTAGTTAAAGATGTCGATCTCAGAAGTGGAGAAGTTTTTGTAAATCTCAATGAGGAGCTGTTACTTAAAAGGAAAAGCGCTGCAGAGGATGTTTTTCAAGCTCAGGAAGTCATGGGAACTTTGGAGGCTGGGGCTGCTGAAAAGCCACAGAAAAAGCCAGCAGTACTGGGTATCAGTAAATATGCTTCTATGCTTCCAGAAAAGGTCAGCTGAGTTTGACCTGTTGACATGTCTTTGCCATACATTTTCTTCTACTTTACTAGTTTCTAGATCCTACTCATATTAGATTTTTGGCTATTCTGTCTTTATTACTTTTCTTATTTGTCTCACTATGTTTGGATGGTGCAAATTCAGAGATTTAGTTCAAAGTTAATTCCATGTTTTCTCTGTTTCAATTTTTTTTTTCCCTTTCTGAAACAACTGAGAAGAAGGTTGTGGGAATACTGGAATACTTGTTTTCAGTATTAAATAGTGGAGAAGGTGCATCAAATCAGTGCTTAGTACAGGATAGCAGAAAACTGAGAGAAAGAAGCAGGTGATGAAAGATAAATAAAATTATTACAGCAGTGAGTGTGGGGACTGGGGAGTTGACTTCTTGCTTTTAATTTGTGTTTGGATGGGAATGCCAGGAGAAGGAATGTGGTGATTGATTTTTTGCATAGTCATACACCCACATGTCTGTGGCAGTGAGAGTTTATGATTGTGCTATGGACTTAAGTGCTTAAGTTCACATGCTCTTTTATCTTGCGACATTAGGTGCAAGTAATTGAAATATGACATAAATTGTAAAGAACAAGATCACAAAGAAGGTTATGGAAATAAGCTCAAATATGGGGGGCTTTGAGGTAAAAGATAAATGCTTTGCTGCTTATATGTGTTAGTATAATAGTCTGAGCTCTAATATAAGCTCTAATATGGTGGCTGCTCTTATCTGCTCTGTAAAGATGCTGCCACACCCTTAATGCACTACATGTCTAATATGTGCTAGTTGTGGATTTTCCCATGAGTAGATAGTGACAAAACTGGTTTCTTCATGAACTTTAAAGGAG
The DNA here is from genome assembly GCA_002525835.2 of Ipomoea batatas. Taxonomy (NCBI): domain Eukaryota; kingdom Viridiplantae; phylum Streptophyta; class Magnoliopsida; order Solanales; family Convolvulaceae; genus Ipomoea; species Ipomoea batatas. Next base: position 30,810,403 of record CM008331.1, read on the forward strand.
GTTTTCATGTAGACTTATGGTGTCCGTGTCACCTTTCTTTTCTAGTTGTCTCTATATTTAATATTTGGTTTAGTTTACTTTATTTGTCTTTACCAATGAAGTCTCTGTTCATTTTCCTTCTATAGATCTGCAAGATTCTATACAACTTGCAACAAGCTACAAAGTCTCTGTTATTGGTGGAAAACTGGAAATTGCTTTGAATATGGTTACTTTATTACTATTACTGCTGCTGCTACTAATTTTGCTCCATGTTAAACATAATTGATCTTAAAACAATCATCATTTTAAGTTTCAATTCATGACAGCTCTAAATCAAAATATTAAATGCAATTGATTGCCCAGTTAGCACTGTTGAAAAGTCTCTATGTTAAGGTGATGGCTGACATAACATTATATGCATTTTTTCAGTATGCCTAAAATTACTTTTTGAGGCATATGTGTTATTGTTTCCTGATTACATTTTTGGCAGATATCAATGCCTTTATCCTTAATATCTGTTTATCTACAGTGTTTCTAATCCTTTTATTGATACTTGAATTGATGTACTTACTATATTTATTTGATAGCTTAGCTTCAATCTACCCAAATTGGACATGAAATTTGTCCATCGTGGAGAAGGTCTTATGGTGGAGAATAACATCATGGGCATTCAACTCAAAGGCTCAAAATCTCGATCAATTGAAGATGTGGGAGAAAGTACGCGGCTAGATTTGCAGATGGAATTTAGTGAAATTCATGTATGCATGCATATTTTAATAATGTAGTTTTTATTTGTGCCACTCTTTATATATATAATTTAAAATACATTTTTAAATTCCAATTTCTCTGTTATTTGCAGCTACTCAGGGAGGCTGGTATTTCTGTTATGGAAATATTGAAACTGGATGTTGTCTCGTCAGTTCATATTCCACGTCAGGTATGTGGCACATCATTATACTGCATCCTCTAGCAGCATCTTTTTACTGTGGATTTCCTTAATATCTTGAGCTCACACTAAGGATTCCATAGAAACAAAAATGAGGTATGTAAATGCTTGAGATAATGTGTCTCAGCTGTGTACACCTGTCTTTTCTAGACCCTGCATGATGCTGGAACCTTGCAGCACTAGCCCAATAATATTTTAAGAGGTTATGGGTTGTGTTTAGAGATAGCTGAATAATTGTTGCGTGCACACTCATGTCCCCATGCATGTCTGTCAGCACTTGCATATTATGTCTTATAACTTTAAATATATTGTCTTGTCACTTCGATTATGATGCATTGCTTGTTTAAATTCTTAAATATATATATTTTTTCGTTTTCCATTGTATTTAATTCTTCAGATGCTTTGGTACAGCCTACCTCACCTATTGGGTTAGAAGTTGAAGTTAAGCTTGGAGGTACCCAGAGCAATCTAATTCTAACCAGATTAACTCCGTGGATGGGCCTTCTTGCCTTGAGGAAAAAGAAAGTGGTAGTTGAAAATGGTGGTTCTACTTCTGAAAGCCCAAAGTCTTCTGGACATAAAGCCATTATGTGGACATGCACTGTCTCTGCCCCAGAGATGACAATTGTTCTTTATGATATGAGTGGGTCACCGTTGTACCATGTAAGATTCTTTTTTTGATTAGAAGTGCACATCTTCTAATATGGAATGGTTTTTAGTACCAAATATGCAACCAGATTATCAACATTAAAAATGGAAATTGGCTATCAAGATAACAGGAGAACTTCTGTCTGTAAGAATGAATAGACACCTCACATATAAAAATTTCTTAACTGTTTAAATTATGATGGCATATTCATTTGCAAATTGCAGGGTTGTTCACAATCATCACATGTCTTTGCCAACAACATATCAAGTACAGGCACAACGGTACATATGGAACTTGGTGAATTCAATCTGCACATGTCTGATGAATATCAAGAATGCTTGAATGAGAGCCTGTTTGGAGTGGAAACAAATACAGAATCATTAATGCATGTTGCTAAGATTAGTGTTGATTGGGGCAGAAAGGATACAGATTTGCCTGAAGATGGTATCAACTGTAAATTGGTTCTATCCGTGGATGTGACTGGCATGGGAGTATTTATGAACTTCAGGCGCCTTGAATCACTGATATCAGCAGCCCTTTCCTTCAAATCATTAATAAGAAGTTTGTCTGCTTCTAGTAAGAAACCAGCACATAACAGGAGTACAAAATTGTCCAAGCCATCGGGAAAGGGGATTCAACTCATAAGATTTAATCTTGAAAGATGTTCTTTAAATTTCAGTGGAGATGCTGGCTTAGAAAATGCAGTTGTTGCAGACCCCAAACGTGTTAATTATGGGTCCCACGGTGGGGTAGTTTTGATTAATGTCTCTGCAGATGGTACTCCCCGAACAGCAAGTATACAGTCTACAGCCTCAGATGAATTAAAGAAACTGAAGTATTCAGTTTCTCTTGATGTCTCACATCTCAGCATTTGCATAAACAAGGAGAAACAGTACACACAGATGGAGCTTGAAAGAGCCAGATCTATCTATCAAGAATTTTTGGAAGAAAATAATCCTGGAACTGAAGTTACATTGCTTGACTTGCAAAATGCAAAGTTTGTGAGGCGATCTGGTGGTCTTAAAGACATTGCAGTTTGCTCTCTCTTTAGTGCTACTGATATAACATTCAGATGGGAACCAGATTTGCATATAGCGTTATTTGAACTTGGTTTGCAGTTGAAGTTAATGGTTCACCAGCATAAGCTTCAAGAATCTAGGAAAGAAGTGATGAATGATAATGAGCTGAAGAAAGAGAAATCTGCAGAATCTGTAGAGCTTGTGAAACAGCACAAGAAAAGGGAATCCATTTTTGCAATTGATGTGGAAATGCTTAATATATCTGCTGAAGTTGGGGATGGAGTTGAAACAACTATTCAGGTCCAGTCCATCTTTTCTGAAAATGCACGGATAGGTGTGCTTCTTGAAGGGCTCACACTCCATTTCAACAATGCAAGAATATTTAGAAGCAGCAGGATGCAAATTTCTCGGATTCCTTATGCTTCTAGCATTGCATCAAATTCCAAAACTGAGAGAGGCACAGAATGGGACTGGGTAATTCAAGCCCTTGATGTTCACATTTGCATGCCTTACAGGTTACAGTTGCGTGCCATTGATGATTCTGTTGAGGAAATGATTCGAGCTCTAAAGCTCATTACTTCTGCTAAAACTAAACTTTTGTTTCCAAACAAGGAAGATAATCCAAAACCTAAAAAATCCAGGTCATCAAAGGTTGGACGTGTAAGATTTTGCATACGTGAACTAACTGCTTATATTGAAGAAGAGCCAATCCAGGGTTGGCTTGATGAACATTATCAGTTGCTGAAGAATGAGGCTAGTGAATTAGCTGTGCGATTGAACTTTCTTGATGAACTTGTCTCCAGAAGTGGTCCATCTTCTGGTGCTACTGAGCAAAATGCTTCTCTTCTGGAAGGCAAGTTTCTATTTAATGGAGAAGAGATTGATGTGCAGGACACTTCTGCAGTTCAAAAACTGCGAGAGGAGATCTATAGGAAATCATTCCGGTCATACTACCAGGCATGTAAAAATCTTAAGCCATCACAAGGATCAGGGGCTTGCAGTGAAGGATTTCAAGCTGGTTTTACGCCTAGTACTTCCAGGACTTCTCTTTTTTCAGTTTGTGCTACAGAATTAGATGTAAGCTTGACAAGAATTGAAGGAGGTGAAACTGGCATGATTGAGCTTCTGCAGAAGCTTGATCCTGTATGTCAGGCACAAAGCATTCCATTCTCTCGACTATATGGTAGTAATATCAATTTACGTGCAGGCTCTCTTACTGTACGAATAAGAAATTACACTTGTCCATTATTTGCTGCAACTTCTGGAAAATGTGAAGGTCGCCTTGTGCTTGCTCAGCAGGTCTGTTCTGAAATTCCCTTAAACCCTTTTTCCATGCCTTACTATAGGGTGAAATTTTTTTATCAGTGAGAAACTCAAGTGATTATCAGTACACTCATGGATCTTATGTATTTCCTGATTTTTGTGACATCTTTAAACAGAATATCCAAATAGGAATTCTACTTGGTTTCTGACATTATCTGCACTGGAGTTGATATGTTTATAACATCTGCATTCAGTTACCATTAACAATTTGCCTCTATTTATGTACATAGTAGCTGTCATTCACTTAATTTCCTTTTTAAAGCATAAGAGTATTAATGCCTAATCTACCTATCTACTTTTCCTTCTTGAAGATTGCTTGATTAAGTTGTTTTGCTGAATCCTGAATTGATGACCTTGTGCTTGTTGACAAACTGCTGCCATTTTTTTCTTCCCTTAAAATTGCAGGCAACATGTTTTCAGCCACAAGTTCTCAAAAATGTCTTCATTGGGAGGTGGAGGAAGGTCAGTCTGCTTCGTTCAGCAAGTGGCACAACTCCACCAATGAAAACATATTCTGATTTGCCCCTATATTTTCAAAAAGCAGAAGTTTCCTATGGTGTTGGTTTTGAGCCATCATTTACAGATATCAGTTATGCTTTTACTGTGGCACTTCGCAGGGCCAATTTAAGTACTAGGGATCCAAACCCTGATCCTCCTCCACCGAAAAAGGAAAAGAGCTTGCCATGGTGGGATGAAATGAGAAACTATATGCATGGGAACATCACTCTATACTTCTCTGAAGCCAAATGGACTGTTCTTGCAACAACTGATCCCTATGAAATGTCTGACAAGCTTCAGATCATATCAGGTTATATGGAACTGCAACAATCTGATGGTCGTGTTTATGTTTCAGCAAAGGATTTCAAGATTATAATAAGCAGTTTGGAGAGCATACTAAAAAACTCAAGTGTAAAACATCCAACTGGTTTTTCTTGTACACTCATAGAGGCCCCTGTTTTCAGTGTTGAAGTTACCATGGAATGGGAGTGTGATTCTGGAAATTCCCTAAACCATTATTTGTTTGCTCTTCCAAAAGAACTTGTTCCTCGTGAAAAGGTTTATGATCCCTTTAGGTCCACTGTTTTGTCCCTACGTTGGAATCTGTTGCTTAGGCCTGCTCTTCCCCCTTGCTATGGCCAGTCAGAATTATCATCTATGTGTGATCAGCATGTCCTTGATGGAGCTGCCTATGGTTCAAATACACCCTCAATTGATTTCCCAACACTCAATCTTGGTCCTCATGATTTAGCATGGCTAATCAAATTCTGGAACTTAAATTATGCTCCTCCTCAGAAAATTCGGTCATTTTCTAGGTGGCCACGTTTTGGAGTCCCAAGAGCTCCTAGATCTGGGAATCTGTCACTAGACAAGGTAATGACAGAATTCATGTTTAGGGTTGATGCAACTCCAGCATGCATCAATCACATGCCTCTAGAAAATGATGATCCAGCCAAGGGACTGACATTTAAGATGACAAAGCTGAAATATGAACTTTATTATGGTCGAGGAAAGCAAAAATTCACATTTGAAAGCAAACGTGGTCCACTTGATCTTGTGTATCAGGGTCTTGACCTTCACATGCCCAAAGCATTTATTAATAGGGAAGATTGCACTAGTGTCTCCCAAGCAGTTCAAATGACTAGGAAAACTTCACAATCTGGATCAATGGAAAGGGCTAGGAATGTGAAAAGCAGCAGTATGGTGAGTGGCAGCACAGAACGACATCGTGATGATGGCTTTCTTTTATCATCTGATTACTTTACAATCAGGAGGCAATCTCCAAAAGCTGATCCTGAAAGATTATTGGCATGGCAAGAATCTGACAGAAGAAATGTTGAGGTGACTTATGTGAGGTCTGAGTTTGAAAATGATAGCGAAAGCGATGACCATGCAAGATCTGAGCTAAGTGATGATGATGGATATAATGTAGTGATTGCAGATAATTGTCAGCGCATATTTGTTTATGGTCTTAAACTTTTGTGGACTATTGAGAATAGAGATGCTGTCTGGTCTTGGGTTGGTGGATTATCTAAAGCTTTTCAACCTCCAAAGCCATCTCCTTCTCGGCAATATGCCCACAGAAAGTTGCTTGAGGAGAATAAGATGGCTGACAAATCTGAGATGTCTCAAGATGATAATCGGAAGTCTCCTCCTAGTCATGGTGTGAATTCCTCATCTCCACAACATTCAGGGGCATCAGGATCACAATTGCGGTCATCTCCCTCAAATTCAGTTAAAGTGGAGGCTTCTTTTTTTAATGAATCTGGTAAAGTTTGAACCATACCTTGAGTTTACTGACATGCAGTAGTTATGCAGTTTCAATTTTATTTATTAATTTTATATTTTACTGGGGCATGTGTTATCAAAGTCCACTTAATTTGAGCAATGTGTTTATTCTTGCTCTATGAGTTAGTTCTTCCAGCACAACATAGTTGCATGTATGTTCGATTTGTGTATTTGTAGCATTCACAATATAATAGTCTATTCTTTTGTGTTGTTTTGAAGAGCAAATGCGCCTTTACATATTATTTTCAGATTGCTTTCAACATCTTTCGTTGCCATTCTCATCCTTACTTGAGTGATTGTAATTTTTATGCATTTTCCTGTAGCAAAATTTGGTAGCACTGACGAGTCTGAGGGGGAGGGGACCCGCCATTTCATGGTGAATGTCATTGAACCACAATTCAATCTTCACTCAGAAGATGCAAATGTAAGCTGTTTGGCTAACTGGAATATGCCTCCCATGCACAGTTTTCTTTTTAACCACTTTCTGATTTCAGCTTTATAATGGTGCATGTGAACGTGCAATTCCGATCAATACTTGGTGAACTGTTACCTGTTAGTGCTTTTATTTTATGCTAATGCTGTATGACCTTCCTTTTCCTCTTGCAGGGTAGATTTTTGCTTGCAGCTGTTAGTGGCCGTGTTTTAGCTCGTTCATTCCATTCAGTTCTTCATATTGGCCATGAGATAATTGAACAGGCACTTGGTGGAGGGAATGTTCAGATCCCTGAATCTCAACCAGAATTGACATGGAACCGCATGGAGTTCACCATGATGTTAGAGCATGTGCAGGCTCACGTTGCCCCAACTGATGTAGATCCAGGGGCTGGACTTCAGTGGCTTCCCAAAATCCGTAAAAGCTCACCAAAAGTGAAAAGAACTGGGGCATTACTTGAAAGAGTATTTATGCCTTGTGATATGTATTTCCGGTATACAAGGTATAAAGGTGGTACTCCTGACTTGAAGGTATGCTCTATATCTATTTTTAGTGATTAGAGGCTCCTTAATAATGACACCATGTTTCATTACACAAGTTTTGCTTGGCACTTTCTTTTAATTTAGGATGATCTATAGTTATATTATGTGTTGCAGGTGAAGCCCTTGAAAGAGCTTTCTTTCAATTCTCATAATATTACAGCAACAATGACATCTCGTCAATTTCAAGTCATGCTGGATGTTTTAACCAATCTCCTATTTGCTCGACTTCCAAAGTAAGTATATCTTTTACCTTATTCTTGATACCTTTTACAGGAGGACCACTACTGATATTATCCTTCAGTTCTTAACATTATGCTATAATATTGTTCAATCATGAAAATTTACTGAAACAAACAGATATTTATTCAAACACACACTGGTATGGGTTTTGAATTTAGAATACAAGTTATCCAATGTGTCTCTAATTTAATTTCTCTCCATAGCTGTCATGAAACAAAGGTTTTTAATATTGGTAATTTTCTGCCTAGAATATGTAATGAATTAGGGTGAAGTTTTACTATTAGAACATGGTATGCTCCCTCAGATTCATGAAAAAGGTTTTACTAATCATTGATGTACTAGTCTGAGACTAGTTTAACTACACTAACATTTGTATCTGATGTACTTGTACAGCTGCAGAGTAGAGATGGTAGTATGTGGACAATATGATAGGATGTTACAGGATAAAAAAAGATCTAGAAGTATGCCTCAGACAATATTGTGCTTATATTCTTTATGTTTGCCAAGTTGGTATTTGATGTCAATATTCATCATTTAATGTTTTGTTTTTGCTGGAAATGATAAAGTTTATTAAACTTCAAACTAGATCTTTTATGAATTGAAGAAGGTTGGTTTTGAATCTTAGGAAGATGTAAAAAATGTACTGATATATAGAATGAGCTCTGCATACATTGAATGAGGGTTTGGTTTTTCAAATTTAATGTTTTTGCTGCCCTAAATAGTTTCAA
>CM008331.1:30825389-30841486 GCA_002525835.2 Ipomoea batatas
GGGGTAAGTCTTGTAAAGTGAGAAGAGCATATTATTTGATGCACTTGATAACCAACAGCTTCATTGACTCATTGGTAACTCTATATCATAAAATTTCTATAAATTACATATTTTCCTTTCCTATATGATATTAGGTGTTAACCCCAACTATACAAAACTGAAGGCCAAACACCAACCACTGCAACAAAGATAACAACTGTAATGTTGTCAAAACTATGTTTCTAATGCTATCAATAATTCACAACATATGAGGTCTTCACTTCAAAGAATATAGTAATGTACAGTTCATGATACAGAGGCTCTGGTCTTCAATTGACCACTTGTCTTCCGGATTTGAAGATTCTCAATAGAATAAACAAGAAGATTTCCATCTTTTGTCCCTGCTAAGAAGCAATCTTCAGGTGTAATAGTCAGTGAAGTTATTACTTTGGCAATTCCACTGTACTTTTTCACGATTTCCAGTGAGCTCATAGACCTCACAACAATCTGACCTTGATCGCCTGCGCAAACCATGAACTCGCCGCAGCAACTGAGTTCAAGACAGTTGAGACGGCCATTGGAATCGGAAGAGGCGATGTGTTTCCCGTTAATGGAGTACAGGTGCAAACTAAGATCATCGTCAGAATAAAGAACAATCCGGCCATGGCGAGAAGCAGCGAGCTTTGACAATGGGCTGCCAGTTGGATGCCTAATAGATCTTATGTATCTACCATCATGTAGGGTATGGAAGACACAAGTTCCATCTTTCGATCCACTAATAACAACATCAAGCTCCACACTTGCATATAAGCAAGTGATTATATCATCATGTCCACACAGTATACGGAATGGAGTCTCAGCAATGACATGAGCCTCTTGTTGAGCATGTTTTACTCGCTTTTTGCCACGGATAATTTCCCAGACCATAACTGTTGTGTCGTGACTTCCTGTAGCAACGATGCTTCTGTCGGATGTCACTGCAATAAACATGTTCAAAATATAATCATATAATACTTGTGAATGTTTGTTAGCTAATAAAACCACATATCATTTTGTGGCGAAAAACCCAATACTAATGGGCAATAGAAAATTAGAAATCATGGCCACAGTAAAATACTATGCAAGCTGTAAATGGATAACTTCCCAAACACTCACAAGTAAACCTCACCTTGTTTAAATTTTCGCTAAGCAATATAATGATCCAGAGGTGGTAATAATGTAAAACAACCCATTAAGGCAGATGTTAAGACATGATTGTGAAGTTTACCTGAAATGCAGCTGACAACATCTTTATGTTGTCTAATGCTCTGCACTATTCTTCCATCAGTTAATGATATGACCTGAAAACTGTTTTCCCAAGTGCCACATGATATTAAGAAGTTTTCAGACGGAGTTGGTAATGTCGCAAAGCATTGTGCACCTAGTTCAATATTTTCTGCCAGAGGACTCCCAATTTTCCGAGAAGAAAGTATATCAGAACCAATGCCAAAGAAAGGATCCTGAAAAAGATTAAGAAACCATGAAAACCAGAGTACTATATAGCTTTAATACCAACCCCAATATGAATCAAGATAGCACCTGTGAGCCAGAGAAGGTGAAGTTCCCTCCAGACTGCAATTGAGTTGTTAACCACATCTTAACAGACATGGTGAGACCTTGGTTCACATGGACAACACTTGAATCAAACACATTAACATACAAGACAGTCGATGGAAGATTAGTAGTACTTGCTACAATTGAAGTCAAAGTGATAGAATCGGGCGCATATTGCAGAGGATGTGCAATTGGTATTGGTGGTCCTCTTCTAGGGTGTTTCTTTTGGAAAATTTGAATAGGTGTTTGGCCAAAATTAGCAATTTGATCTTCAATTGCTGAGCTTTGCAATTCATCATCCATTGTCTCCAGATCAACAGCACCTTCATAAGTTAAATAGTAAAAAACGTTTGCTGCCTGTATGACATTATAAAAAATTCAGTGAGAATCAAACAAGATAAGTAAACTGCATTAGTTTTGCTGCCCTACAAATTTGTTGGCCATACCTCAACTGCTGGTTTTCCACGCTGTTTATAACCAAAGATCAAATCAATCCAATGGTGAAGGTTTGAGCTAACATATTCACTTTCAAGGGCCTCCCTATGCTTGCTTATGAATTCTTCAGGAGAACCCTGTAAACAGATTTCAAACTAAGTTCTTTGCATTTCAGCATTTGAAAAGACAGAAAACTGAATTTCAGGAGCATTATAGCTGGCATTATACAAGCAACCTTAAAAGTTACTCCAAAGGAATACAGATACACAGATTTTGCAAGGGAATGCTTGCATTCTTTCAGTCAACCAAATAAGTATGTCCACCCAATGGATAAATCTCTCAACATTTAGTCAAATCTGATCATTTACATCCCAGCTACGGTAAAAACACACTTTCTGCTGAGAACTTTTGCTACTGGCTTTGAAATAAGTTAATGAACAGTTGAGTTACAAAATTCGTCATAAAAACATGAAGGATTACAGTATCCTTTTTCACTGAGATTGAGCCCAACAAGAATTCAGAAAAGCACTTGGTTTTTGTCACCCTTAAATATAAGTCTACATGTAAACAAAAAGAGAAATATTATCCATAGAAATATGCAGGGACATATAAAATACCTTAGCCCATTTAGGAAGCACAACATCACCTAATGGTTCTCCATCTTGTTTCACTCCAAAATGATATGCATTTGAATTAATAAGAAACTCTGGCATGTAAAAGAATTCAGGTATCAACTCCTTGACATCACTTGTATTAGTAAGGCAATTCCGAAATGTGCCTTCAACGCCTTGAAAAAGTCTGTCAGCATGATCAAATTTTCCACCCTATAATGGCAAAGGCCATACAATAGTAAGAGTTAACAGTGAAGTTAAAGATGACAAATCAAGATGCAAAAGAGGCTAATTCAGTACCAAAATGGTCATTCTAAATAACGCTGACAGTTTGGATGGTTAGTATACCCATAACTGAATGACTCAAAGACTGGAAAACAACCATTTGCAGAACAACCAGTCAATTACCTGCAGATTACGATGGAGTGCTGTAAAAGGCTCCAATCTAAGAAGGTAAAAGAGCACAATTCCCATGCTAGAGTAATGAGAACCATAATAAAAACTGCCAAAGGAAGATTTAGATATTAATCCATGTCACATACATTTACAAGGCATATATGGTTAAGAAATATGCTTACAAGGTAATGCACAGCACAAATCATAGATTACCTGGGAATATCAGGATCACAGAAGTTACGATATCTGTCTTCAAAAACCTGCCAAATTCAATAACTTTAAAATCTTATGATACTATAGTTGACTATGAACTCAAAAGCCAAGTCAAAGAAGTAGAGAGCTGATGACCTCCAACCGTTTTGGATCCAATGCTCCAACTGGTTTTGAAAGATCCCTATAAGAAGATGCCGTGTTCAAATCAAGAGTCTCTGAAGAATAATCAGCCAGAACCCAAGGAAACACAGGATACTGAGTTAAATCGTTATAAGATCTTCCAGCAAGGGTGTTAAGAATCATCAGGTACTCAAAGTTCGTAATCTCTCTTCTCCTCCAACTTTCTCTGGCGATTTCTGCCATCTCCAATGCAACACGCCGATCAACAAAAGAAACAATGCTAGTCTTGTCCCTATATCCTTTAGGAAACACAGATTCATTTCTGGTTGTTACAATCAAGCTGCCAACATCCTTTGCATCCTTTTGTGTTGCGAAATTCAAAAACACTGGAGCAGTAGAGTCGTTGAAGAAGATCTCAATTGCTGTGTATCTAAGCAAATATCTAGTCCAATGGACAGCTTTTACCTACAGTTGGTAGCCAGTAGAAGAAAATTTAAATCCATACACAAGGTATGGCCTTCTAGACCTAAGGATAAGAGTACAACCTCCAACCCTCTGGCATAACCCCACCCATAATAATAATAATAATAATAATAATAATAGCTGGCAACACTCAGGTATGAAAGACACAACAAAAAAAAAAACTGTTCTTATACCTTAGAGATGATCCATCTTCTATGGCGCTTGATATTGTTGGGATTCTTTTGAGGAGCATTCCCACATAATGCACTTATGCTATCAATAGCTCTTCCTCTTTCAGAATCCAGATCAAGACTGATGGGCCATTTAAAAATATTCTGCTTCTGGCTTCCACCTACCTGATCAGGCTTGCTCAGATCAAACATACCTGAAGAGTCAAAGTTTTTGAAGACAGATGATCCTCCAGTGCCTTCCACTAAAAATTCACCAGAGAAATGCAAGAACTTCTTCATGACAGCCAGATGCCCAGCTAACTTTCTCTTTGGTGTAACCAGAACACAGCGGACTGACAAGAGAACCTGAAAATTGTTGAAACACATGCAATGAAGAATATGACCCCTATAAGTTAAAGCTTTCCTGTGTGGATTTTATATCATACCTCACTATTTTCAGTTTCAGCTGATGAAGAGGAGCAATCTTTTCTGTCCTGAGCAATGTCTGTTTGATCACCAATCTCTTTGACAACATCTGAGAACCGTTTATCAGTTGGGTCATCAGAAACAGGACCACTAGATTCAGCATCACTTTCACTTAATTCTGAAGAACCCTCATCTGTAATCTTCCTAATCCCTTTCAGCAAAACCCGCTTCATTTGCTCTGGAATATTGGCCCCAAATCCAGATTTTCCATCATTGGCAATAGAAAGGGTGTCAGTAGGAGCAATAGTAGAGAGAGGTAGACATAGCTTTTCATCAAAATGATAATTCCGTCTCAACTTTTGCCGGCGACGCCATGCATCTTCTATCTTATCAAGTTTCCAGTGTGTTATAATATTATTCGGAAAAGGATTAGCAGACCATGGACCCCTCTCATCAATTAGAGAGCGGAAAGTATGAATCCATTTTCCCTGTTCAAGAAAAATTGTATTCAAGAAAATTAACTGCAAATTCAAATAAAAAATAATGCAATCTAAAATTCTTTAAAAAAATAAAAAATAAAAAAATTGTATGCTTACAGCAACTACTTGCTGCTCCTCATCTTTAGATAATTGGAAAGAATCCCTTCTCTTGTTGTCTGAGGCAAGAACAGCAATTAAACTGCTCTGAATTTCATCTTTGATTATTTTCTTTTGATTAGAATCAACAACCATACTTTCATCTAGCCTAAGATGAAGCTCTTGTAACTGTCTAGTCCTATCTGCCCCCGAGCTCTTTATATATTTTACTTCATCAGAAAACTGGATACGATCACATAAATTCAGTGATACATAATACAACAAAATGGAAACCAAAATAAGATACATACGCACACACATTCATGTATAGTATAACGACAAGAATACAACTAAAATTAGTACTCAGGGTACAATATCGTTATATAAAGAAGTAAAACACATAAGGGTACAAAGAAACAATATAAATTCAGACAGCAACTAAACAAGAATTTAAATCCAAGATTAAATGGTTTTAAGGCATAAAAGTCCAGCTAAGCTAATCTGCGTCATTGGCAGATTTACAAAAATTTCAATCCAATATGTTCACAGAGATTGAGGAACCTAAGGAGCCCGGCACAATATTGAGTATTTGAAACTAGACTTCTGTGCAATAATTTTTTTCTTTAATGTTAGTCCCAAATGAAATTGAAATTAACTGCTTATCAAATTAAACAAATTAGAAATTCACAACCAATTTGTAGATTATAATTAAAAACAGATCAAGATACTAAAACAAGGAAGTACAATCAGAATTGAACTTGATCCCATCTCTGAAGTTGCCAACCAATACCTTTGGGGGAGCATACAAGGGTTTGCTTATTGCTGCACAAAAAAAAAAAGAAAAGATCCACACGCAACTGGAAAAAGTAATCATATGACTCACCGCAGAAAGTACTCGATCCTTTTGGATCAGGTTATGAATGGAGCTTCCTTCTTTTGGATTGCTGCTTGAATCAGCTGAATCCTCTCTGCCAACAATACTAGTAGCTAACATTGACTTTCCGCAACTTACTGTTTCACGGATTAAATGAGCAATAACATGAAACCTAGCACCATCATCCAGCATCCCATAATGTGATCTAACAGCAAGCAAGGCCCTATATATGAATTCAATTCCAGGTCACATATTCAGATAAATAGTCACCTATGGATAATGTAGCACACAAAAATAAAGGAACCCAGATAAAACTTCTCTTAAAAATTAAAATGGTAAATATACGGTACCATATGAAGAGTTGCAACCGGCTCTTGCTTTGCTCATCATCAGCAGTGAGAAGGCAGGGTAGAAGGGGGATGACCTGTTGAACACATCGAGATGCTCTTTCAAGGGATGATTTACAAAGATAGAGGATCATCAGTCGAAAAACAATTTTAGGACATTTCTCCCCTCTTAGAAGCATAGCTTTGTCAACAGGTTTATTTGGTTTTCCAGCCAAAGCATTGCCAATTCCACCAGATACAACAACAGCAGCCATTTCAGCTGCTGGAATATTCAGTGATTCAACCAATCCACGAGCTCTTTGCCCAAAGGTAGTAATTGCAGCTGGGGAAGACTTGGGCAACATTTTATTTGACCCCTTTCCATTCATTGCACTAATAATATTCCATATGTTGTCATATAAATTCCACCACTCTTCATTGATTTTCTCCTCTTCTTTTGTGTTGGGCAAATTCTGAACCTCAATACTCCTGGGAAACATAAATGAAGCATAATGCATGAACGGGAACCAATACGCACACACACACACACATACATACATATATAGATAAAATTGTTTCAATCAGTATAATCATCACCCACTGGAAAAATGGAGTGCTGTCAAGCTATTGAAGACAGTGAGCAAATCAATTTAAATATACCTTGATAACTTCTCATCAAATTCTCCTTGCAGGGCCTCCAATAAGGCAGAATCAAGGTCTTTGAGTTTTTCTGGTTCTAAGAACTCAGTAGAAAAGTTTGTGCGGCTAGCTGGAAACTGCAAGGCATAGTCAGAAACTTAATGTAATGTAAAATAATATAGCATATATAGTGATGATGTGTTAGAATAAAAATAAAAACAAAAGAAATTACTACTGTACATCACAATAAAAGAGACCAACTGTATCTTGCATCACAGTTGCAGCATGGCAAATAAATAATTTGACTCAACATATACTTTTTTATCAACCCAGAAATGGAAGAAAAATAAATTTAAAACAAAAAACAAAAAACAACGAACAAGCCTAGCTAAAGCCAACTCTACATAGCTCTAAAATTCTTTTTAAAAGAATAGCTCACAAAACAATGAAAAATATTTGGAATGAGGAATTAAAAAATAACACAAGTCAGAGTGTTTCAGGGTAATCATATACCGGAAGCTTATAATTTATTTCTGAAAGAAGCATCTCATCAACTAGTTTCAGAAGGTACAACATATTGTCTCGGCAAGGCTGTGTCACAAGAGTGTTTTCCTCAGAAGACAAATCTACCAGCTTCCGGATTAAGTCCTCATAGAGATCCCGAAGAAAATACTGATATGAGAGGCAACCCTGAAGAAACAAAGAAAAAAAAAGTCCATCGGCTTCCATAAGCAATTTGTAGGTGGCTACCAATGAATTGCAAAATACATAAAGTTATTCAGAAGAGTTAAAAGCATACCTTTTCACATTGAACAAGTACAAAATTCACTGTCTCCTCTAAATGTTGCCACCCTCCTTTGACCAAATGCACAGAGTGACAAAGAACAACACAGTACAAACTCCTAATAAAGTTTTGTTCACTAATCTCATAGTCACTGTGAATATGCGTCTTGAGTTTGTAGTTCTTCAATGCATCTGTCTTCAAAGAAGCATCCAACCACGCGTTCCAACCATGCTCCTATCACACAAATCTGAGTAATTAAAGATAGTTTACAAGCAACAGTTTCCTTGAGCTACCAGGTAATATTTTATATTTATACCATTAGAGCTTCAATGTTTGAAGGATTTGAGTCGAGAAGATCAAGTAGATCGCTAACAATTTTAATCCTTGCAGTAGCATCATCACAATTTGCCAAGAATCTGAAAATGAGGGGTAAGATCTGAGGAAGAAAGAATTGAGAGTTACTCCTCTTCTGATGGTCAAGCTGGTTATGCTTCTGAAGAACCTGCTCGGAAAATTTAGTTGCGTTTATGAATCATATAGCCATGTGCATTCACCATTCAATAAATACTCAACTCCTCAGATATGAGTAACGAAAGTCATAAAACATGAAGGATAACCATTTGACTGCTGAATCAAAAGATTATACAACTGTTCAGGTGGATGTTAAATCAAAACATAATTACACAAGAGAAATGAAAATGATACATAATCACCTGTTTAGGGCTTGCACCTCCAAGAAGAACATCAAACAATGTAGCACACAGAAGATCTGTCTGAGGAAACTTGAACAGTTGGTCTGACATTACTGAGAAAATGGGCTGCATCCTTGAACTGGCTTTCTTGTGGCTGTCTAAAAGATATTTAGGTCGTCCCACAGCAATGCTAAAAAATTTTGATCCTTTCTTCTCTGACGGAAGACCAACAAGCAGTCTACCAAGGAACTGCAAACTAAGCAATCTGATAGGCTCAAAATCCCTGAATTAATAAAACAGGAGAATAAATATTTTAGATGCCAATAAATTCAGAAAATACACATAAAGGAAACATATATTAGGAAGGCTATAGTTCTAAGGGAAAGGTGGGTGAGGACTGAGGATGGTAATGATAAGGCTACAGAGTTTTTTGTATGGCCAATGGAGACTTGAGAAACTCTATTCCTTCAAAAACCACCAGAGTCAAGAAGTTTGTAAGCACAACTTAGGCTTGCACACTCCATTTTTGTTGGGACATAAGGAGATAGGTGTATTCCTTCAATTTCTTTCTTCTTTTGGCCCTTTCTCAATTTATTATTTCCAGTGAAGGTAATTGTGTCACTCCTTGGATCCCGTACTGTTTTAAATGGCATTTTCCCTATGTATCAGTTCAATTTTGTCCCTTTTGGCACTGTTGTTGATTCTTAATGCATTTTCAACAAATCATCAATTAATAGAAAAATCATATAAATATACACACCTAAAAAGCTTATTATTAGCTTTTGTCCATAAATGTTAAGTGCCACAAACCCCATAATTGCAGTAGGAAGGTGGAAGTGCACAAAGAAGAGTTAAAAATGGCAATTATATCAACCTAGACCTGTATTGCCACAACTGATAAAAAAAATATGATAGTAAATAAACCTATTTATGACAGTAAGTTGGTTAATTTCATTGCTCAATATTGACCTCATAGGTTGCAGAAAACACAATGTAATTCGTTCTGCGTGCTCATTTTCAGTATTCAAACCAAAAATTTTCTAAATCGAAGATGAATAAAACTATTTGGTCACCTTGTGAGATGAAAAAAAAAAAAGTCTAAGCTGATTGTTGGATATCAATTATAGATTCAGGATTCCATTTTTTTAATTAGAAAATGTACAGGTAATGCCACAGATCTCTAAGAAGGTTTTAGTGTTCATCAGCCAAACTGAAAAACTAAAAATAATTAAGAAAATATTGAAGTGGAAAAGGGAACAAGAAGGCTTCTGTTTCTTCTTGTTATGAACCAAACCAGTTTGCCCATAATAGTAAGAATTATAGCATACCCATTTGAAGTAAAAGGCAGTATAATGACAGAAGACATACCTTTGAAGAAGATTGACAAAAATGTGACAACCACCAATCAAATTAACTTGCTCCATAAAAGAAGCAAGCAGCGGCTTCTGGGATACAGAACGAATAATCATATGCAAAACATCTTCAATGCATGACATATCCTGGCTACTCTCAAAAAAGGCGATAAGACCATTTATATCTGATACTGAAATATGCTCCCTGCATAACAAAACATATTTCAAAGAACATTTTGTAGAATAAACCATTATAAAATGACAAATTAAACCATGAAAAAAGAAATGTTGCTGGGAACAACACATCAAGGAAAAGCACAAATCTGCTCTTAATATAAGGAAGTATAGAAAAAGAAACTATTTACCTGAGGCCCATCTCACCAAGACTCAATAGAAGGAGACGAATTTTATGTATTTCATCTTTGGTGGGTCTTTCTGAAATAACTGACCTTGTCACAGCATGTAAAACTGGTTTGTTTCCAATAGCAGAACTATTTTTTGCATCATCACAGTAAAACTGTTGTATTATATCAAGAACTCGGGGGAGTCTACATAGGCTTTTTAGCAACCTTGGATCATTATCGAATTGCTGAATGAGAAACATATACAGCTCACGTTGAACCCTGTAAACTGAGTGCACCCAAATAAGTGGATTAAGGAATATATTTGATATAGCATCCTTCATTAGCATATCGGACAAACCTGCAAAAAATTACAGAATGCTCAGCAACAGAGCAGAACATCAGAAAATTAAGCACATGAATAACTAACAAGTACAAAGTTACAAATCCAAGATCCAGAAACTGAAATTGAGCAACGTACCACTATTTGAAACCGTATTTAACAAATGTTTTAAAGCCGAAAGTGTTTCCAAATTGAGCTGTTGAGGCGGAACAGATTGAAGTAAAAACCCTAATATTGAAAATCCTGATAGTAGAAGCATCTGCTGCTGATTGGCTAAATTCTCATCTAAAACAGAAGCTATAAGCTCAATAACTTCTGCAGTTAAACGTTCCTTTGTAACTGGAGTTAGCAATGTCTCACCAACATGCTTCTTATCTTCATCTTGATACAGTTCAATCTGAGTGAACAGAGGAAAGAAAACAGATACCCCACCTACACAGTATATAATCTGTTGTAGCAATCGTCTGGAACATAGCTGTGTCCCAACAGCAGACACAGTTGCTTCAAATGAACTCTTATCCACCCCAGTATCCAAGATTGGTGAAACATTAAACAACATTCTGCCTTTACTTGCCTGATATGG
Source organism: Ipomoea batatas (assembly GCA_002525835.2). Taxonomy (NCBI): domain Eukaryota; kingdom Viridiplantae; phylum Streptophyta; class Magnoliopsida; order Solanales; family Convolvulaceae; genus Ipomoea; species Ipomoea batatas. Next base: position 30,836,304 of record CM008331.1, read on the forward strand.
AACACAAAAGAGTTGAATAAGAGTATTAAAATTTGAAGTAAACATATTTCCAAAAGCAGATAAAGAACCTGTGCATTAAGTCCAAAAATAATTTTGGACGCAAGGCCATCCTTCACATCAATTGATCCATTGTTATATGGACTTTCCAAACCAACTGCAAATTCACTGTCAAGGAAGGAGTACATGTAGCTTGGTCCTAGGGAATAGATAAGTTTCACTTGTTCAGAAGTAATTGAATCATTGAACAAGTAAACAGGACCAATCTGACCAAAAAATGAGGATGAATCGTTGATTGAAAGCAAAGAATTGTCCTCAAAGTAAGGGAAATTTATGTTTGTGCCGATGGTGCAACAAGTCAAAGGCTCATTTATTTTTGCATATCTGCAATCAGAATAATAAAGTTCTGGTCAAATTTTTGCATTTCTAGAAGAATCAAATGCATAATATCTACTACTCTCCTATGTTCCTTTTCAGATCTTAGAAACCAACAAGAAGGAATCAAAAAATAATGAAATGAAACACAACCTGCATTTTTCAGATGACACAAGAACTCCATCCAAATAACATTTCAATTGGCTACCCCCAGAAAATGCCCTACCAATTGTATGGGTGATACACAGAAAATGCCACTTTTTTCTGGCAAGGTTCACATGGAGAGAGACACAGTGTCGCTTCTGATTTATCGACTGCAAGAGGTTTAAAAGTAATCCATAAATTGTTAAAATTATTAAGCCATAGTAAGAGAGAATATGTAATATATTTGGATGGGAAGACTCCATTGTGATCTTTATAAAATACAAAAGGAACAAAGCCTTAATTAAGTGCAAAGCTCATTTAAGTATATCATTCAGATTAGAGATCAAATAATCCACTTTCTCCAAAGATCATGATCATAGACAGTAATCCATAAGATAACTAGCAGGAGAATATGGATTATCACAAGCTTTACCAAGCAGAACCTAAGTATGCTGATTTCATGAAAACAAAGTGCAAAATTAGCCTTTCCTTTGTGAAAACAGAAACAAAATACCATAATTTACTACTGCACCTCATAGATTAAACTGTTCTTTGTAAGGACAGCAATGCATCCTCTTCCACTTTCAGTAAGAAAACTGAAAAGCCCCATTGTCCCACTCCTGGGAAAGCTTTCTATCCTTAACCAACAAGTAAAGGAAAGTCCCTTACTCAAAGGATAATGAACTGGAGTTTTAATTGATATTCCCTGCAGGTGCCATACAGAGATGATAAAGAAAGTGGCATAGTCAAGATAGCAGCTTAAATAGCTTAACTGCATTTAAACAAAATCTGCAAAGAGGAACTTAAAAATAAAAATAAACAAGAAAAAGTAAAGGGTAAAGAAAAGAGTTCAAATAGCTAGTTATTCTGAATAAAGTTCAAGTGGATACAGTTCACACAAAAATGGAAAGAAACAACCAGTGAGCTGATAGATGTTTGTTGTGTTGGGGGGCAATTTAAACTTACAGAGTCCACGCCATTAAGATCGAAAAAGGCAGTCGGTCCTTTCTCATTTAGCATTGACTGCACACTGGTTAATAGCAATGAGCAGTACTGCTGATTAGATCCAACTTTTTCACTTCGAAGTAGAGCAAAAATTTTGCGTATGTCTTTCCCTGAAATGCTATGGCCACCAATGACCTGAACCAATAGGGCAATTTTCACGACCACGCCATCATCATCTTCAAGCGCAAACCAATCAAGAAGGAAGTTAAGCATCTCTGCTCTGACACATGAAGTTCGATTTGATATTGAATCCCTTAGAATTTGAAGGAAAGCATTTAGCCCATGTTGCTGCAACAACCCACTGCTCTGCCCAGTCATGAATTGGAAAGAAATTGATTCAATATCACTTACACAAATATAAATAAACATAGATAATATTTCAGTAGAAAGAATTAAAATGAGATGCATTTAACTGCCTCCCAGTGAACAGTGAAAAAGTATTATGTGCTAGCATAAATTACTAACCTTCTGCAGAACACTCAAATAGAGCAAGATCACATCTTCATTCTGAATCAATAAAAAATGAGGCAGATACAACAAATGAGAAGCATTTTAAACAGAAACCAACCACAAAGAAACACCAATATCACACAGTCAATACAACTAAATTAGAGCCATCACTCACTTTTATCACAGGGTTTGCCTTGAGATTAAACTTTCCATCAACCAACATATCAAGCAAAGCATTCAAAAGTGCTTCACCCGGTTGCCATTGGCAGAAGTCCAACAGTATGCTTCGCAATGTCTGATAGCCCACACCCACAAGTGACCTGAATGCAGCCTTTCAGATGAAAAGAGAAGGTTAATGTGAAGTAGAAATTTATGGGCATGAACCATGACACATTATCACCAATGCTACAAGAGTGAAAGGTATCACAAATATAGTAGAAACATAATATTCCAAGTACAGAACTAACCAACTTTTTACTAAGCTAGCAATAACTCTTCATAAAAACTTAACATGTGACATTGAGAAGAATACCTATCAACAATTGAGAATTATAGATTCTTTTTATACCTAACTACTGCACATTATCATGTGTTCAACTACTGCACATTATAGATATTTCTTGACTGTTTGGAGGAATGTAATTTAATTCTATCTCAAATATTAACAATCCTGTTTACTTGTTGAAGGATGTAGAATGATGTTGAGTTTCAATTATTAGATTTGTTCTTCTACTTTTAAAAATTAAAAGAAGTAGATATGTTCTTCCTAAATTTTAAAAGGACTTCCTAGCTGCAAAAACAATAAGGCACTTGACTTCTGAGTTGACAAAAAGATGCACTGACTAGAAACAGAGTACTGATTCAATTTGGAGCAAAGAATGGATTATTATTATTGTGTGTACAAGGGCCAATTGAAATTCAGATTGAATAATTTTTTTTTAAAATACTGATGGGCAGGCACAAGCTAGCATTTTCAAATTATACTTTGGTAGCCAGTACAAGAAGTATGTCTTGAGATCCATAAATGAAATCCAAATACTAGAACTGAAGAAGAACAAACAGGTACCTTTGAGGCATCATTCTGTGAAAGCAAGCAGGTCAGTGTTTTGAGGACATTTAGTACCAGCATCTCACCATTTGTTACATCAAGGTTCCCATTCAGCAAAGACACAACATGTATGAAACACTCACCATCACAGAATAAAGCCTGATAGTACTGCCAAGACAGGAGCCACATTATACGTCAATATGCAGAACAGAATTTCGATAGACATGTTAGTGACATGCAAAAATACAAAATGCGAACGGTAAAATACCTCTTCGTCAGTTGAAAGCAAATCTCTCATCCCAACAAGTAAGTCAATAGATAATTCTACAAAGTTCTCGTGTTCCTTTACATGTGTAAATGTCTCTAAATACTTCGAACATAAATAAAGTTTTGCTTTATGGTCTTCCTCAGATATTGAGATAATCTGCTGGCCCAAAAAACAAAAGTCAAACAAAGAATAAGATGCGGGACTAAACTAAACATAGAGGGGTGAAGGGTCAAAGGCAGTAACCTTCATCAGGTCAAGAATATAAGAAAGTATGTGGCCTCTCAGGCCTTCTTCCCAAAACAAATCAAATAAACGGTCAACACAAGCAGAGCTGTGCAATATCAATCTTTTTGCATCATCTATAAGAGAGAAGTATCTTGTGAAAATTTCAACACAAGTTGCCATGCTTGTTTTCCAACATTGGACTGCCTTAGCAGAACTCAACATCTCTTGGTCAAAAGAAGTTGCCATTTCAATCTGAATAGAATCCACATGAGGACTTTCACTTTCAGCTCTCTTAGACTCCTGGGCCTGAACACAGGCAATCTTAAGAACACGAGGAATTGCATCAAGTGTCTTGAAAGAAGAAACAGATTTCTCAGATGAAAGCTGCAATATTTGAAGCAGGCTCCTTGCAAGAACATTAGCTATCCCAGGATTACAAGCAGATTGTTCAAGGGCATCTAATAGAACTGAGCACTCAGGCTGTCATAACAGAAAGTTATTAAATATAAGTATAATATAAAAGACCGAAATACAAAAAGAGCGCACACCAAGACAGAACCACAGATGAAAAGCAATAGAAACTCTCTATTGCAGATCTTTTATACAGAACCAAATTTATTTTCTTCCCTTTTACTTTTTTCCTCATTGCTTTGCAGGGGTGAGGTAGAAGGTCTGCAATGCAAGTTATATTCAATCAAACAAGTAGTTACAGGTGGGTTTGAAACAAAAGTTTCATACTTTCATCCACTGCAGTTGTCAGACAAGAGAGCAATTATTTTAGCATAGCACGACCAGATGACCAATTCTACACCCATGCAACTATGTTAAATTAAATCACCAGTTCAGTATTTATTCTTTGAAAAAATTAATAGCACATATTATTGAATGGAATATGATGAGTAAATAGTGACAATGGGAGCAAGTAGATAACTTGAATTAGATGCAAGAATGGATCAATGTTCTAAAGAACGCAACATGACACATATCAGCAAGTCTTGAAAGATCCATTCCTTGCCAGAATTTTAACAGTGCAAGAAAGCTTGCTAATGAAATATAGGTTGCACCAGTTTTCTGACCATGTGCACCAAAGGAAACTTGAGATGCAAAATGCACACAACTTGCAACTTAACAACATATGAGATCCAACACAAATGTTGGACCACAGGACTTCTTCTACTGCAGGATAAACAGATAGGAAATAGGTGATGAGGATGTTGGAGAGAAAACCCTAGATATGTAACATCTGACAGAGTAGAGGATAAAGGAAGAACAAAGGACCAACCAAGTTATGTGAACTTCCACTTGAAGTTGCCACAAATTCCATGAATGAAATTACTTCTCTCTGAATAGCTTCAACTTCATTAAGATTTATAGAGCTACCCGTGCAATTTGAAGCATACTTCTGTTCATTGCTGAACAGTGGAATCTCATAGTTGGACCCATCATGACCAGAAAATTCCCCTGAAGCAGGGTCAAAATAAAAAAAGTTTTCAGAGAAGAGGAAGTCCCAAGCTCCTTCAGCTCGGAAGACATCAACTAGTGATGGTGAAAAGATCAGAATCGTCTTGAATGCAGAGAGAACACAACGTTGAAGCATATAGGTAAAAAACCTGTGAGAATCATTTAGTGTCAGAAAATTAGACATGAGGAGGGATTTATAAATAATATATA
>CM008331.1:30916537-30931137 GCA_002525835.2 Ipomoea batatas
CTTTAGCATCTTTTGCAACACCCCCCAACTTATGATTGGGTTCTATAGGTGTGTAACCTGGCTTGCATCCCAATTTACCCGTAGCCTATATCTTTCAAAAGATCAATCACATATGTTTGCTGAGATATGAAGATCCCCTGTTGAGAATGTCCCACTTCTATGCCAAACAAATATTTCAATTTTCCAAGCTCTTTGAACTCAAATTCTTTCACCAAAAACCAACAATACTGGGACTTTTCCTGAACTTGTTTTTTACCTTTCAGTAATCACATGGAAAAATAAATTAGGATTGCTTCTATTGTAGTGAAAACTTAAAGATATGTTGGAACTTGGAACTACATAAGAAAAATGTTTTACTATTCATTTCACTGAAATGATATTTGCTGAAAAATATGTATTTTCTCTATCACCGACTATTTACACATGCCTATATAGAGTTAATTCCATTTTTGGTCCTAATTTTATAGGTGGTAGTCCACTTTTAGTCCTTTTTAAGAACATCTCCCTTTGGTCATAGTATTATTGTGGCATGACCATTTTTTGTCCTCCATCAACAAAACCATTGAAATGTCGTTAAATACACGAACATTTAGGTCTTCAATTATGAATTTTTTAAAAATATTTTTTGTTAAAAGTATAGCAAGTCAACCCACTTTATATAAAAAAAAGTTTGAAGTGCCCTTGTATTTTACATAATTTAAACAGTTTTGTTGATGGAGGACAAGAAATGGTTATGCCACAATAATACTAGGACCAAAGAGGGATGTTCTGAAAAAAGACTAAAAGTGAATTACCACCTATAAATCTAGGACCAAAAATGAAATTAACTTTGCCTATGTATATATTGTTGCAGTAGCTAACCTATGAAATAAAATCAAAGAATGAAATCAGGAGAATAGGCCCCTAACCAAAAATAACCTAGAAATGGCTAGAATTAAATCCCTAGCATCAAAGAACATAATCACAGCAGAGTCGAATCCCTAACACAAGGAATCAGCACACACAATTCCTAGAATTGAGGGAACTTTCCAACAATATTAGTGATATCAAAATGGTATAAATTTACAAGATATATTCTTCAATAATATTTATTCATAGTGACATGCGAGCATATAGCAACAGATCAGGATATAGCTGATCTTTGATTCTTACAAAGTGAAGAAGAAAGAGAAACATAGAAGATAGATCTATATCATAAGAGCATGATATTGATGCAGTAGAACCTTACCATACTCTTCTACAAATCTAAGGGCTTTCTCCAAAAATGACGGAGATCCATCAATATCTTCCAAAGCAAGTAAAATTGGCCGACCAATTACTAATGATTTTGCGGGCTGTCTATCCTTAGCTAGAGAGTGAAAACCAAAAGCAGAATCGCATTGTCAAATTAACTCCAAGAGAAAGATAATTAAAATAGAAAGCAAATGCATATTTGTCCATAATAACTGCAAACATAAAAGAACCCCATTGGTCCCCATACAATTTTTGTCTTGTAATAAATAGATAAAAGAATGAAAGAGCTCAAAAGCAAATTTATTAACCATTTTAGTCTTCCAAATAGAACTTCTTTTACTGAAATTACATTAACCACTGGAAAACCAGATGTTGCCAAATTTCCCTACTACAAATTTAGATAAATCCTACTTGTTGAACCCCAAAATTTGTAGAGCTTGCATACGTAAGTCAAAGAACAAATCAGACACATTTTTCTTGCAAAAGACTGACAAAGCAGGCATTCCTTTTCCTTTTACTCTTCCCTCTGTCTATTGATAATTAGAGCAAGTGGAGTGCTATGAACCAGACACTTCATAACAGTTAAATTATTACAAACAAGAAGCAAAAGAGCTATATCAAACAACTTATTTGGATCATGGCCATATTATTAAAAAACATACATTGGTCTGAAGCATCAAGTGCATTCCCCTGATCATTCCTGAATACTCCATTTTGTCCCATTACAAGAGCAGCATTAGGTGCATTTGCCAAAGCTTCTTCTAGTGCAGCCTTCCACTCAAGCAAGTCTTCTAATGTTTCAGCCTAAAATAACAAACCTCTAACATGAGACAACTAGACACAAACCAAAACTTTAAGTGCTAGTAACCATGGTGTCAAGAATGCTAATATAGGAATGTGAATCGCAGTTTAGAGATAGACATATGTCCTATCTTCCTAATTGCTATCTGAAGATGAAAATAAGTATTAACTAGTTACAATTACAGCAAGAATGGATATGAGGAGAACTACCAACAAAATGAAAGAATTCAAAACAAAAGGCATAAAGAAGATTGGCATTTGGCACCTTTAGTGTGAAAGCTCGCCCATCACGACCATCAGGAAAGAGAACAGTCAACAGTTTCTTATCGTCTTTCACAACCACGCTGTAAATTCATTACAAAGTGATAACAAATAGCCTATAAGGAAAGCCAACTCCTATCAAACTCTACTGAAATTTAGAAGAAGAAAAAAAAGCTAAGCACAACTATAAAAGTGAGATTGATAAAAGCCTACCTGCCTGAACTGTTGAGATCAATGCCTCCAAGTGTCAAATTTATTTCACCCCCCTTTTTAGGAGCAACAGTCTGAAATGTGTAACAGTTTAATGAAAATAGACATAGAGAAGTTTTTTTTTTTTGTAGGATAGAGACTAAACAACTTCCTGTTAGACCTAGGGCGTTGGTGAAGAAAGATGTAAGCAAAGTCCTAACTACATAGTCTTAACTTTTAAAATATGAAAAGACAATGGCCTAGGAGATGGGGCTAGAATTAAAACTACTCATGCCTCAGAGTAAAGAATTAAAACTAATTCATAAATAATTACAAGTTGTGATATACATCTTTAAAATAAGAAAGGAAACTTACAGGATCACTTCTAAAGAAAACCAATGAAGTACGAGTTAAAATGAACCATCTTTTCTTCCATGTTGTCCATCCAATGCCAACTACAGAAATTGACACTTTTTGTTATGCTCAAAAGCAATTGCAGTAATGCAGGAAGTGTAGTTTCTCTTTTATATGCATCAATAATTAACAGAACCTTTTTATAGACATTATCTTTTTAGAACAATTACTGTATCAAGTATTATATAGAGTGTATGAATGGAGAAAAATAACACAAAATCTTATTTCCAGCCAAGAGGAACTAGGATTGAATGAATTATCTATCAATGCAAGCTTCACGACATGTAAGAGTTGTGTATGCCAAATTGCCAATATATTAAAAACTTGAGAAACACTATATAGTGTTTGTTTGGCCCACAGCTTATTGGAGTTTATATTCTCCAATAAGCTAAAAGTTGGGCCAAACATAATTAATTGAGGAAAACTTTTTGAAATAAATAAGGTTACTTAAAATTCCTTTAACCATTAACCGAACCGAAAAAAGTTCAGTTCGGTCGGTTAACCAAAATTTATCCATACTTTGCACACCCCTACTAATTCTAGCTATAAGGTAAAATGAAAAGGTGAAAACCATTTAAAATCATAACAACAACAACAATAATAACCTAGAAAGAATGAGGCTAATAAGCATATTGATAAGTGAGAATTGAGAAAGATAACAAGCATCAAAGTATTACAAACTTTTTTATTTGTGATAAATAAATTAGCTTCTTTAAGCAAAACTTAGCAAGGACAGACCTTTGGATGATAAAAACAGGGGCCCACTTCTGTACACCTGCACAGCCAAGTAAATTCTCAAACATGAACCTCCAACAAAGAAACATGTCATCAATTCACACACACACACATAGGAGTATAAATATACATATAAAACTTAGGTTCATAGAAAAGTGTAATAAATCTGCCAACAAAAATGATGCAACCTGCATACACTTGCAGCCAAATTTGTGTTGGAAAGATATATCTTAAAAAATAATAATATTAATCCCAGCTATATGAGAATCCTTTCCTAAATGAGCAGATGATACATGTTAACATTAATAAAAGATTCATCAAGCATGAGATTGAATCAGGAAGAGTTACAAGTTAGTCTATATCATGTTCTTCTACATGAGATTGATAGAAGAATCAGGAGGCAGATATCCCTATCCAGATCAGGATTTGAGTTTGAAGTTAGCAAGCTGCAAGCTAGCTCCAGAGGTAATGGGTGGTTTCCTTTTTTCTTCGTTTATTTTCTAAAACTAGAGAGTGCTCTAGCCTATATAATGTAGTCTTTCATTCATGAAAAATCAATATTCATTCCTACAAACTCTTTGTTCAATTTGATATAGAACAAGATAATCAACTGGTTAATTACAAACTTATTACAGTAATAAATCAAATTTACACAGCTTATAGTATTCTATTCAATTTGCATTCACCACTTTAATCATTCCAGTTTAGTGTTGGCATTGCCTTACCTAGGGAGGATATAATGCATTATGATCATTCCAAAACGAAAAGTAATTTTGTTCAAGAAAAATAACTGTCCAGTTAATCAACCTTGCAAAATGGCTAAACAGCCATGAAGGAGAAAATATAACTTTACAGCATATAGCCATTGATATTAATATATTAATATGTCACAGGCCTGAGCTGAAACTACAATGTATAAACTGAGGATCACAATTAATTACCTTATTTCCACCGCGAAACTGATGTGCTTGGTTATCATTGCCAACTGGAGGCGGTGGAAAGCCCCCTTCTCCCTGAAACTTAAAAACACTGAACATTGCAATAGATTTTCAAATGCAGAAACGAACAATATATATACACACATATACATATTACACATGATCACAAACTTACAGCAGCTGAATTTCAAATGCAAAGACGAACAATATATGTACACATATACATATTATACATTATCACAAACTTCCAGCAGCTGAAATATACCTGACAAGCATCAGTGTGGCGGTGAGGCATGGCACTATTCCGGATCAATAGAAGTCGAAACCTCGATCAGAACTCATCATCCTACATTTAACATCCTCACGNAATAAATCAATTAATATGGTTCTGAATGAACTGATTTCTATATTTTAATTATGCTGTAGAATTAGGGATTTAACTGATTTCCATATTTTAATTATGTTGTAGAATTAGGGATTTAACTTATCTCTCATTCTACAAATCTGTAGTTGTACTATGCTTATGTTTGTTGGATTTGTGTTAAGAACTTAAGCGTGTGAGCCTAATTTAATCTAGAAGTTGGAGCTGAATTGTCACTAATTTGGCATATTTGTTCTGCAATTATAGGACATTGCTGAATTCGATCTGCCTCCAACGCACCCTACACGGTTGGGTCTTGCCCTCAATTTCTCAGTGTTTCATTATGAGATCCTTAATTCATGCGAGAAGGCACGTGCTAGGGCAAAAAAGGTATGTTTATGCTCTTCCAAACTACACAGGTTAGGATTTTCAAAAAAAAAACTACACAGGTTAGCAAGTGAGATATACTTTGCCTGTCCTTATCTGTTTGTATTGGCTTGATAGTTTCATAGGTTTTGTTTACCCTGGTGCTTTTTAACATCATCTTTATCGGCCATGATTTAATTAGGGTATTAAAATGGCATGCTTGTTTTTAATGGTTTGTGTGAATGTGTGTTTTGTTTCATCAATGGGTCTAAAACTTGAAATAATTTAAATTATCAAAAGCTGTTGAACTAGATTTTGAAACTGTTTAAAAGTTATCAGAGTATATAGGATTAAATGCCGGTAGGTTACACTCAAGCCTATAACATATTGGTTGTAGATAGAGCCGTCAAAACGGGCTAAGCCCGCCGGGTTAGCCCGTCCCGCCCCGCAAAAAGGGCGGGGCGGGCTTCGATATACTGAGCCCGTATTTTGGCGGGCTTTTTAGCCCGTCCCCGCCTAACCCGCGGGCTTGGCGGGGGCCCGCCAAATGAATAATAAAAATTTTATTAATTAAAATATAAATGTTATAGTAGTAAATTTATAACGTTAAATGTCTTGTCAATTGAAGAACAAAGAGTCAATTTCGATATCTCCTCCACTGAGGCTCGAACTTATGACATTTCATTTGAGGGAGGCCACTACATGCCATTTGAGTACAAGGTGCTTGGCTTGTCAACTTAATTATATTACTAATATTAGTGTGTGTAATATATATATATATATATATATATATATTTATATATAAATATAAATATATAAAGTTAGCATTAGTTTACTATAAACTAATGTTATATATATAATAATATAAACTAATAACTAATGTTAGCTAATTACAGTAAACTAATGTTATATATATACTTAACTGTTGATCAAAACAAAATATAAACTAATAAACTAATCTAATTACAGTTGAATAGTTAATCGTTAGTAAACTAATATTATATATATAAACTAAACTGTTAGATCAAAAAATATTATAAACTAAACTGTTAGATCAAAAAATATATAAACTAATAAACTGTTAATTATTTATTATTGTTTTTAAAAAAGTACAAATACATTACTATAGATTTAAACTATTCAAATTATTTTAGTATACACTTATTACCATTTTATATTAATTTTTATTAAAATTTAAAATTTTTAAAATTTGGCGGCCCCCGCCAAGACCCGCGGGGCTTAAGGCTGGGCGGGGCGGGCCGACCTCCCTTAGGCCCGTATTTTGGCGGGCTTTTTAGCCCGCCCCCGCCATAAGGCGGGTTTTGGCGGGGCGGGGCCCGCCGGCCCATTTCGACAGCTCTAGTTGTAGAATGGGTGTTATTCTTCTTGTTATTGATGTCCTGATCCTTTATGCTAATTGTATAGGCATTTGAAGATGCCTTAGCTGAGCTGGATACTGTGAAGGAGGATTCCGCTATGCTAATGCAACTTCTACAAGACAATCTCGCTCTTTGGAGTTCAAATCCACAGGTTAGTGTTCAGTATTCGTAATTATATCACAAAAATTAATTCAATAGCCACCAATACAAAACACATCAACTCTTTGAGAATTGCCATATTCTCTATCACTAACTTATTGTTCTTTGGTTCGTACAGGATCAATTGGACGAGACTTGATCATTTAGTCTCTGATTATGATGTGGGTTTGGATTGCCATTTGCTCCGTTATTCATTTTGTGTTGTTTGTGAATAGTGTTCATAACTTTGAGATCATGTTTTTCATATCTGACGGCTTCAATTTGATACTTCTATATCCGTTTTTTTTTTTTTGCTCTTACTCAGTAGTTTGTTAACACTTGACAAATATTGATTTTTCATCTTTAAAAATCACAATTTTTGATAACTTGATATGATAAATTTATGAAATATAATTTATATGCTACAATTGACAATGTTATCTCGAGTACGTAGATAGTAGACGTGGTGGAAAAAAGTCTACCATAAATACAAAATGAGTGTTTAAAGTAAATTGTAAAATATGGAAAAAAATTAATCAATTTTACTTCTTGTTCCGGGATTCAACATTTGAATTTACCAAAGAGTTATCAATATTGCAAATAAAACAAAAAATCACTATAGAAAGAATAATTATCCTATAACTTTAGCATAATGATAGTTCGTGATGTACCCTGTCAACCACATTGGCACATTGCTATGTTGGCTGGCTGGGTTACAAGTTACTCAGATCGCAACTCACTCTATATGGGTATTGCAGGCCTAACCCATTTATGAGTTTTAAACTTTTGTAATGCGATGTGCATTTTGTTTTGGACAGATCATGAGTATTTTGTTCATAAAAAAAAAATTAAAATAAAATTTATTAATCTGAATATAAAATATAAACATTTATCGGAGAAATCACATTTTTAGTTCATTGGTTCTATTATTGATCTCTCAATTTTCATAGCATTTCTTTCGGCTTATAAAATATTGTCATCAGCCCACTTCATTCCAACTATAAATTAGTGCAATATTGAAATGATTATTGGACTGAATCTTACACTTTTTTAGTTGGGAATGGAGTAGGTTAGCCAACACATTTCTCAATAGTACAAATACTATACCAAAAAATTAAAAAGACCTTATCAAGGTAGGGTTCGTGTATTTTTCAATTAATTCATTAACAATATAATTTATATTAAATAAGACTGATAATACTATTTTTTAACGAAAATTGAATGGTAAATTTTACACCTCCAATAACATATGTACCGATCCCACACCAGGGCTAAAACTTAAAACTTAGATACTACAAAATTTCTCCACATTTATTCATAATTGACATTAATTTATAGACTAGAATACCATATATAATATAATATTGAGATTTGAGATGACAAATTTGTCTACGGTAAGAAGTATTCTATTAATAGTTATACCATAGATCCGGATCCATATTGTAAGGTAGACCTATGTCCATTTATATATTGAATGTTCACAATTTAAATTATGAAAATTTAGTAAGTAACTTGTGATATTCAGTATATAAATTATAAATATTCAGTATGTAAATTATGTATTTTTGACTTATATCCACCTTGTAATGTGGATCCGGATCTACATAATAATTTGCAGTATTTTTTATAAGATATATATCGCCAAGCAATCCAAGTACCGGCATGTCCAACGCACGGTGGTCCGCCACCACAGTCATCCTAAACATCCGCCGTATCTTCTGTGTCTCCAACTCTCCAATAAATTAATGTACACTAATCACTTGATTAACGAGCTCGAGTTGGAAAGTTTTTTGTCTTATTTAAAGTCAAAAAACATTTGATCAAAAACGTTTGTGGACCACTAACCTATATTGGAGCAGAGCAGAAAACACAGATCCATTTGGTCACAAGAAGGGCACTATTTGTCTTCCTAAATTTATACAAATACAAATACGAATACACATGCACTGCAGGCTGCTTTCACTATTATTGAAGGTGCTAAGAACGTTTTTGTCTTTGAACTATTTTAATGAGTGGATTTGGCAATCAATAGTCGTTGGTTTATTGTGGCATTGTGACGTACGAATCTTCCTATGTTCCGATGGCTTTGACTAAATAATTTCTTTAAATTTTCTTAACCTAGGCCGGCCGAATTCAGCCCTGTTCGATTCGAGACATGACGTTGTGGTTTACCGTAGAAATATGTGGTTAAGTGGTTAATGTTTACATATTTATCACAAATTGATTTTAAGTAAAATATAACAACCAGATAGTTAAAGAACTATTGTGATTGACTTACATCTGCTAGGAAGTAAGTTAGAAGATGCTTTGAGATTCATCGGCTTGCAATCGCTACTCAAAAGTGTGCTTAAGGTAATCAACCAGCAAAATACTATAATATATAATTAAGTAAGCCATCATAGATACTACCTATAGCTAATCGGCTTAAACCAATAAGTCAAAGTATTGAGTACAATTATATATAGGAAAAAGTGTCAAATAGGTCACTGAACTTATCGCTTTTGTGCAATTAGGCCATTGAACTTAAAAAGTGTGCAATTCAACCATCAAACAAGCAAAACTTGTTCAATTGGACCATTTTTACAAAATTGGATTTTACCAGAAATTTTTCACTCTTAATGCATATATGTTAGTAATATAATTGGATTTTACCAGAAAATTTCTGTTAAAATGGTCCAATTGCACAAATTTTGTTTGTTTGATGGTTGAATTGCACACTTTTTAAGTTCAATGGCCCAATTGCACAAAAGCGATAAGTTCAGTGGCCTATTTGACACTTTTTCCTTATATATAATATGTATGTCGTATTGATGAAGGGTATAAAATGTCCATAGGGTTAGATTGTGACATCACGTTGAGCTGAGCCTGCAGCAATAGATAAAAACAAGCAGAAAGAAATATAGAGAAGGTTAAAATTTGTTAATGGAGGTGTGAATGACACTCTGGATGGCTCGGATCTCAAATATGTGGAATTTTAGACTCTATCTTTAGACCACACTTCCCACTATTCTAAGTCTAAAGTCTCCATCTCAACAGGTGCCCTCAGATCACTCATTTCTCCATAAGTGATACAAATATGCAACTGTAATAAGTAATATTGAATATTGTCACCACCAATAGTAATGATACATCTTTGTAGAAAAACTTTTATAATTTTTATCTAGATAATTAAAAATATAATTATTATTTTGAAACAGTAAAAATTCTTGCATTTTTTCAATTATTGAGAAATAAAATAAAGAATAAAAGATGTCATAAACGTTCAAATTCATAGAGTTTAATTTGCTTTCAACACTAGCAACAACCAGTTCTTATATCGTGGACCGCGGTCCCAAAACGACGTCGTTTTGATTAATGAAACAGACGGATGAATTCGCGCCACTCACTTTCTTTTCATATATACTACACTTTCTTTTCATATATACTGCATTTTCTTTTCATATATACTGCCCTTTCTTTTCAACACAACTGCAGTTACCTTTCAACACAACTGCAGTTACTTTTTGATATAACTATAGTTTCATTCGATAATATAAAACTGTAGTTATATCAAAAAGTAACTGCAGTTGTGTTGAAAAGAAAGTGCAGTATATATGAAAAGAAAGTGCATTATATATGAAAAGAAAGTGAGTGGCAGCGCGAATTCATCCGTCTGTTTCATTAATCAAAACGACGTCGTTTTGGGACCGCGGTCCACAATGCATTGTGGACCACGGTCCACGATATAATTTGCGAGCAACAACAACGTATAAGGACACGTTATTCTTTAAAAGGTGGTGTATATTCTATACATTTTTAATTATGTGATCAACCATTTAAAATGGTAACCGGAATATTATCATATTATATTGTGGTTGGCCATTCACTTCAAAATTTAATTATAGCAAAAAAAAAAAAAAAATCCGAGTAGGTGAAAGGCGAGTACGTAATTGGTGACGGGTGCATACAAAACTAAAATGTTATTAGTAAAATTAATAAAATGTGCTAAAATGCCAGAAATTCTCTCAACATTGTATGATGCGCTAATAATGACGATTTCCCTAATCAATATCCACGTGTCGTTCCATCTGAAAAAAGACAAAATTCACAGCCCATTGGTCCTTTCTCCACGCCAATTGACGATATCACCCCTTTGTACTCTACAAATTCCACCGTCTTTTCTTGCCGCGGAAAAATACTTTCCATTACAAAATTCCCTCGTAATTACTCCCTCCAAAAGTTTAATATTCCCTCCATCTTACAAATCAGATTTAATATTTACAATAAAATATAAAAAAATAAATAAAAAAATAATTTATTTACCTTAAATAATAAATATGACAAGTAAAATAAGATATAATGTCCATCAATTTAACTACCTTACATTTTTACATTATTTAAGAATTTAATATTGAACAATGCTACATTTACTTAGAGTATCCATACCAGTGCATTTATTGTATCTTTTGGAATAGTGCAAGGTGATGTGGAGGAAAGAGAATAATGAGAGAATGAATTTTATTCTCATGCAATAATGAATTTTGGAGCATGGCACTGACTTGTGGAAAATATCACTTGATATGTGCGTCATCCATTCAGGCACGTGAACCGCACGCACGCAGTGGCGCGTTTGTATTTGGGGGTGGGGTGTCATATTTCACTATTTTGATGCATTTTCGTTTTCAGTGTACTTTATGTTTAATTTTTAGTGTTAGCGTGACATGTGCTATTAAAGCAAGATTAATGTGTATGCATTGAGGAAGTGTTCATCGTGGTGATGACATGTAAGGAAATTTTATGAATGCTACTTATAATTTCAAGGTAGGTCAACAAAGCGTTAAGTTGTACCTTTACGATTAATAATTACATAATATCATGCAAATTGTAATAAAACATTCATTATTCGTACCCACACATTTTTGCTGTATCATGTATCATATCAAGTACCTTGCAATGTAAATTAGAATACAAGTTTATTTTTAATATAATGTATGTTTAATTTTAGTATATTCATTATATTTTGATACATTTTAATTTGTAGCATACTGCATGTTTATTTACAGTGGCATAGTAACAAATACTATCGAATCCAGATTCACGTGTGTATTGAGGAAACGTTCATCGTGGGGGTTGCGTGCACGAAAAATTCATAAATGTTACTTATAATCTCAATGTAAATCAACAAAGATTATAGTTATCGACTACTGATTACTGAATATTATGTAGATTGTAATAACACACTTATACTTACTTGTTTTGGTTGTATCGCGTATCCCGCAATTTGTCTAGAATATCATATATTTTGGTTATATCGAGATTGATTTTGATTCGTTTTACGTCGGACAAATTTAAATTAATAAATATAAAAAAGATTTATGAGATTCATGATATAATCTAAGATTGAAATTATTTTAGATTATCAAAAGAATACAAAAAAGATTGGCAAAAAATGTAGAATTCCAATAATAATAATAATAAATCATGACAATAATGGATGCACTCAAGATTAACACACATAAGCATAAGCATAACCCCCTGTCTACGTCCTTTCATTGATGCGCATGACATAAATGCCCATAGCCCACGCAATTTTTTCCTCTCTCCAAAGTCTCATGCGAGCTATAAACGGAGAACTCTCCTTCATTTTTCTCCGGGCCACTCGTCTCTGCAGCTTTTCATCAATCCTCTCTCCCCAAACGAGAGCGATTGTTGACTAAAAGAGACTAGAACTGATTCGTCTTCTTGGGTTTTCCCTATATTCATCATTTGGTCCCATAGGATTCACTCTTTAAATTGCGCCATTAAAAACCATAAGCGATTTCTATAGAGAGATACGGATATACGGAGTGTGTATATATATATTTGACGCCAATTTTGTCTCTGGGTAGGTGGAAAAGAGGGGTGGGGAGCATAAAGATTGGATTTTTAAGGGATTTCAATGGCAGAGAGTTCCCACAGCGCTGTTTCGAGCCTTCTGTGTACAGAGGACAGCGGTAGCATATTCTGCGATGAAGTTGACTGTGTGGGGAGTGAGTTCTTGGGGGATGAGTTTGGGGAGAAATGGTTTCCTAAGAATCATCGGATCAATCTGTGGGAGAGTTTGACTGGTTTGCCTGTATATAGTGAGGAGTGTTTGGTTTCGATGATTCACAGGGAGAGTGAGCACTTGCCTGCTTCTGATTATTTGACAAGATTAAGGACTGGGGATTTGGTTATTGAGGCTAGAGTTCAGGCTCTTGATTGGATTTTTAAGGTTTGTTCATTAGATTCATAAATAATTTTTATTCATATATGTTTTTTTGAAATGGATTTATTCATATATTATCAAATAGAACATTGATGTTTTTCCCTGTAATGGAATTTGATCTATAAGCTTAAATCAGATTGATTAATCAGCTTAGAACCTTAAGGGTGTTATTGATGATGTTGATGATGATTGATATTGATTTTACTTGGAAGAAATGGATCTGTTTAGTTTATTTTGTCTTTATTAATTATTTGGTTAATGATGAGTGCTAAATGTGATAGTGGAAAATGAAAAGTTATAATCTTTTAGATTTTGAACTGTATGCAATGCAATTCCTTTTAGATTTTAATTTTTGCCGTGTTTCATTTATTTCCTACAGCAGTTTGATATTTTGATTAATTGTAATGGTGGTTTGGCACAACAGACTCATGCACATTTCAATTTTGGACCTCTGTGTGCATATTTGGCTGTGAATTACTTTGATCGGTTTCTTTCGGCGTATGAGTTACCTGTAAGTTCATCATTCCTATTCTTACCGTAGTTTGTAATGGCTTGCATACTATTGAATCGAGATGCTTATATGCGCAATAAATTCCACACTGCTTATATACTATTGAATCGAGATGTGTATATGTGCTATAAATTCCATTAGATCACACTGCTTATAGCATCCCTGGTTCTATAGAAGGGCAAGGCGTGGACAATGCCGTTGCTAGCCATAGCTTGTCTGTCTCTTGCGGCTAAAATGGACGAGGATGGAGCCCCGTCGTGTTTAGATATACAGGTGAATATTGTGCCAAATTTTTAGAAGAATTAGTAGAAAATGAATGAATATGTCCTAAGTCTATTGCGATGGTCCTTTGAAATGACAGGTAGGGGATGCTAAGCTTGTGTTTGAGGCTAAAGCCGTCAAAAGAATGGAACTTCTTGTGTTGAGCACGCTGAATTGGAGAATGCAATCTGTCACTCCAGCCTCGTTTGTAGACTATTTTTTTAAGAAGATAAATGGCGACCGGGATGCTTCAAGATTTTTGATTGCCAAATCTTTGCAACTCGTACAAAGCATGCTTAAAGGTATATTTTTGTTGAATAGAAGTTTGTGGTATGACTATATTCTTGTCATAGTTTTGCTTTGGTGTTATAGATATTGCTTTTAAGACCGAGAGAGAGAAAGAGAGAGATGGGGTGGTACTTAGAAGATGGCTAACATTTCAGTGGGTGAAAATTTAATGCAGGAATTTACTTCTTGGAGTTCAGGCCATCTGAGATTGCAGCAGCAGTGGTGATCTCTGTTGCTGTGGAAACCGAGGCAATAGACATCGAGAAAGCTTTATCTGCTCTCACTCCTTATGTACAAAAGGTGAAAAATGTGGTCCAATACTCCAAACTGCATTCATTGCTATAAGCAGAGGACTTTTTCCACTTTCCATTTTCACTTTCATTAACTGCAGAAATCCAGCAACTTTCTAATGACAGAAAGGGAACTGCCAAAGATGCAGGAATATATGCCTTTTAGTTTCTTATACCCCTTTAGTATCAGCATAATGCATCCAAAGAAT
>CM008331.1:30949938-30960599 GCA_002525835.2 Ipomoea batatas
TTTAAATTATCAAAAGCTGTTGAACTAGATTTTGAAACTGTTTAAAAGTCATCATAGTATATAGTATTAAATGCCTGCAGGTTACACTCAAGCCTATAACATATTGGTTGTAGAATGGGTGTTATTCTTCTTGTTATTGAGGTCCTGATCCTTTATGCTAATTGTATAGGCATTCGAAGATGCCTTAGCTGAGCTGGACACTGTGAAGGAGGAATCCGCTATGCTAATGCAACTTCTACAAGACAATCTCGCTCTTTGGAGTTCAAATCCACAGGTTAGTGTTCAGTATTCGTAATTATATCACAAAAATTAATTCACCACCAATACAAAACACATCAACTCTTTGAGAATTTACATTATTCATATTCTCTATCACTAACTTATTGTTCTTTGGTTCGTGCAGGATCAATTGGACGAGTCTTGATCATTTAGTCTCTGATTATGATGTGGGTTTGGATTGTCATTTGCTCCGTTATTCATTTTGTGTTGTTTGTGAATAGTGTTCATAACTTTGAGATCATGTTTTTCATATCTGACGGTTAATACTCTTCAATTTGATACTTCTATATCTATTTTTTTTTTTTTTGCTCTTACTCAGTAGTTTGTTAACACTTGACAAATATTGATTTTTCATCTTTAAAAATCACAAATTTTGAGAACTTGATATGATAAATTTGTGAAATATAATTTATATGGTACAATTGATAATGTTATCTCGAGCACGTAGATAGTAGACGTGGTGGAAAAAAGTCTACCATAAATACAAAATGAGTGTTTAAAGTAAATTGTAAAATATGGAAAAAATTAATCAATTTTACTTCTTGTTCCGGGATTCAACATTTGAATTTACCAAAAAGTTATAAATATTGCAAATAAAACAAAAAATTACTATAGAAAGAATATTTATCCTATAACTTTAGCATAATGATAGTTCGTGATGTACCCTGTCAACCACATTGGCACATTGCTATGTTGGCTGGCTGGGTTACAAGTTACTCAGATCGCAACTCACTCTATATGGGTATTGCAGGCCTAACCCATTTATGAGTTTTAAACTTTTGTAATGCGATGTGCATTTTGTTTTGGACAGATCATGAGTATTTTGTTCATAAAAACAAATTATAATATATAATTTATTAATCTGAATATAAAATATAAACATTTATTGGAGAAATCACATTTTTAGTTCATTGGTTCTATTATTGATCTCTCAATTTTCATAGCATTCATTTCGGCTTATAAAATATTGTCATCAGCCCACCTCATTCCAACTATAAATTAGTGCAATATTGAAATGATTATTGGACTGAATCTTACACTTTTTTAGTTGGGAATGGAGTAGGTTAGCCAACACATTTCTCAAGAGTACATATACTATACCAAAAATTTAAAAAGATATTATCAAGGTAGAGTTCGTGTATTTTTCAATTAATCCGTTAACAATATAATTTCTATTAAGTAAGACTAAAAAACTATTTTTAACGAAAATTGAATGATAAATTTTACACATCCAATAACATAGGTACCGATCCCACACCAGGACTAAAACTTGAGATTCTACAAAAATTTCTCCACACTTATTCATAATTAACATTAATTTATATACTAGAATATCATATATAATATAATATTGAGATTTGAGACGACAAATTTGTCTACGGTACGAATTATTCTATTAATAGTTATACCATAAACCCGAATCCATATTGCAGTGTAAACTCATGTTCATTTATATATTGAATGTTCACAATTTGAATTATGAACATTTAGTAGGTAACTTGTAATGTTCAGTATATAAATTATAAATATTCAGTATGTAAGTTATGTATTTTTGACTTATATCCACCTTGTAAGGTGGATCCGGATCTACATAATAATTTGCACTATTTTTTATAAGATTAATATCGCCAAGCAATCCAAGTACCGGCATGTGCAATGGTCCAACGCACGGTGGTACGCCACCACAGCCATCCTAAACATCCGCCGTATCTTCTGTGTCTCCAACTCTCCAATAAATTAATGTACACTAATCACTTGATTAACGAGCTCGAGTTGGAAAGTTTGTTGTCTTATTTAAAGTCAAAATACATTTGATCAAAAAACGTTTGTGGACCACTAACCTATATTGGAGCAGAGCAGAAAACACAGATCCATTTGGTCACAAGAAGGGCACTATTTGTCTTCCTAAATTTATACAAATACAAATACAAATACTGAAATACACATGCACTGCAGGCTGCTTTCACTATTATTGAAGGTGCTAAGAATTTGTTGTCTTTGAACTATTTTAATGAGTGGATTTGGCAACCAATAGTCGTTGGTTTATTGTGGTATTGTGACTTACGAATCTTCCTATGTTCCGATGGCTTTGACTAAATAATTTCTTACTATTTTTCTAAGCTTGCAGTCACTACTCGAAAGTATATTCGAGATAAAAAAACATATTGTTGTTATTAGCCAGTAAAATACTACAATGAGGTAAACCATCATAGGTACCACCCATTACTAACTAGCTCAAACCAATAAGGCAAATAAGTATTGTTTTCACTAAGTCAAATTTGGCACAGTGTGCTTACCAAATCATATCTCTAACCAACTCAAATAGAGTAAATGCCATATCATTAAAAAAAAAAAGTGAATTGTAAATAATTTTAACCAGACACATAAATTTGACAGCACGAGTAAAGTTTTAGAAAATGTATAAAATAATAATTTGTATTGTATTTATATGTTTGAGTCCAATTATATATAATATATATGTGGTATTGATGAAGGGTATAAAAATGTCCATGGGGTTAGATTGTGACATCACATTGAGCTGAGCCTGCAGCAATAGATAAAAACAAGCATAAAGAAATATAGAGAAGGTTAAAATTTGCTAATGGAGGTGTGAATGACACTCTGGATGGCTCGGATCTCAAATATGTGGAATTTTAGATTCTATCTTTAGACCACACTTCCCACTATTCTAAGTCTAAAGTCTCCATCTCAACAGATCAGATGGCCTCAGATCACTCCTTTCTCCACAAGTGATACAAATATACAAGTGTAATAAGTAATATTGAATATTGTCACCACCAATAGTAATGATACATCTTTGTAGAAAAACTTTTATAATTGTTATTTAGATAATTAAAAGTACAATTGTTAATTTGAAACCGTAAAAATTCTCACATTTTTTCAATCATTGAGAAATAATACCAAGAATTCACATAAACCTAACACGCCATACATCATCTATCATGTGAGGGCAAAAAAACATCTAAAAGATGTCACAGGCGTTCAAATTCATAGAGATTAATTTGCTTTCAACACTAGCAACAACAACGTACCCGTTATTTTAAATGTGGTGTATGTTCTATACATTTTTAATTCTATGATCAGCCATTTAGAATGGTAAACGAAATATCATCATATTATTATATTGTGGTTGGCCATTCCCTTAAAATTTAAATTATAGCAAAAAAAAAAAAAAAAGTATCCGAGTAGGTGAAAGGCGAGTACGTAATTGGTGACGGGTGCATACAAAACTAAAATTTTATTAGTAAAATTAAT
Source organism: Ipomoea batatas (assembly GCA_002525835.2). Lineage (NCBI taxonomy): Eukaryota > Viridiplantae > Streptophyta > Magnoliopsida > Solanales > Convolvulaceae > Ipomoea > Ipomoea batatas. The sequence continues at coordinate 30,953,494 of CM008331.1, forward strand.
AAAATGTGGAGTAAATTGCCATTTTGGTCCAATGACTATTATAGTAGTGTTAATTGCTATCCGCGACTTTAAAAAATGTTAATTACGTACCATGACTATGCATTTTTTCTCAATTTTGGTCCAGCCGGCCAAAACTGGCCGGAAAAAATAAAACCAACTTATATCCTTAATTGACAGGGGTAAAATAGTCTTTTCTTGTTTTTATTATTTGGTATCCGCCAGGAGAGCATTCAACGGGCATGGCCGACTAGCATCCAATCTCACCAATGGCTTCCCTTTCTTGCTCCAATGCAGGAGGCTCACCAGGCCTGGATGGAGATCTCGGCAGAGCCCACGAAATTTGTCTCCGCCAAGCCCGTGTTGGTTTCACCGGGGAAATTTTTCCGGCGAAGACTAGGAGGAAAGGCGGCAGTGAACCCAATTCGTAAATTCTCATTCTTTTTTGGACTTCCATCCATTCTTCGATCTTGGTCGTGAAATCCCCTGTTCGCCACCGGTCAAGATCGATCACCATAACGCCGGTGTTGAAATAGCACGGCCGGTGGTTCGCGAAGGTTAAGGAGAGGGAGGGGTTTGACCAAAATGTCAGGGTGAAATTCGCGTTGCAGTATTCCGGCGCGGCGAGCACGGCGGCGAGTTTGGCGATGTCGTCGACAAGGACAACAGATGAGTTGATGACGTTGGATTTGTTAAGCCAATACCTCCTCAGCGACTTTGCTTCCACTGAAGCATTCATCGGCAACCTGCTGTTTTCAAAGACCAAATAAAAAAAAATTAAAAAAAAGACTATTTTACCCCTGTCAATTAATGATAAACGTTGGTTTAATTTTTTCCGGCCAGTTTTGGCCGGCAATTTGGCCGGCTGGACCAAAATTGAGAAAAAATGCATAGTCATGGTACATAATTAACATTTTTTAAAGTCGCGGATAGCAATTAACACTTCTACAATAGTCATTGGACCAAAATGGCAATTTACTCTAAAATGTGCTAAAATGCCATAAATTCTCTCTAACAATGTATGATGCGCTAATAATGACGATTTCCCTAATCAATATCCACGTGTCGTTCCATCTGAATAAAGACAAAATTCACAGCCCATTGGTCCTTTCTCCACGCCAATTGACGCTATCACCCCTTTGAACTCTACAAATTCCACCGCCTTTTCTTGCCGCGGAAAAATATTTTCCATTAATTCCCTCGTAATTTCTCCCTCCAAAAGTTTAATATTCCCTCCATCTTACAAATCAATTTTAATATTCACACGAAAATATAAAAAATAAATAATTTTTTTTTTTACCTTGAATAATAAATATGACAAGTAAAATGAGATACAATGTCCATTAATTTAACTATCTTACATTTTTACATTATTTAAGAATTTAATCTTGAACAATGCTGCATTTACTTAGAGTATCCATACCAATGCATTTATTGTAGCTTTTGGAATAGTACAAGGTGATGTGAAGGAATGAGAATAATGAGACAGAATGTATTTTATTCTCATGCAATAATGAATTTTGGAGCATGGCACTGACTTGTGGAAAATATCACTTGATATGCGCGTCATCCATTCAGGCACGTGAACCGCACGCACGCAGTGACACGTTTGTATTTGGGGGTGGGGTGTCATATTTCACTATTTTGATGCATTCTCATTTTTATTGTACTTTATGTTTAATTTTTAGTGGTAGCGTGACATGTGCTATTAAAGCAAGATTAATGTGTATGCATTGAGGAAGTGTTCATCGTGGTGATGACATGTATGGGATTTTTATGAATGCTACTTATAATTTCAAGGTAGGTCAACAAAGCGTTAAGTTGTACCTTTACGACTAATAATTACAGAATATCATGCAAATTGTAATAAAACATTCATTATTCGTACCCACGCATTTTTGTTGTATCATGCATCACATCAACTACCTTGCAATATAAATTAGAATACAAGTTTATTTTTAATATAATGTATGTTTAATTTTAGTATATTCATTATATGTTGATACATTGTAATTTGTAGCATACTGCATGTTTATTTATAGTGACACAGTGACAAATACCACCGAATTGAGATTCATGCGTGTACATTGAGGTAACGTTCATCGTTCGTGGTGGTGGCGTGCAGGGAAAATAAATGAACGTTACTTATAACTTCAATGTAAGTCAACAAAGATTAGAGTTATCGACTACTGATTACTGAAAATTATGTAGATTGTAATAACACACTCATACTTACTTGTTTTGACTGTATAGTGTATCTCGTAATTTGTCTAGAATATCATATATTTTTACTCTCACGGGATTGATTTTGATTCGTTTAACGTCAGACAAATTTAAATTAATAAACATAAAACGGATTTATGAGATTCATGATATAATCTAACATTAAAATTATTTTAGATTATCAAAACAATACAAAAAAGATTGGCAAAAAATGTAGAATTCCAATAATAATAATAAATCATGACAATAATGGATGCACTCAAGATTAACACACATAAGCATAACCCCCTGTCTACGTCCTTTCATTGATGCGCATGACATAAATGCCCATAGCCCACGCAATTTTTTCCTCCCTCCAAAGTCCTCATGCGAGCTATAAACGGAGAACTCTCCTTCATTGCTCTCCGGGCCGCTCGTCTCTGCAGCTTTTCATCAATCCTCTCTCCCCAAACGAGAGCGATTGTTGACTAAAAGAGACTAGAACTGATTCGTCTTCTTGGGTTTTCCCTATATTCATCATTTGGTCCCATAGGATTCACTCTTTAAATCGCGCCATTAAAAACCATAAGCGATTTCTATAGAGAGATACGGATATACGGAGTGTGTATATATATATTTGACGCCAATTTTGTCTCTGGGTAGGTGGAAAAGAGGGGTGGGGAGCATAAAGATTGGATTTTTAAGGGATTTCAATGGCAGAGAGTTCCCACAGCGCTGTCTCGAGCCTTCTGTGTACAGAGGACAGCGGTAGCATATTCTGCGATGAAGTTGACTGTGTGGGGAGTGAGTTCTTGGGGGATGAGTTTGGGGAGAAATGGTTTCCTAAGAATCATCGGATCAATCTGTTGGAGAGTTTGACTGGTCTGCCTGTATATAGTGAGGAGTGTTTGGTTTGGATGATTCACAAGGAGAGTGAGCACTCGCCTGCTTCTGATTATTTGACAAGATTAAGGACTGGGGATTTGGTTATTGAGGCTAGAGTTCAGGCTCTTGATTGGATTTTTAAGGTTTGTTCATTAGATTCATAAACAATTTTGATTCATATATATTTGTTGAAAATGGATTTATTCATATATTATCAAATAGATCCTTGGTGTTTTTCCCTGTAATGGAATTTGATCTATTAGCTTAAATCTCATTGATTAATCAGCTTAGAACCCTAAGGGTGTTATTGATGATGATGATGATGATGATGATAATTGATATTGATTTTACTTGGAAAAAATGGATCTGTTTAGTTTATTTTGTCTTTACCAATTATTTGGTTAATGATGAGTGCTAAATGTGATAGTGGAAAATGAAAAGTTACAAACTTTTACCCAATTTTGAACTGTATGCAATGCCTTTTAGATTTTAATTTTTGCTGTGTTTCATTTATTTCCTACTGCAGTTTGATATTGATTATTTGTAATGGTGGTTTGGCACTACAGGCTCATGCACATTTCAATTTTGGACCTCTGTGTGCATATTTGGCTGTGAATTACTTTGATCGGTTTCTTTCGGCGTATGAGTTACCTGTAAGTTCATCATTCGTATTCTTACTGTAGTTTGTAATGGCTTGCATACTATTGAATCGAGATGCTTATATGTGCAATAAATTCCACACTGCTTATATACTATTGAATCGAGATGTGTATATGTGCTATAAATTCCATTAGATCACACTGCTTATAGCATCCCTGGTTCTATAGAAGGGCAAGACGTGGACAATGCAGTTGCTAGCCATAGCTTGTCTGTCTCTCGCGGCTAAAATGGACGAAGATGGAGCCCCGTCGTGTTTAGATATACAGGTGAATATTGTGCCAAGTTTTTAGAAGAGTTAGTAGAAAATGAATGAATATGTCCTAAGTCTATTTCGATGGTCCTTTTAAATGACAGGTAGGGGATGCTAAGCTTGTGTTTGAGGCTAAAGCCGTGAAAAGAATGGAACTTCTTGTGTTGAGCACGCTGAATTGGAGAATGCAATCTGTCACTCCAGCCTCGTTTGTAGACTATTTCTTTAAGAAGATAAATGGCGACCGGGATGCTTCAAGATTTTTGATTGCCAAATCTTTACAACTCGTACAAAGCATGCTTAAAGGTATATTTTTGTTGAATAGAAGTTCGTGGTATGGCTATATTCTTGTCATAGTTTGCTTTGATGTTATAGATATTGCTTTTAAGACCTCGAGAGAGATGGGAGGTACTTAGAAGATGGCTAACATTTCGGTGGGTGAAAATTTAATGCAGGAATTTACTTCTTGGAGTTCAGGCCATCTGAGATTGCAGCAGCAGTGGTGATCTCTGTTGCTGTAGAAACCGAGGCATTAGACATCGAGAAAGCTTTATCTGCTCTCACTCCTTATGTACAAAAGGTGAAAAATGTGGTCCAATACTCCAGACTGCATTCATTGCTTTCCACTTTCCATTTTCACTTTCATTAACTGCAGAAATCCAGCATTAATAACGCTTCCCCTTAACCATTATCTCGAACTTTGCAGGATAGAGTGATCTACTGTTTGAAAATCATGGAACTACCTCTGCTAAGTAGCTATGGCAAAGATCTGAGGACTTCAATTCCTTTTGTGCCTCAAAGTCCAATTGGCGTTCTTGATGCTGCGTGTTTGAGTTATAAAACTGATGATTCGGGGGTTAAGAGAAGGAGGCTAAATGGACCCCGTGAAATGGATCATAACACATGATTTTGGATCGATATAAACCTACCCTTTTATGCTCGAATCCTGTCAGTCGATTTGCTAGCATTTTTGAATTGGAACTTTGGCATGGTTTTTAAGTGTAAACCTCAGAAGAACTTCACAGAGAATAAAAGGCAATGAAGAGAATATGGCGGTAAAGATGGCGTTTTTGGTATTTGGTTCATTGGTGGTTGCATTATTGAAGATGTAGAATGAGAATTATCAAGAAGTAGCTGATAAACAATAAACTTTGAAGCTTTTGAAGGCAAAAAGGTCCAGTATAAAGGGGAGAAAATGCAGGAGAATAATATACTTTTCTTTTCTGAGTTTTGAAATTTCAGGTATGTATTGAATTCCTTTAAAGGTTTCTATCACAACCAAGAAAATAGAAATAAATCCAAAAACAGAAGGAAGATGCTAAATTGTTTATGAATAAAAGATGTTTTTTCTGAAAATGCTGCTATTGAAGTATTGAACTGTGAAATCCAGCAACTTTCTAATAACAGAAAGGGAACTGCCAAAGATGCAGGAATATATGCCTTTTAGTTTCTTATACCCCTTTAGTATCAGCATAATGCATCCAAAGAATCTCATTTAGTAAACATAAATCAACCTTGTAGTGTAAGGATTCATTTTAATATACAAAGTAGCCTTTCTTGTCCACAAAAGACGAAATTCTTCGGCCTAGTTTGATTGAATTATGGAGAGAGAAATTACAGCCCGTTTGGTTCGCTGGAAAATATTTGAAGGAAAAGGAATTCAAATTCCATGGAAAACAAATTACTAAGAAAACAAATTCCATTGTTTGGTTGGCGGAAAAGAAATTACTGAGAATTTGAATTCCATTGTTTGGTTGGGTGTAAAAGGGGTAAGGAATAATAAGTATAAAGACTTATATGCCCTTATATATTAATAATGATAATAAAAATAATAATTATTTTGTTTTAATTTGAGGCCCAATATTTAGTTTTCTAAGGAGTATTTGCAAGGATTTTGGGCCAAAATTTTTTTTATTGATAACATTTTGGGCTAGGTTTTCTTCTGATCTTTCTTCAATATTATCCTCATTCTTCATTCTTCATTCTTCAACGTTGCAGACATACGGCAGACCGAGCTCAGAGGCAGAGACCAGAGGGCGAAGTGGCGTCACGGACTCTGCGACTCGCGGGGAGGCGGCGTCGCGGACTCGTGGTGGCAGGAGACGAGGCGGAGGCGGCGAGGAGGCGGCGACGGCAAGCGACGAGAACGAGACGACGGTGAGCGGCGAGATGCGGCGACGGCGAGAGGCGAGGGCAATTTCAATTTCCAGTTTCCAGTTTCCAGTTGGCAGTGACGAAGAGAAATCAGAATGAACGGGAGGAGGAAGAAAGCAAGGGGTAAATTAGCCTTGTCAAGCCAATTTTTCTTCCCAGTACCTCAGGAAAACAAAATACCAGGGGTCTCCAGCAGAATTAGTTTTCCTCAAAAGTAAGGAACTCAATTTCCTATGGAAAATCAATTCCAATGAACCAAACAGGAGAAAACACCACTTCCATGATTTTGAAGAAAATCTTTTCCTTGGAAAAGATTTTCCTGCCAACCAAACATGCCGTGACTCAGCAGCTTATTAGGTGGGAGGACCAGTGTTTGGTATCCACAAGGATTTTCTCACATGAGGGTAAAACTCTCACGGCTTCTATGGCTTGAATGTTTGATCATATATTCTTGCCCACAATCTGACAGAATTGAATAGTAAATCACAGTGACTTAATGGCGTATTAGATGAGAGGATTAGTGTATAATGCCCACCAAGGGAAACTCCCACATTGTGATTGTTATGGTCTAATGTATTCTTGCCTACAATCTGTTACCCAATAATCAATCGAGCTATGGGTAAAGTAGCCTTTTTTAATCCACCTTTATGTGAATCAATCACAATGAGTCATAGTATGACTAGTTCTCTGTCTGCTGCTTTAATTTGCCTAACAAAACAAATAAACAAGATAGTGGATACTCTGACTCATATTGTAAATGCATTGCTCCATATTAGTGTGTTAAGTGATTCTTTATGTCATCTGTAAAACAGGTGTAACAGTCAGTCTGCAGCACCATTAATCTTTTCTATTTTCTTATTATATGGGCAAAAGTGGGTTGCTTGTGATCAATTAGGGTTCATCATATAAAAATAATTTTGCAACGCTATATGTATGTAACAACGCCCTTGAAAAAAAA
>CM008331.1:31069986-31082276 GCA_002525835.2 Ipomoea batatas
AATAATAGTGATTTTATGATTATTGTAAAGCAGGTTTAGAAAATGGTTTAGATCGTTATTGCCTTATTGGTGCAAAGTGGTGGGAGTTTCTTGGATGTATTCAGAACAAAATTTCCTGTTAACATGGCGAAGCATGATTCTTCTTAACAAAACTGTGACAAGAACAACCCAAAACTGGAAGATACACATTCGTCTTCGAGCCGAAATTAATTTGTGCTTTTGAAGTTTGTTGTGTTATGATATATGTTTTGTATATTTTTAATTTTCTTATGGATTTAGTCTGCATTTTTGGATTTACTTTGTATTTTTGTGCTTTTAAGTTATGGATGCATGGATTTAGTTTGTATTTAAAGAATTTCAAATTTTGATTTAAAACTTCGGTTAATCGGTTAATTAACCGATTAACCGAAAAAAATTTCGGTTCGGTTAATTCGGAAATAAAAATTTCGGTTCGGTTAACGGTTAAAGGGTTTGGCAAGTTCGGTTAATTCGGTTTTGGTAGTTCGGTTCGGTTAACCGTTCGGTTAACCGAATGCACACCCCTAATGGTATCCATGACATCCTGGACCGCGATACCAAGTCAGTCGCTGCTAGGAGGATCTATTAATTCATCGGGGCTTTAGCCCCTCGTACGCACCAAAAAAAAAAATTTCCAATCTCCCATCACCTACTCTTCTCCCTATGTCAATCCTTCTTTTTAGTGTCGAATTCTTTTCATGCTACATTGCACATCTTAGCTTCTACTGCACTGCTACTATTCCTCCATATTATATGGGTTAGTTATGCTAACTATTTTGTACTAATTGAGCAGTCTAAAAAATGCATAGGTATAACTCTAAGGTTGTGTTTGATTCATGAGTTTAGCTATCAGGAATAGAAATTAAAATCACTATTATTGTTTGGTTGAAGGGTTTTAGAATACTATTATGGGATTTGATTATCACCTTAATTAGAAAACTCATTCCCTAATAAAATAAGTGTTTCATTCTATTATTCCGGCCTTTTTCTGATTGGTAATTTGATATTTCATTATTTCTCCTCCTAATTGGTAATTTGATTTTTAAGTTTGGATTAGTGTTGTCAAACATTTTGTGCTCAGATAATATGTAGTGGCTTTCACATATAAGAGGTCATGAGATCAAGCTTTAGTGGATACGATATTGACTTTTTGTGCTTCAACAGGTTGAGAAAGTATAGATGAACATGTACTACAACGTAATATGGTCAAATGTATTCAAAAAAAGGTTTGGATTAGTGCTTTTAGATTTTTGTTTTTATTTTTTTATTTTTTTTGTTCATATTGGTGCTTTGAATGTCTTAGCAAACATGCAAAATACTTTTCACCAAAATTCATTATCATTACCAAGTATTTGATTCTCATCCTCATTTCGATTCACATGTGCGAAACGCACCCTAAATCTCTAATGGTAAAGTTTATAATGTATTTTAGGTGGAGATTAATTATAAATTTCATTTGGTGAAAATTTATTAACTTTTTTTTTTGAAATTTATTTTCTAACGTTATATTCTTTAACATTTGAGAAAGAAGTTATATACTTTTTTTTTGAGTTAATTATCAATTTGATTCGTCGACTATGAGCATTTCACCGATCTAGTATTCGACTCAATATTGCGTAACTAGGTTTCTAACTATGCGAACTCATACTCAATTTGGTCCTCATTTAACTCTCCTTTACCTGTATGTGAAACTTGACAAGACGTTTGGTTGGAATGAAGGAATTAGAGATGAAAATAATTGTACTTCGGTGGGAAAAGAATAAGGTGATGAGAATAAAGTAGGAAATCAAATTACATTGTTTGACATGGAGGAATAAAATTATTGTGAATGATATGAGAAGGAAAGAAGTGGTATAAAGATTAAAATGTCCTTGTGTAGTAGTAATAATAGTAACAACAACAACAACAATAACAATAACAGCGCAATAGCAACAGCAACAACAAAGGGTACTTTTGTCCTTTCATTCCCAACTCAAAATCCCCAATTTCCTAAAGCTAATTGTAAATTAATCCTATTTCATAACCTAGTAAAATCTATCAACATCGCTTTGAGGGAGTTGAGAGATTCAGATGTTTAGGCATTCCCATAACTTAATGAGAAACACTCATTTGAATGATTTAGGTCCTATTTATTAACCACATCAAAAGAGTGATATACATGTGAATAACATTTATGATGTCAAAGACCTTGTGGTCAAGTGGCATGAAGTGATTTTTCCAAGTGGGAGGTTATGGATTCGAGTCTTAGTGTAGTCAAATGCTACATTCAATAGGGTTAGATAGTTTTTGCAAAACTGCAATATAAAAGAATCTTAATGCATCTATAAAATCAATATAAAAAAAACTATTTCTAAGTGTTAATAAGCTTACCCCAACGGACAATTCCTGCTATCATGGCATTTCCTTGTCTATTTCTTACTCACTGCCCTTATTCTTAGCATGCCTTAGGAGGAAAAACACCAACTTTAGAAGGTGGATCCATAAAACGATTCAAGTATTGCTGCCTTGCCATTTCTAGAAATAGTGTTACCCTGATTAGAAAGAACCAACAACTTGTGCTCTTTAATAACACATGTAAACTCTGCTAAAGTATCCATGTCAAATTCAACAACACTAACGCAACAATGAATATCATACCATAAGCTTTTCAACAACAATTTCTTTTCTTCCATACCTTCAAATTGATCAACAACAAAAACATCAACATCAAAAAATGTGTCAAAGATGCATCCCTCCTCCATCTCCTAGCTACATATCTCAAAGGAATGGAATCCAAATTTAAATCTTTAAAAACTAAAAGGATATGTCTACACAACAACCCTAACCTTTCAAACATTTTGCATCTACAAATACAACACTGCTCAACCACATTATAAACTACACTAAAAACATGATTATCTCCATTGCAAATATCATAATACATCATTCCATCATCATCTCAAACAGTTACAACTCGACAAGAAAAGCAAGCTACACAAATCTCATCTACAACCTCATAGAAAATATTAATAGTATAGACACATGAAGCATGTTTCTCTAACAACGATGGTGTTTTCAACATTGGAAATTTACCTTCACAATCACTATAAAGTTTAGCAGTACCATGACATTGTGAATCGATAACAGTATCAAAATGCATAAGAAATTCAACCAAACTTGACTAGGGAGTTGTAAAATTACCAAATACACCATTTTCACCTTCCGATCAAGATGTAGGTCTAACTAATCCATTCTAAAAAGCATCCATAAAATATGCAGGGATCCAAAAACTATGTATCACAAACATATGAACAAACCAATTATTATCAACCAATCCAAATTCCTCCATAACAACATTCCATTGACACTCAAATTCAATAGGCTCTAAAAATGACTCCACACAACAAAATTAAGCTTCTTCTTAAACACCTCGTTCTTACTCAAAGGAGACCCAACCTTATCACCGATTTTACACATAATGTGCTACATGCAAAAGCGATGGTGTGCTTTGTTAAAACATGAGAAATCGTAATCCCCATTGTTAGATCTTAGCCAGTCACAATAATTGTTGGTTCCTCACCCATAGCCTTCTTGAAGTTCTCAATAACCAAACATATGACTCTACATCTTCCCTCAACAATAAGCCCGCAACAAATATCACACACCTCTTGTGGTTGTCAACCTCAGTAAATGGTGCAAAAACTAGATTATACCTACAAAAAGCCATGCAAAGACTTCACATATAAAAAAAAGTAATGAACATATATATAAAGTTTAATAAAAGTAAACCATCTACCACAAGCTATTTTGCATTCTATTGAAAGTAACTATGCAAATATCGTGAACTAAGTGTGCAAAAAATAAATAACTAAAAAAATTAGGTAGTAAAACCTAAACAGTCAAGTGTTACCCCTTCTCCAAAAAATCTACTGCAAACTTAGACGTATAAATGTGCATATAATAAAAACTAAATGTACAAACATAAGGTGTGTGCTAAAACATAACTAAAAACATAACCCTTCCCAATCAGACATAATGCAAAAGGGGAAAACTAATAGTGCAAATACGCTAAACTAAATATGCTAATTTAAACATGTAAGAAGATAGACAATAGAACATAAACAGAATACTGAGATTAAATACATTTGCATGTTTGTTTGACAAGTTGCATCAAATGACACAACATCACCAAAGACTTCAAAATTTTTCCTAGAAATAGGGTCAACCCTGAATAACATGCTCAATTGGTTAAGTTCATCCACATCATAATTAAAACAAAATGCTGGGCATATCTCTCTCTCTCTTCTTTTTTTTTTTTTGAAGAAAGTATACACAACCATCGAACATCAACTCCCAAAGCATAAGCCTTGAGATCTATTTGAATCAGGGCTGGTTTTTCGATTTTTGTGGTCTCATTCTTGTAAATAAATGAGACCCTACTAAATAGTATAAGCGCAATATTTAAAACCAATACCGTAAATTATATACTTTTTTTTATATATTATTTTTCAATGTAAAGAAGAAAAATTCAACCTTTGTTTATTATAAATAAAATTTTAACATAATGCAAACTAAAGATCTTTTATTTAAAAAGAATGTCATTCTAGCATTCTTTGACGACAAATTGTTCGATCAACTCTTCATAATCTACTTTATCCAAAATATCATTTTCGATAGATATCATAGCTAATTCATTAAGTTCTTGTGACATTGTAGAACGTAAGTAAGACTTCAACAATTTCAGCTTAGAAAAACTTCTTTCCGCAGATGCGTTAATAAAATTCTATATGCAATAACCACATTAGGATAACAATCAAACAATTTCAAATCTTTCAAAATTTCAATGGGTCCTATTTGTATGTGTTCATATAACTCTCTTATTAGTTTTAACTCCACATACAACTCATCTCCATTAATATCTGAATGTCCATTATGCTTAAGAGCATTTTCAAAACGACTACAAGAAGACTTTAAGCACATATCATCTACAGAATTTAAACTGTCAGAATTAAACAAGAAACCATATATTTCCTCATGCTGTTGATATTGCTCAAACCTCTTCTTAAGAGAAACAATGACTTGATCAACAATAAAAAGAAAATAGTTAACTCTAAATGAATCTTTTGCAGGTAATGAAACTTCTAATGATGCATTTGAATTTTCATCGAATTGTTTTTTTCTACGAATTTCACGTCTCAAAAATGGGGTCTATATCCATTTTAATGGCAATTTCCCTAGCGGAATCCAAGGCGTCATTAAAACCACTTTCTCTATATTTCTCGAAAAAGGAAATCAACTCCTCAATTTTTTTGATAGCAACATCAATAATCATGTCTTTGGATTGCAAGTACTTGCTAACAAAATTAACATGATACAATATATGAAATCATATTACTATTGCCACCAAAAATTTAAAATCACCAAGCTTAGTTGTTGCTAAAGATTTACATTCACTTCTTACCGAGGAATCACCATCAACATTTGCCACTTTGAGTAAAACCTCTCGTATTTATACCATTTGAAATCTTATAGCTTGAACGCTCTCAACACGACTCTCCCAACGAGTGGAAGACAATGACTTAAGAGTTAAACCAGGTATATTATCTTTCAAAATATCCCATCTCTTGGTAGATTTTGCAAATCATATATATATGCGTTGTATAACTCTAAAAAAAATCTTTGACTTTATTACAAGCATTTGCCATATCACATAGAACTAAATTAAGACTATGACAACCACATGGAGTATAAAAAGTTCTAGGATTTTAATCTAAGGGTATGTTTGAAAACTTGGAAAATGATTTCTGAAAATTATTTTCCGTGTTTCCAGTGTTTGGCAACAAGGAAAATTTAAAGTCAATGGAAAACAATGGGTTGGTCAAGGGAAAATAGCTAACATTTTCATGAAAATGACTTCCCCTTTTTTGGGGGGGGGTGTCATTTTCCGTTTGCAGTAGTGGAGCAACCAATCACCCCCACCGTCGTTACCGCCACCACCACCATTCTCGATCATATCTTTCTCCATTTGATAAGATCCTAGTATACAAATTTGCAGTAAATCACATAGAATATTTATCTTTAGGACCTTTTACAATAGAATTATCTCTCTTAGGACCCTTGATTACTAATAAATCAATCATTTTCGAATCAAGTCCATCTCAATTTCTTGGATAAAAAATATCAAGCAAAGGAAATGTTTCACAGGTTTCTGAAACATGTGACACATAATATTGTGTCATACCATGACATATATCTAGACGGTAATTGTCATTCTTATCAGGATCACCTAGTAACACAAAAGGAGTACAATGCAACACTGGAAAGCAAATTCAAAAAATATAACGAAAAGTAAACTGTTAACTGGCAATATATGCACAATTACCTTCAAGAATATGCACAAATAATACAAACAAAATGCATACTACACAATAGAATTTGAAAAACATAAATCACAATATAACAAAAACACTACAGGAGAACTGAACTATTTACTTCGACATAATGCACAATTATTACAAACAAAATGCGTACTACATAGTATGATATTGCAATGAAAAACAAATTTATCCATTGAAAACACAAATTTATCAATTGAAAAATAATACAATAAACACATTTAAAATACAAAAAACGTACACTATAAACACAAACAAAACATGAAAACCAAGACTGAGCTCGGAAACATCCTTGATCCATTGTCCAAATCAAAATTGTAGCTAATGAATTCGAAATTTGAAACGCAATAGCAGTGATATCAATGATCACGAGTAATCAATCCAAAATAACAATGCAATCGCACTGATCACAATAATCGAAACCAATGTAATCGCAAAAAAAAAAAAGGCCCGACCATGCAATCGCAATGAAATCGCATAAAATTTAAGAAGAAAACTGGCGATTGGCATAAATTTTAGGAAAAAAAACTTGCAATTCGCAAAGAATATAGGAATCAAGCATTGCAATTTATGTAGAAGTTTGGAAAAAAAATAAAAAGAAAAGAAAAGAAGAGAGTGAGTAAATTCTCCAAATTGAGACAGTGGTTAGGAAACAAAATGTGTAAAAATACAAACGTACTCTTAATCGCCAAAATCGGTGTGAAACCTTTGATTAATTATCAATCATCAGATTATAATTGGTCAATGATCAATATGAGTTCTTAGTTTTCTCCTATGGAATTGTTCTTATTTGATCCAACACATACATACATACATACATACATATGTATACATATATATGTATATATATATATATATATGTATATATATATATGTATACATATACATATATATATATATACATATATATGTATATATATACATATATATATATATACATATATATATGTATACATATATGTATATATATATGTATATATACATGTATATATATGTATATATACATATATATATATATACATATACATACATACATACATACATACATACATATACATACATATGTATACATATATATACATACATATGTATACATATACATATATATGTATACATATATGTATATATATATATATATATATATATGTATATATATATATATGTATATATATATATGTATATATATATATGTATATGTATATATATATATACATATATATATATATATATATACATATATATACATAGGGTCCGACTCCTCATGAGAACCATGTCTCAGAAGATAATCTATGGACAAGTTCAAAACATTGATCTAATAGATCTAACAGTTGAAAAAAAAGGAAAAAAAAAAGGAAAAAAATGAAAAAAGAAAAGATTGGGTCATTTTCATAAACATTACAAATTTAAAAAATGTGTAATATTTATGAAAATGACCATACCCTTTTTTACTTGATTTCATATCCATAAGATTTTACAAATCGATAGTTTGTAATAAAATAAAAATAAAAATGCTAAAAAAAGTTTGATTGCCATGATAGCCTTCGCCTTTGCCCTTAATCGGCAAAGACAATGGGTTTTGTCTTCACCCGGTAGACAACGAAGGTGAAGTCAACCGTCAAAATATGCGCAAAGACTTAGGTAGTCGCTAGCAGTTGAGAGGGTGAAGGGAGGTAGCTGGCAATGAGTAATGGTTGCTAAATGTGTCGGGACTATTAATGAATGACATTACATTATTTTTTTGCGATAAAATCTTGTTGAAGAAAAAAGAAAAAGAAAAGAAATAACAACAACTACAACAACTAACAATTATTATTATTATTAGGAAAATGGTTATGTTGGTTCCAAGTATCAAATTTAAAAGAAAAATGTTGGAGTGGACAACACATAATCATAGCTTGAAGTTTATATGCAAAAACATGTTAAATTTGTTCAATTACATTTTTTTTTTCAAGTTCATGTGCCTATTGCCTATTTATTGTTGTTGTTGTTATTATTATTTACGTTAGTGGCCAAATTACACTTTTTAAAATAGTTAAATGATTTATTTGGCTTTCTTATTTACCATCAAATAAAGAAATCAATGATCTTGTGGTCTAGTTGCACGAAGTGACTCTTCCAAATGGGTGGTCATGGTTTTGAGCCAACAGTACATTGTAACATAGTCAGTAGTATTAAAAAAAATACTAAATTTTTTTAAAACTAAACTCCATTTCAATTACAAAATATTTAATTCTAATTACAGCATTTGAACCAAACCATTCCTTACGTTTCTCCATCTTGTGTACCAAGTATATGGACATACAAAGTGAAAAATCTAAATAGGTGTAAACAAAAAAGTACATGTGATATGGAATGCCAATCATAAGCTAGATTAATTTTGATTTATAAAGATAGAGAGGATGCGTTAAATAAAATTAAATCCATATGATTATATGAACCTTGAGGAGTAGCAGATTTAAACTAATTATTATGTAAATGAGTATAGTACTAAAAAAAATCATACAGAGAAAAAGAAGAAAGTAATAAAAGAGAAATGAGAAAATAAATAAAGGAAAATAAGAGAGTAAATGTGATAATGAAAATAAAATGAATGTGGATAACAAAGAAAAAAAGGTACAAAGGGGATGAAGAATAATGATCATCCTCAGTAACCTCAATATGTTTTTTTTTCTTTTTTCTTTTTTTTAATTTTTATTGGGACGAGATAAATTTACAATTATTATTTAAAAGTATATATTTGATAAATTTTGCTATTGTATAATAGCTCGCAAGCCAGATATGAAACATTTTCCGGCTTTATGTTTTACTTCACACTTAAGCACTTATTTTGTTGCTCACTTTAATTGATAGCTCCAGCTTTTATATGTTTCTTTATAATTCTTTGAGCAAATTTCACTTTTAGTCATCAAATAGTATGTCATTACCACATTTAGTCATTGTCTCATAGTATTTGACTTTGAGTTTATATAATGAAATATAGTATTACTTGATACTATAACCTTTCCAACTATTATTAAAAGTTTAGGTGTAATTCTAAACAAGTTAGTCAGATTGTTGATTTAGTAATTATGACTCTTAATGAGAGCGACTTATTGATTTCATTGATTTGAGCCGATCAGTTATAAAGAATTTATACTGAATTACCGACTAAAATTATAAAACGAGACTTATTCAGGTATTAATTACGAGATTTCCTCATTATTCAAAAAAAAAAAAAAACTAACAAAATGATATCAAATTAGATAATACAAAATTTAATACTAGTATAATGAAATGAATTCTTAGATTTTTGGTTGATTGGATTAAAAATTTAGTAAACTACAGTGTCACACTGTCACATCATTAATCATTATTATCCTTTAAACTCTTTTACTACATTTTCTTCTTTGACTAACAATTAAAAACCCTATTGAAAAGATATGACGTATGAGTGGTAATATCGGTATTAATAGGGGAGTGAAGGGTATTGATGTAATGTGAGCATGTCCTCAACAATCCCCCGAAGCCTCTATTTTTGCACGCATCACAACCCATAAATCCATAATTAGTTCATCTCACAGCTTTCACAGAAAATAATGGAAGAGCCGGAAACTCCAACTGCCTTCTCCGGCGCGGCGGCGATGAGCCAAGAAACAGCCATGTTTTCCGACGACATCGACAGCAGTTGCTCCACTCCGTATGTGAGCGCCCCCTCTAGCCCAGGCCGCGGCCAACCTCACTGTGGATTTTACTACAGTGCTCCCGCTAGTCCCATGCACTTCGTGCTTTCCACCACTAGTCTCATTTCCGGCGCTTCTGTTCACTCTGAGGCCTCCGCCGCCGCTGCGGCGGCGAATTCATCCTTCGAATTCGACTTTTCTTCTAGGTTGGCGGGCGAGGGGGACGCCTGCGCTGGATCTATGAGCTCCGCCGACGAGTTGTTCTTCAACGGCCAGATCCGGCCGATGAAGCTTTCCACGCATCTCCAGCGCCCCCAAGTCCTGGCGCCGTTGCTTGATCTCGACGAATCGGAGGAGGCGGATATGGATCGCAGCGAGGAACAGGCGTGTAGGGGGAGGGATTTGAAGTTCCGCGATAGATCTTTGCGTCGGAGGACCCGATCCATGTCGCCGCTCCGAACCGCTTCGTTCCAGTGGCACGAGGATTTTGAGGACAATGGAGAACGGAAACCTAGCAATGAGAAGAAAGAGAAATGTAATGAGGGAGAAGTTAATAAGGGGCACGAAGATGAGGCCAATGAAACGACGCCGTGTAATTCCGGATCCTCTTCGCGGTCCTCTTCTGTCGGGAGGAGCTCCAAGAGATGGGTGTTCTTAAAGGAGTTTCTCTACAGAAGCAAGAGCGAAGGCAGGAACAATCCCCACAAGTTCTGGGGAGCTTTATCGTTTTCTCCGGTGAAGGAGAAGAAAACTCCACCCAGCGCCGCCGCCACGGATGCGCCGGCGACCAGCGGCGGCGCTTCAGATGTGAAGAAACCAAAAGCCGCGAGCTCGAAAGAGGCGAGGAAGAAACCGGTGAACGGAAACTCAGCCGGCACCGGGAAAAGGAGGGTGCCGCCGTCGCCTCACGAGCTGCATTACACGGCGAATCGAGCTCAGGCGGAGGAGATGAGGAAGAAGACATTCTTGCCGTACCGGCAAGGCTTGCTGGGTTGCTTGGGGTTTAGCTCAAAGAGTTATGGAGCCATGAACGGTCTTGCTAGAGCATTGAACCCCGTCTCTTCAAGGTAAAATTTGTAAAGATTACCACTATTACTAGTAACTCCAAAAAATTAATGTATAGACATATTTTTCACCTTCCTTTATTTCATTTTTCTTGTTTTGGTAATGTTTTCCAGTCATTGTGATGTCTATTTAAGATAGGGAACTTCTCTTTAGATTGGAAAGAGAAGTTTTCAATCGATCTGCTTAATCATGGATTTGGTTTAGTACTTGTGTAGCCATTCATGGAAATCTATGAAATTTCTTTACCTCATCTCTCTCTCTCTCTCTCTCTCCCAAACACATAAAAGAAACAAAGATTATTTTTGAGTAGATGAGATCTTAATCTGGACCACAAAGAACCAAGATTTTTGCTTTTAATTTGCAAGAGCAGAAGTGATGACATCAATATTCAATAGTGAATAGCCAGAGAAGAGTCATATTCTTCTCTATCATTATCACCTATTCAGTTTGGTAATTTTCTTCCTTTATTATGATATAACCTGTCAAATGTTGGTCCCATAAGATTTTAACCAAATCCCATGAATAGATCAGATTTATGTCTTGTAAATCAAGAGTTCCATATCTAGATTCTAATTTTCTATTCACTTTTCAAGCTTTGTTTTTTAATCCTTTAAAAAAAGTGGGTAGAAACATTATAATCACTCACTTTAGGGGGTGGTGTTGCAAGAAAGTGAGAAATTTTGGGAAAGGGGGTGAATAATGTGATGATGAATAGTAGCAAGATTGGATTTTCTTGGACCAATGATTTGATCCCCACATGGTTTTGTTGGGTTGTAGGAGAGAGGTCTTCCATATATAGACCCACAATGGCAAAGGGGTCTGTCCCTTTGCCAACAATATCATCAGAGCCTCTAGCTGTTCTTGGCTGTATATACCCATCCTAGGGGGGTGGGGGGGGGGCCTTAGGTGGAGTGTAGGGTTGAAGCAATTGCTTGCTCATATTTCATGATTTGATTTGATTGTTGTTAGGGATGGATTTGAGAAAATGGAATGGAATAGATGGTTGGTGTAGTGGGGGACTTTATAGGGTTTGGGTAGTGATTTAAGAGGGGATCTGTTTTGGTTTTTGTCTGATTCTCTTCATTAGTTTGCACGCCTTTGAATATGAACAAGGCAGATAGATGTTGATGAAAGGCATAGTAGGAAAGCTTGTTACCTCACTTGTCATGCTCAC
>CM008331.1:31108386-31119469 GCA_002525835.2 Ipomoea batatas
TCTGAGAAAATATTTGATTCCTTTCATCAGAAAAACATGATTGAAATTTCCCAGCATGTAAGAAAAAGCATTCAAATAACCCAAAAAATCTCATTTAAGTAAAAAAGTTTCAGACGTAAAATTACACACTTTTTTGGCTCCAAAGACCCTTTAGGAAACCATTGGATGGTTGGGTACCCAGAAACTCCATATTTGCTGCAAAGGCTCTTGTGTTCATCGCAGTCCACCTACAATGACCATATTTGGGGACAATAATCAATTAGAACATTTATGTACTCACTGAAATAAAAATATATGAACTGATTGTATTGATTTTTACATGCTGAAATAATAGCAGAAGCAAAAAATATATAATGGAATTTCACCACCTAGTGCAATCATACAAAGACAATTTTTCTTCTTGTTGAACTGTAATGGAGAATTAAGGCTGCCAAAGAACTAACCTTTCCAATGAGAACAGATTTTGCCTTCTTGAAACTTGCAGCAAGCTTTTCATACTCGGGAGCAAGCTTTTTACAGTGACCACACCTGTCATTAACACACAAACACAACAAAATGAGAGTGCTTTACTATAGAGAAACACATTTGCAGAATTTACAATTATTCCATAACACATTAATTACCACCAAAGCTCTCCCTTTTAGATAATGAACAATAATAGTATTCGATGTCATTTTCATTTGCATTAACTTACTGAACGTTGTTTAACAATACGGAGTAATAGGTTTAACTATAGATTCAAAATTTCTTGTTAATGTATCATTATTTTCTAATACTCAGTCATTTCTATACTAAATTGTACTCCTATAGTCCTATGTAGATTTTTTCCTCAATATAAAAGGCGAGAAAAGAGTCCTCCTAACAATCAATTTACATAGATTACAAAAGCGACCTCAAAACCTATGCTATTCAGATCAGATCAAACATATCAAGCTTAAAAACTACAGAAATGATAAAAACCGCATAGTCAACACGGCTAAGCACCAAACAAACAAATATTACAACAACGCTCATTCTGTTCATCAAATTAATCGCAAAAGCAAAGTACGCAAACCACACTTACCAGGGGGCGTAGAATTCGACGAGAGCGCCTCGATCTTGGCCGACTTCCTTGTCGAAGTTGTCTTGGGTTAGAACGACGACGTCGTCGGCGAAGGCTGCCGAGAAGAAGAACAACGCTGCGATTGCTAAAGCTGTACAGATCCGTGGAATCGACATTTTTTCAGAGTTGTTGAGGAAAGCAGGTGAAGTGACGAGCGAGTCCAGAGTCCAGAGTCTAGAATCCGGAGATTGATATTTATAGGCAACGTTGGTTTAATCCCCCGATTTTATTTAATTATTATTATATAGCGGAGTATTATATGTTTGGCTTTATCGGCGTGTTCAAGTATTTCGTAATCTAAAAGCAAATCCAGCTGCCCATAATTTATATGGATTATTATTCATATCGATCTGTTTGGAGTTTGTTTGGATGATGAGTGAAACGGCAAATTATACAATGTGGAACACAGACACACAGTCCAAAACAAGTCGTTTAATATGATGAGTAAAAATAACGTATTTTATGTGTTTGAATAATGTATATTATGTATTAAATTAATGAAACTTCTGAGGTAAGATAATGTATATTATGAGTTAAAACAATATACATTATGCTTTAGAATAATGTACATTATAAGTTACAAAAATATATATTGCAGCGAGTTGCGTAAAAGAAATTATACAAAACGACAACGTTTTTGGACCGTGATCCACACAACACTATTGGAGGGAAATTTGTTGTTATTATTGAAGGTGTGCACATGATAAATTCTTATTCTGTGTAATATTTTTTTTAATACTTCGAATTCTTACTTATCATATTAGGTACAATTTTTAAATTTTGATTGTTGAGTTATTTCTATTATTGGTCACACACAATTATTAAGTTACACCCTTATTTTGTCTTCAAGTAATTTTTTTAGATGGTGGGAGAAATTTACAATCACTACCACTCAAATATTATTTTTTGTCATATTTAGTGTATGATTGTTATTTTTTTTTTTTTCGCATTTGATACTTTCAACCAATTTTTTAGCAGAAAAAAATTATAATGTGTAGTATTTCTAGTTCAAAAGTCATACATTTATACCTAAAAGCATCCAGATATTCAAGTTGGTATGGTTTTGAGTTGAAAATGTGATAATTGTAGTTGTTTTCTATCAAAAGTTTGGTCAGAAGTATTAAATCAGTGTTGTAAAAATCCGGTCTAGGCACCGATTAATCAGCACCTAGGCGCTATGTGCTATGTGCTGGCCGGCCTCCTGGCCCACCTAGCATATCACCATAATTGGTCGTTTAGGCGGCTGGCCGGCTAGGTCGCCTAAGCGCCGCCTAGACCACCTAGGGACTGATCGCCTTGGCCTCCTAGGCACCAATTAGGTCTCTTAGTCGGCCGATTAGCTTTTGTTACTTTCTTTTTTAAATGCGTTATTTCACTAAAAACGACATCGTTTTGAGCGAAATAACCCTAAATTAACTCTAAATTTTTAGGTTAATATTTAATATTTTAGTATTAATTATTAAAGTATTAAATATTTCATAATTATCAAGTCTTACAAATTTAAAAATTTTTAAACAAATTCTTAAAAATAAAATATACAATTAAAAAATACACAGACGCCTAGCCGCTCTAGGCGTTAGCGCCCCCGAGCGCTCGAGGAGAGCCTAACAATTTTTTCAACCATGGTTAAATGGGGTAAAAGATGAAAATTATGCACCAAATATGATAAAAATAATACTTCATGATCAAATGTGAAAGTTTCAAAAAAAAAATGAAAATAACTCTTTGATTTTCACATTATATACTTTGACACAACATCATTGATATTTCATATACTATTATATTATTCTTGTTATTCCAACCATTCTACAAATCAAATTACAATTTGTCATATCATATTTTATTATCAAATATGGTATATTTAAAATGTTACTAATAGAGACATGGGCCTAGGCCAAAAAAAAAAAATATTAGACTTGAAAGAGTGAAGGTAGGTTCACAAGAAAAGAGAAGGTAAGTGCACAATGATAAATTATATCATGGATCATGGTCGACCTTACATTATGAACCCTAATTCAAAATAACCTTCAAATTATGTGTCTGCAGTTGCTTATTTGGCCCATGCTTTCAAATATCAGCTTCACCTTATTTTCTAGTTTTCGCGGGCTATCCCAACTTCGATCGAGGTTGGAAATTTGAGGCACAAGTACTCCATGAAAATTATGCACCAGAGGTCCTCCAGGGTGGTTCAACCTAGAATGATGTTGTGGGCGCAATTAATCTTAACCACCACAAACTCGAACTCCCACTTTTTAACATGAGGCAGCGTGTCAACCTCTACTTTAAGGGCGACTAAGCCTTTCATCGCAGTGGGGGATGGGGATGTTCGGAAGGTCATCATCGGTGAAGGTAATAGACTCCCTTCTTGGTCGCTTCTCATGCAGAGGTTGCACAACCTCTCTTACGCAGAGGCTCTATACCCACTTCTTACTCTCGGCTGGTGTGTCTCTGCTCTTGGACCCACCAGAGATAACATGGATCTTGTTTCTTCTATGGGTGGGGGTTGTCCAACTCCTTCTCTTCCTCCTTGGTGAGCTGACCGAGCTCTGTCTTGCGTGTGCCTTAGGTGGATGGCCTGGTGCTACCTGCCTTCTTCCATATGTTTCTTAGAGCCTGACCTTGCCCCAACCTTTTCACGAATTGCGCAAGGTAGCCTTATTGAATGAGCTCTTCAATTTGCCACTTGAGGAGTATACACTCGTTTGTGCCATGCCCTAGTTGTCAATGGAATTGACAGTACTTGGCAGAGTCTACTTTTTGGGATATCTTCATACATTCACCAGGGTATTCCACGACCCCCATGTCATCGACATGGTCTAGCATTGTGATTATGGGTTGCGTTAGTGATGTCAAGTAGTGTAAAGGAGTCAACTACAACCCCTTGGTCCATTCCCGGTGACACGGTTTTGGTACTTGACGATTATCCGGGGCATGGGGTACCCTATCTCTCTAGCCTCGCCCCCCTTCCTCATCCAGTCGGAGTAAGTTTTGGGTGGGTACTTGTTGAGGTCATTGTGAATGGGCTTGACCTCAAGGTGTGGGTGAAGATGGGGATGGGCACCTTGCCCTCGAAATCATAAACTATTAAACTCTCATCACCTCATTCTTCCACTTGCTCAAGAACTCAACCAGTGGATCCGAGCTTTTTTGCCTCAACGAGCACAAGTGGGCAAAATGTTTCTTTTTTTGGATGCTGCCTTCGAAATAGGACAAGAGCTACTTGGTGAGGTCAGCAAAGGTGAAATTGAGGACTCTACTTGCAGGCTCCTTGGGTAGCCTTCCCTCCATGTAGGCCCAAAAAGAGATGGTTGTCGATCGCCTTCGCTACATGCGGGTCGATGAGCCGCCTTCCCTACTTGCAGGCTCCTTAGGTCGTCTTCCCTACATGCAGGCTCGTATAACTCTTTTTATTTTCCCTTTTTTTTCCTTTTTTTTTCCCTTGGGCAGCCTACCCTGCGTTGCGGAACTGGTACTAAGAATGAAAAGTGGTGAAGGGTAATAAGAAAATAATAGAAAATGCTTTTTATTACCTTCTCGAGCTGTTTGCAAATCCAATCACAATGTCTTTTGTAGGCTGCCTACTGTGCTTTTCGAGCCCAAGATATAAAATGAAGCTGAATTTTTTTTATCACCTCCACAAGCTACCAAACCAGCCTACGAGCCCTTTTAGGTGCTATTGTTTACTGTAGCATCTCCTTTTAAGATTGTCAAGCTTACAACTCACGTTGGGACATCTCATCCCTTTTTATAGATCTACTACCGCATCCATTTGTAATTTTTTTGGTAGCTTGCTTAGCCTGAAAGTCCAACCAGAAATATATGTTAATAGAAATATTTTTCTTATCTCCACAAGCCATTTGCACTAGGGTCCCCTCTTTGGCGATGCCCTCTTCCCAGCTCGTAGAGTGCTGAGTTAGGGTAGAAGGATGATTTGCTTGAATGTTCGGGTTAGCGGCCGACTATCGGGACAAGCTAGGTTGTGCCCCTAACTACTGATTGGACGCTAGGTCTGACCTCAGGGTAACCTCGATAGGTTTCGTCAACAGTAGCATCTCCTCCGACAGCTATAGTGTCAGTCGAACCTTTCATATTCCCTGGGTAGAAAACTGGCCCTCGTGAACCGGACCGATCCTCGCCTTTCCTACTAATGCATTCTTGTAAATTCCAGGAATGCTTGTTTTGTGAGTCGGCCACTTTGGTGTATCTTGAGTTTGATTGCGTAAAAGGAAAGGTCAGAACGGGTACAAACTAGGAACGTATGATTTTTAAAATCATGTGAAAGTCAAACTTATTTCAAGTGATAATTAAGTGGCACTTAATTAGCTTGTATGATCAACGTTCTACTTCTTGAAATACTCCCAGTTTGAATGATGAGACCGAAGTTTACTTAAAAATCATCTTTCTAGCCAGAGTATTCAAGAGCGATAACTCATCCATGCTGCCAACAACGGGTAAAAACTAGGAACTCATGCTTTTCATAGTGTTCCCCACGGACGACGCCAATGATCGTTTTATTGGGACCAGGTCCACCATAAATTGGGTATAGAGGTACAGAATCGAAGGTAGGAAAAGAGTAAATTTATTACCCAGGGTGCTAGGCCCAGAATAGTACATACAAAGCTCAAGATACAAGCCCAAAACGGCGGTCCAAATAATAAATAATATAATACAAGCTATAGCCTTAGGGAGCGAAATAGGGCCCAAATAATAAATAAACAAGCTAGGGAAGTAATAAATAAAATAGAACTAAATATGTTACCAACAAGACTCGAACCCTAGCGTGCCGGCAAGAAAGAGAAAACTTAGACTAATGGACCATGAGGGATTTGGTGAGCCAAAGGATGCCTTTTAAATGGAGGGAAATTGTCTATTTATATTGATGGAGGACTCGTGAATGGTTGACAAATGGACGGCATCGAGTTGCCTTCAATATTAGCCACACACGTGTCCCCCCCCCACTACTTTGCTTCTAGCGCACTCCCATGCATAAGTGGAGTTTCCTGCCTTTTAATACATAAGATCTTGAGTGGTTTGGTGGTTTACATCTTATGATATTATTATGCTTGAGGTTATGGGTCCAAATCCCACGATAGCATATTTTATATTATTTTGCTCAGAGCTTCCTTCTTCCATTAGCCTCAATAGATTCTCATTATTATTATTGGGCCAACACCTCAACCACAAAGATGGACACCCCGCTTGGACGGTTCGACCAAGACTTTCCCCCCATCAGTACCATTTCCATACAATGAACCCTCCAAATTTATGCAAAACCCCTTTCATTTCTCTACCCTTCTCCAAATTCATAAAATGTTATCACTTAAAAGAATTTCATGCTAGTGTGAAGCCAAGTGAATTCATCTTGCATTGCAATCTCAAATGAAAAGTGAAATAGCTCTAATAGTATAAACAATTTACAAAAACAACATGGCTTGCAGCCTTGCTAGTTGCTATATACCAGTCATTCCCTCTAAGAGCATCCTGAGTAATAGAGTTTTTTGTGGTTTTTTGAGTAGTTTTTGTAAGTGTGATTAGGAAAGAAAAAATGGGAGGAGAGAAAAAAAAACAAATCATATTTTAAAAAGAATTAAAAAAAAAAAGGGACTTGTCAGCCGCGACTGACGCGCCCAGTGTGTGCGTGTAGTACACGCGCCCGCTAGGCGCAACAAATGGCCGCCACACACGTGTGACGCGACTGATGCTTTGGGTCAGTGGGGCCCATTAGCCTGCAATAAACTCCTCCCTTGCAGATGAACTTCATTCTTCTCTCTCTTCCATTCACTTTCATCCAACTCATCATTTACTATTCCAACAACTTTTTTTTTAAAAAAAAAGAAAAAAAATTCTATAGTGGATGCTCTAACCTAAAATAATAAACATATGTTGATTTGACATGCATCAACTTTTCGTTCGATCTAACTCAATGATTTAGCATTCCTCCACACGTTGAAACAAACATTTAATGACTCGTCATTCCCCACACTCCATCTAGCTCCAAGCTCAAGTAAAGATTATCTACCATCTTAAAAGGAAAATACTATTTGGGCTCTCAAGTTCTACTCCCTACTTTTACTTTCACACACAAAAGTTTGATGTTGACACTTTCATTAGGACCCACAGCATGAAATAACATATCATATCTTGCCACGTTAGGAAATAAACGTAAGAGAGTAGAAAATGAGAGTTCATGTAATAGAGCTCATCTTAAAATACTCTCTAGATCACAAAATAACTTTGAGATTATTAATTAAAAAAATTATCTTTCTCAAATCATTTACATGATCCAAAAAGATGTATTTATTTCATTTTATTCTCTCTTTTTTTACACTAAAATTTATAATATTTAATAGCCATATTATATTTTATTTAAAATAAAGTTAAGTTGGTTTTATAATAATCTTTTACGACATATATAACTAAGGATGTGTTTGGTTGACAGGTTTAACTATCAGGAATGTGTATCAAAGTCATTGTTATTGTTTGATTTACATATTTTTAGAACACAACTATGAGTTTTGATTACCCGTTAATTGCAAAACCCATTCCCTAATAAAATAAGGGTTTCATCCTTTCTGCTCAGCCTCTTCCCCAACTATTAATAATCATTCACATTAAACCCTACTACCAAGCATGCAAAATACTTTTACTAAAACCTATTACCGTTATCAAGTATTCAATACACAATTCGATTCCAATTCCGATGTGTGAACCAAACACACCTAAGTTGTAACATTAACGTGAAAGAAAAATAGAAAATGGGATATTCAATGCTGTTCAATAAATCAATGTTATGCCATTCATACTAAAAAGATGCCAATTGGGCTTTTTATTGATGCACAGGCGCACAGCAGAAGAAATCAATTACGCGAAAAATAGACGCCAATGGAGATGCGGGGTATCGATCCCCGTACCTCTCGCATGCTAAGCGAGCGCTCTACCATCTGAGCTACATCCCCTTTACATTCCAATTTTTCAAAATGTTATACTTAATTGGATTAGATTTATTTCGTTTATTTTATACAGTAAAGCCGATGTCTTCGATTTACATAGAAACTTCTGAGTTTTGGGTGAAGCTCAAGGGATAGATGAGGAAAATAAAAAACCAAATTGTGATGTCTTAAAATCACAAACTTATGATTTTAAGATATTTATTGACATATACTACATCGTAATTGAGTTTGTAGTACTTTAATAAAGAAGAAGAAGACATTTATACCAATAAACTAGTTATACAAGGAAAATACTATAACTCTTAAATTCTACTCTCAACATTTACTCTCTCTCACTCTCAAAATTTCGATGTTGATATTTCCTTAACCCATAGGATAAAGATAACTTATCATCTTTATCACATCAGGTAGTAAAAGTGAATGGTAGAGATAGAGAGTCCATGTACTAGAATTCTTTATACAAGACTATATTGATATTTGGTTGTACATATTTATATTGTACTATTTAGGAGTGAACAAGGATTTGTCAAATCTACTCTTATACCATCTGCACATCCACCTAAAGTGTATCGGATGGGGATCCATTCAATGGAAATCTGTCGCTACTCGCTAGTGGATTAGATGAGGATGTGATTGATCAAAATCCACTATCCAATCCGCTTTGCTCATCCGATTTTCTGTTTTCTTCATTACTCAAGTCAAATTTATAATTCTTCACAACATTACAATCGCAAATTCAACATTGCGTTGAAGTTTTTTTTGTTTTGTTTTGTATTTTTTTTTTGTTTAATAAGATGCTTGAAATTTTGTGATTTTGTTTTTTGAATGCTTAAAATTTTGTCTTATAATTTATTTTATTTTTAAACTTAAAATCCTAACATCTGCATCCAATCCATCATTAGTGGACACAAAGAGCCAGTATTGCCGCCACGGCTCGAACCGACCCCCTCCCATGTGGGGTTGCAATCGGATGCCACTAGACCACAAGGTCTTTGGCATCAAATAAAGAGACTACTTTTACTAAAATACATTATACTTTCCAATGGTGTTTGTGAATATATAGGGAAAGACTATGGTGTCGATTGACATCGTGCCTCTTATACCTAGTGCAAAGCAATAAAGCTTTGTATTTGTATCATTTAATACTCGATACAAACTCAACGTTTGGGTGGTAGTAGGTATAAAGAGTTAACATGTCAACCAATATGGTATAATTTTCTTTTATATATATACTAGTTTTATACGCGCATTGCGCGAATGGGTTGATGCCCAATGTTTATATTTAAATAAATATTTGAAAGTATATCAATGCAAGATTATATAGGAGAAGTTTATACATGGGTAATTGAATGTCGAATTTTTTTTATTTAAATATCTAACTCAAAGTATATGAATCCAAGATAATATAGAAAATTCATTATAATTATTACTAAAATAAATGTTTGCAACCTTATAAAATCAATAGTCTAAATATTTGGTCTAAAAATGATAGTCTAAACAAATACTACTTTTAATTTGAATTTTTCTAAGTGGTTCTTAATTCTCCTTTGAGTAACATTGTCATTGTCTTCATCTTTGCTATTTGTTCTCTTCCTTTTTGTTGGTAGTGTATTATTTGCAATTCGAATATTGTTGGTAGCATAGATGACAATGTCATGCAATGAGATTATGATATAGAAGCTATGAACTTTCCTTTAGGTGTTCTCCTTGGGGTTCATTTGGTTCAATCATTATTGTTGAATGAGTTATTGTGAATAAAGAAATCCCTAATTTAAGAAAAAAGATTAAATAAATTAATAAAAATTTAAAATATTATGTATTCCAAAGATATTAATATGATTGGTTTCAAACTATTCTGTTTTATTTTTTTCTCGCTTCAATTTGCTAGGTAATGAGTTATTTGAATACTTTCATTGTCAACAAATCCCCCAAGTAATTAATATGATTGGTTTCAAACTATTCTGTTTTATTTTTTTCATGGTATTAAAGAAATACATATGTATCATTTTTTGGTGTAACTACTAATTTATTTAACTCAATAAGAGTAAAATAGAGTGATTCCGCTTCAATTTATTGGGTTATTATTTGAGTACTCTCTTTGTCAACCCATCCCTAAGTAGTTAATATAATTAGCTTCAAATTATTTTTTTTTAAAAAATTCATAGTATTAATAAAATACTTTGTAAATAAATATATAACATTATTTTGTACTATAACTTTGATATTTAATTACAAGATATTATTTTTACCCACGTGACAAATCATGACATAGCCCAACACCACCTTCAGGGGCGGGAAAATTCTATAATTCAAGAGTGAGTTCATATTTATTAACAAATAAATTTTAAACTCTTTTTTTAGTAATTACTTGCTTTGACTTGAATGTTTGTATAGATTGATCCTCAACTGAGGAAACAATTAATGCGGAATTCGCCGAAATTGTTGGGAAAATTGATTAGATCTCCTCGTCCCATTAGTGGCTAAAACATGGAGTCATCTCAGAGTCACTAAATCAGAATGCCTACTTCCGAAAGACACTTACTCTGCACATGACTCACAACCTAAGGTCATCTCAAGTAATCGGTTTTGAAACTCCTTGTTGTTTTCCTTTAGAATTATTATCATAACTTTGATCCCTCATATTTTTATAACAATTATTCTAAAAAGTATTCATTTATTTTTATATTATTATTAGACATTAATATATTGTATTACTAAACTCATTTGTTCTTGATGACTCACATTTGGTAGTAGATTACAGCATATCAGAGCAATTGTTAATCATAGCATATCAAAGCAGCTGGTTGTGATTAGAGAATATCAGAGCTCCCCATATTTCACATCTTCCAACCCAACTCCACCCACCCCACCCAGTTGGACAGACTTTCAACTATCATAGTATCATTGCTTTGGCCATATGGCTACTGCTACCGATGACCTTTGGCATGGCTCTGATACCAAATTGAATCATGTGCTCCATCTCAACTAAAAGCTTAAGTTGATAGTTGGACTGCACATTTATATGTTTATG
>CM008331.1:31183904-31196293 GCA_002525835.2 Ipomoea batatas
CCACTGCTGTAAACGGAAACTGACTTCCCCCCAAAAAAAAAAGGAAAAGTCATTTCATGAAAATGTTAGCTATTTTCCATTGATCAACCCATTGTTTTCCATTAACTTTAAATTTTCCTTGTTGCCAAACACTGGAAACCCGAAAAATGATTTTCAGAAATCATTTTCCGAGTTTCCAAACACACCCTTAATGTCAATACATAATTTACATTTCAATTCCAAGTTCTAGCTAGATTTAAGTTCCATTTGCAATTTTGGACCAAGGATTGAAGATTTCATCAATTTCAATAAAGATTAAGTTCTTCATTTTCATTTCTTGTAATTTACTTTGTGCTTTGATTATCTTGCTTTAATATCTTGTGATAGTTA
The DNA here is from genome assembly GCA_002525835.2 of Ipomoea batatas. Classification (NCBI taxonomy): domain Eukaryota; kingdom Viridiplantae; phylum Streptophyta; class Magnoliopsida; order Solanales; family Convolvulaceae; genus Ipomoea; species Ipomoea batatas. The sequence continues at coordinate 31,184,274 of CM008331.1, forward strand.
TGGATTGTGCTTTTGTTATTGAATTTCTTGCTATTTTCATTTCCATTATATGTGAGTAGATTTCTTAGGAGAGTGATAGAGATGTAGATTTGGTTTTTGAATATGTAATCTTGAATTGGTTGAGTAAGGGAGAAGAGACTTTATATGATGATGTTGATCAGCATCATTAGGTCCCTATTAGAAAGTGACAACCTAATCTAGGCTCAAGGGGTTGATCAACTATGATTCCTTTAAGAAAAGAGGACTATGGAATGTCTAGGGCACCAAGTGTTTGATGAAATTCCATTAGCCATATATGAGACATGAGAATGTCCTTAGATGCTCTAAGAGTGTGGAATGGTCTTGACAAAGGTTTCATCCTGTTTAATATGGCATCCTTCATCTAACTAGTTGACTATTTCCCTTGTTCCTGATTCGATTGCATTCCCCTTGTCCTAATTCAAGTTCCTATTTCCTTTCGCTTTTATCTTCATTAGTATTTCATTCCTTTCTTAGTTATTTTTGTTATTGCATTATCCAACTCTTTGCTTGGGGTATATTTCAAATTGAAGTGTTAGTACTTTGTGCTTGAGAGGCTAAACACTTAACTCTTAGCGCCAATCCTTAAGAATGATATATGGTGTGAGGATACAGTCTCACACAACATCTCACCCACAAAATCACTTCATCATCTTGTTGAAAAAACGTCGTGTCCAGTGAGCACAAGGTCTTGTATGGATCGGGTGTTGGATTTAAGGTGCTGAAACTAAAAGCCTTTAGTGGTGCCCAAAACGCCAAGGAGCATGAAAAATTCATGTGAGATATGAAAGAGTACTTCCCGATAGTTAGAAAGTAGCTATGTCCGCCTGTAAATTCCAAAGGGTTGGACCATGACCATGGTTTGGCTAAAGTCCATGATTTTCGGCATGGGAAATGCATGTTGGGTCTACATCATGAGGGTGGCATGGCTTAGGAATTGGTTGACAAGGTTGGTTGATTGACTAAGAGGGTTGGCTTAAACGAGCACGTTGATGGTGCTTGTATCAGGTTAAGGAGCAGACTTGGTTCATAGCCGAATGGAAGGGCGAGGCCTTGGCAAGTTAGTGATTTGATGGGTTCAGATCTCATGGTCTTGCTGGTTTGGCAAGAGCGCTGGTTTAAGCGGATTGGCATGTCGTGGCTAAGTGTAGACGTGTTAGTGCGAAACGACATGGTTTAGCCAACGATACAAGCTGGGCGAGACCTTAGGCTAGAGTTGTTTTCGCTCAGGTGAGCAATTGGCAAAAATGTTCCATGCGATTGAGCAGTTTCATGCAATTGAGAGGCACTTATGTTCGGTTGGAAAATTTCTTACGGTTGAGAAGTTTTGTTCCCTGATTTTGAGAACGACCTAGACAATTTTCTAGGCATGGGCTGAGGCAATTTGGCTTATTTGAGGGTAGTTTTGACTTGCTTTTGGTAGCATACTTTAGATAGTTTTGCGGATCATGGCAAGGTGTCAAATTTAGATTAACTTGGTTTAGCTATGCAATTGGCTTGTAACGACCTTGTGTAACATAAATAACACCCTCGCAATTGTTGTTTAGGTTGGCAAATGCTACGAGTTAGGCTAAGGAGTGTTGGTCAGGTTTGTGCTATGGCACTCTTGGTTTAGAGAGTGTTGTGATGACTCTGCGTATACTTTGATTTATGAATAAGGTTGAACGGGTTAGTTCGTAAAAGCTTGTGTTCCTTTGCTTGTTTGCATAACTAAAAAGATAAACACTCATGTTAGAGTGTGGGTGGGTGAGGTTGCCTACCTTCGGGTGGAAGGTAGGCTATAGGTGACACTATTGACTTTTTCCACAAGAGCGAGCCCCTAACAGTTACCATGGTAGGATCCATGTTGACTCTTATGGGCAAATTATACCATGGACTAAGGTCTATATTGCATTGTGAACCCTGGTCCAAAATAACCTTCAGATTATGTGTTTTTAGTTGACATATTCTGTACATGTAATTAACAGTTTGTGTGCATGTAAATAAATTGAATGCACATAACATATTAACTACAAACACATACATAATAACTACAAACACATAATATGTTAACTATAGACACATTATATATTAACTGTATACACATAATTTTTAGACCAGCGTTCACCATACAAGATAAACCTTGGTCCATAATATAATAATTGGACTCTGGGGAGGGAAGGACTTATGAACAAGGAAAGGCTTTGTTATTATTGAAAGCATAGGGGCTGAAAAGAAAATATTTGAGTTAACTACCCAGTCAGTCTACGGTCTCCCTCGTTTATTGCTAAATCCTTTGAACTCTCTGGTTGAACGTTGTTGTACCTGAAACAACTACAGATTCTTTCCTTCTGTGTTATTTTTTCTTTTAAAGAAATAAAACGATGATTTTTTTAACTGATTGTTCTTCAATCAAATCGATTGCCCTTCACATTTCAAGACTTCGCCCCAAAAACTGGAGTGTGGCAGATCACAACCCTTCAAGATTTGTAGTGAATAGAAGCTAAGAATGACGAAGAAGAAAAGGGTTCATTTCCTACTCGCCATTGTCGCCATCTACGGTCTCAGCACCGCCGGTAAACACCTTTGCTTCCATCTTGTCAAATTCTGATTTATACGTATTATTTGATGATTGGAGAAAAAAAAAACTCGAGATTTTTCTTATTTAAATGTTACCGAGTTGTTCGTTGGATTTCTTTATCGGATAGAATGGCTTTTGATGTCTCAGTACAACGTTGGAGCTTTGGGCTCGGATTATTTTTGTTGATTTATTTGGACTTTTTGAGGGGGAAAATCCAATCTTTTGCAATTTCATTGATTATAGAAGCTTTAAGCTGCGGATAAAGTTAGAGGACAAGGAATTTGGGGTAAGTTGTATGTTTGCAGTCGAAATGTTGAAATAATTTTACTTAGATTGGTGATCCAAGGTCCTCACAAGGTCATGAGTTCGAATCCTAGCCCCTTAGTTTGAGCCCGTCAGCTATGGGCAACTTAATCTGGTTTACCTTATTCTGGCCTTTTGCCGGCTAGGGTCGCAAGGCAGGGTTTACCCAGTTCATACCCTCGGGTAGTGACTGCGGGTTTCCTTCGTCAACCAAAAAAGAATACTTCCTGCCCAAACATAATGAATAAACACTCAATCTCCATCTTAGCCACAAACTGTCATAGTGGCACAACCAGGGAGGGTTGGCCTTGTAGCTATCTTGTTGGCCCTCCAAGGTATAGCATTCCGTGGCCAACTTTCCTTACTCCTTAGAGCATTGAGCATATTAGACTTTGGTTTCTTTCCAAAATCCTATAGCTAGGTACGTGTTGTAAGTGGCCTGGGGTCCTTAGCCTTATGTGCCTTGCTGGTCAGTACCTCGTTCTCTTAGTTGGCCTTCACCGTACTGGCCACAAATCAGACATTAGTCAGTTCCAAGTGTCATCCTTGACCTTCACCGACTCTTTAGGTATCCAAACATCCATTCTTAAGTTTTCTCCATCTATTGCTGTATGGTTCTATAGAAAACTGTATCTCCATGTATCAAAATCACGGCACAAGTAATATTTCCACAAGCATGGTACTACCACATAAACCACACATAGCATTCCTCTAAACCAGGCCCTGTTCCTCCTAAGACCATATATGTGCTGATGTCCAAACAGCATGCATAGTGCTCACAGCATCCTCTCTTAGCCTAGGACTCTTGTAGTGGCGCAATCAAGTAAGATCTTAACTCTAGGGTTGTGACAACTAGTTCTACGACAATACGGATTTATGTGGTGCCCTTGTCTGTAGGTCAAGGTCACTAAAGACTAGAAATGAACACAAGGTTGATATGATGAGATGCAGGATAGCATAATTTGGATCAAGTTCTTATATGGGCGAGATGGATTTTTCTTGAATAAAGAGTTATTAAAATGGAGCACAAAGACTTGACCCAAGTAGTGGAAGACCAAGCCTAGCAAGATCCCTAGCATTATTTAATTGTGTACAATTAGGCTTGAAAGAGGAGGAAATTAATTGAAGAAGAAACTATCCAAGCATGATTAGAACTTAAAAGGCCCAAGGCCACGCTTTGGTCGCCACTTGCCAAATTGGGAGAGTTTAGACCTACCCACCCACCACTTTCTCAATTTAAATAAATAGTTTGCATAGGCATTCGGTATTTTAGCTATATTTCTCTCATATAGAGTCGGATTGAAGTGATTCAAAATTCTATGAAAAGCTAATAGAACCGTCTATAGCTTTCACATGCTTTTGAGTTTTCAATGATTCAAAATATAACGAGGTCAAAACCTGGCTTGACGTTTCTAATCATGCACAATGGGCCATTATTTTATTTTTTAAAGTTGTTTTTTTTTTTTTAATTAACTGATTTAGTTATTCCTAGCTAGGGTAGAAATAGAGTAGCATGGGTAATTCTATAAATATCCTAAACTTATTATTATTATTTTTTCTGATCTTTTGACTTGTTAAATAACGACTTTGTTTCCAAAACTTGTATTATTTGTTGAATCTTCTAACTTATTAAAGAATGATTTTGTTTCTTTTCAATTTTAACTTGAAACACTTGTCTCTCCCTATCATTCTCGAGGGGATCTCTTGCTTGGATTGCTGGTACGTTACTTCTCCTTTGATTCATTCGAGACTAGGGTGTTCTTTACAAAGGTGTTGGGTCCTTGGTAACCCTCCGTTCGATTCACGCCATAATCACAGTGAGAATAAATATTATTTTGTTTTGTGGGAGGGGGTGTTAGGGGATGAGAAAGGAGCAAGGATAGATTGGTTTCAAAATATATTGTTTGCTGTTCCTTATAATACATATTTATGAGGCCTTCCCTTGATTTTCTTGCATTTGTTGGCCTTGCAACTGATTGGATGTTTATACTGTGGCCAAGAGACTTCTAATTGTTCCTTTCATCTCTTTTGTATACCTTATGCCGTTATAACAGCTGAAAAATGTCGAGAGATGGTTGGCAGAGAGGCTGCATCGAAAAGCGGGCAGTTTAGTATCATGAACTGTTTAGATGGTGGCACGGGAACCGTAGCATGCATAGTGAAGGAGGGCGTAAAGACGTACGTTTATAGCATCAAAAGCACGCACGTTGAGATAGCAAGCCATCTTGCAAAGGAAGGCGCTCTGGCCGAAGCTATATCTCAAGGGAAGACCGCCAAAGATGCAACTAAAGAAGCCCAGAAAGCAGCGGCAAAAGCAGCCAAAGTGGCAACGCGCCAAGCCGAGCATATCCTTGGCCCCATTGTCTCTTCGGGATGGGATCTTTTCGAAGCATTTTACTTCGGGGGCACAATAGCGGAAGGGACCCTAAGATGCTCGGGTACATTGGTTGGCACGTATTTGGTCGGGTTTCTAGGCGAGAAGAGCTACGGAAGGGTTGGATACTTTGTTGGAAGCATGCTAGGTAGTTGGGGTGGAGGGAAGGTGGGTCTGATGATTTATGATTTGGTGAATGGAGTAGATTACATTCTTCAGAGCCTCCAGCTGAAGAAACCTCAACAACAACTTTACCAGAGGCCAGCAGGACATGAAGAATTATAAACTAGCTTAGGTGGTCTTAAAACATGCTTGCTATACCTAAGAAAAAACAAATTATTGCAGCTAAACTCAACTCAACTGTCAATGACATTGTAGTCTAGTAGCACCCGGTTGCACTCTCATGTGGAAGGGGGTGGGTTCGAGTCTCACTGGAGGCACTGCTATCTTTTTGTGCTTCAGTAGGTTGAAACTAACATTCAATATTGGGTGGGGTGCATTTTTTTTTAAATGGCGTTTTTAGTCTCTAAGTTATAGAACAAGTATAAGTTAATTCCTAATTATAATAATTTGTACATTTAACATTTAATTAGTTACAATAGTTATTATCATCAATTGGAGGACAAAAATAGCCACTTGTGAACGTTGCATTTTTTGTCCTTGATGTATCTTAGGACTAAAATAGACACTATTATGACTAAACTTGCCACTCAAAATAATTAGGGACTAAACATATACTTATCTTATAATTTAAGGACCACAAGTACAATTTATTATTATTTTTTTTTTCACTTTTTGCTTGCGCCATCGACCTTTGGATATCAAACGCTAAGTAGGTGTGTGCAGACGTTTAGAGCAACAACATCAGTTTGGTTTTTTAATGAGTTGTTTAAGGACAACAAAAAGAGAGAAAATGGGAGAGAGGGAAAAAAAAAAAAGAAAAAGAAAAAAAAGAAATTAAAATAGAAAATGTCATTTTATACGCCCAGTTAGCATGTGCACTGTTGGGCTAGGCGTACTACTCTTCATAGTTTGCGTGTTTCTTTTTCCCATTTTCCCAACAAATAAGTCTCACAAGTCACAAAGAACCTCAATTTGTAGGAGAAAAATATCTTATACAATAAAAAAAATTTCTATTTGTTCAAAAACCACTCCCGAGTTTTTTCTCCCCCAAAATACACAAATGCAGATGCCCTAATGCATTGGGTATGACCAATAATTACTTGATGAAGAAATCAAATTTTTGGTCCCGTAACCATTTTTTATTTTGAAATGTGATATTTTCAATTTCTGGTGAACAAAAATATGATTCCTCAATTTTTATTCAAGTTGTCAATCTAGTTATTTTCTAAATTGTTGGTCAATTTCTTTAGATGATGGGTCCAAATTGATAGCGTACACAAAAATCAAGAATTCTATTTTGAAACACTCATGATTATTTACAAGGTTGTATTTATTCTATACTTTGTCAAACTTTTTCAGCTCAACGAATCATTGTCTCACTATCAGATTTGATCTTGTGACCATTTATTTAGAATGGTAATAGATGTGACATTACGCTACATAGTAGTTGGGATCAATGATTCTATTCATTTACCTTAAGAATGGAAAGATCATATTATTTAATGAAAAAAAAAGGGATTAAAAGTGTACTTTTTAGCATTTGATTAAATTGATAAAGGTGTTAACGTAGATTAGTTAGATTTATTTTTATTTTTTTTGAAGGGAGTTAGATTTAATTTATTGACTCTCAAGTCATTGATTTGATAGCCTCATCTTAATCTATGCATCAATTATTTTTTTTTTTTGAAAATAAATCTATGCATCAATTATTGGTCGATAGTTTTTGTTATTTTGTTATTTCTTTTTTGGGTCACACTTGTGTGAGACCGTCTCACGGATCCTTATTCGTGAGATAGATCGGGTCGGGTCAAAACACCATTCAAATGTCATACTTATATGTGCAAATGTCATACTTATGTGCTCAAATATAACACTAATCAATAATACAATTTTTGTTACTTATAAGAGAAGAAGTAATACATTTTTCATAATAAGTAATGTTGACAAGTACTCTTTACTTATAAGGGCAAATATAATACTTTTGAGGCAAAATGTAATACTTTTAAATCAAAATGTAAAAGTATTGTATTTTCCCTTAAAAATATTACATTTACCCGTATAAGTAGCACAAATTTAATTCCTGATTAGTATTACATTTGAGCATATAAGTGTTACATTTGCATCTTGACCCGACCCAACCCATGGTGAGACGGTCTCACACAAGTTTTTGCCTTTTGGCCAATATTCAATAACTCTCTTATGTTAGATTTTTGCTTTTTCTTTTCTTTATTATTCCCCTAATCTTTTAATGAAATTCCAACCCCATTAGCCACTGTTTTTTTTTTCTTTTTTTTTTTTTCTTAATACTTTGATTCAAAGAGACTCGTTTAAAATCAATTCCAGTGTTATTCAATTTGAGTTTTAAGATGGTATATATCTAACAAGTAACAATAATTTCAACAATGATTTTAATTCTTTTTTTTTTTTTTCACATCAGAGGGGCCAAATTATCTAATCCTCCTAGTCGACACACTTTGCATGTCCCAGGCTAATAGATCCTTTAACTCGTCCAAAAGTCGTTCCTCAATTCTCGTCGTTCTCCAATTGCTAACATGACACAAGTTAACAAGACAGTCAACACACCAATTCCCCTCCCTCAAGATGTGGGTTACCCGGGTGATTTCGACCTATCTAAGTGGTGTTCTACAATCCAAGAGTAACGACCCCGCTTCGAGATTTATCTCTAAACAAATACATTATTTTTACTAAAACCTATTTCAACTAGTAGTAAATTTGATTCCAATTCTTACTAGATGCTCCCATATCCTAAAATGACAATAAAGAAAATGTTATGCAATACTAGTATTAAATGTGTGCATTCTATGGTGCAGTTGCCCCACCACAGGAATTCGAACCTATGACCACCCATTTAAAGTAATAACCGAGATGTCATCGCACTACATGATAGTTAGCATTTTGATTCAAATTTATTTCCAAATAAATGCACTATTTTTACTAAAACCTATTTCAACTAGTACTAAATATTTCATTCCAATTCTTATATTTGAACGAGATGCCCCTAAATCCTATAAGCACAATAAAGCATATATAGTAAAAGACTTTCAAAGTCAAGAGAATTGAAAAATAAAAATCCCAATGAGAGCAATTAATTAACCATCTCCATCACATACACTATATAGAAAGCAGGACTGGCTGAAAGAAATGCAGACAAAATATAAAAAAATATTATTTTGACTGAAAATGAAAGAATCAATCAAGTTGCTTATTGGCCTACATAGAACATTATAATGGGGGTTCCTCAGGTTGAAATTGCTCAATTATCCCATGAGAGGGATAGAAGAATAGTTCCAAGTTTTTGGATTATATTAGAACATGAAAACAGACAAGGCACTACTGCAGGAACAATTAATCCATGAAGAGAAAGCAATCAAAAAATGCACTGATTCAATCCTATCTTGTCCCATGCATGAACGACCCCTAATATATACAAAAATAAAAAAACTACAAATACAAAAATCCCAGAGTCAATTCCATTAAAATTCTCTTGAATATTTTATTATTATTATTATTATTATTATTATTATTATTATTATTATTATTATTATTATTATTATTATTATTATTATTATATTTGCTTCTCACCTTTAAAATCAATTAATTTGGCAAAAACTTGTGTGAGACTGTCCCATCTTTATTCGCAGGACCGTTCAAATAAAAATTGGTGTCCTGTGCAATATCTTAAATTGAGTCCTTTTTTCAAGTAATTTTTATATATAAATAATAGTTGTTCAAAAAGTTGTATAAAAAATTGAAAATATAAATATTGTATAAAAATACATCTAAATTTCATTTAAAAAGTGACATGCGTCGTGCACATTTAGATGCAAAATCATCTACCAAACTTTTGATATCAACTTCTTCCAATTCTTAGTAGATGAAATTTTGGTAGATGATATCAATTTTTCCTGGGCATCATCTTTTTGGTAGATGATATCAATTGATTAGCATCTAAATATTCATCTTGATATGTGCACACTATCAATTTCAAGAGCTCCTTTGTGAGATTGAGTTAGTTGCTCAATTCTTCTTTTCTTCTTACGCTTTTCAGACCCAAATGAATATTTTCTAGAAAATATAATTATAAAATCCGAAGAAAAAAAAGGAATTTATTTAGAAGCTATATGAATAAATAATTAATCAAAAACAAATTCTTGAATATATTGTTCTAAAATCAGAATTATTAAGTCATGTAAATAAAACAATAAATAAGAATTGTGAAATATTTAATAATTTTAATTACCTGTAAAGAGAATTGAAAAACTTGAGTAATCAAGAAGAATTGAAGAATTCTGAGTGCATCTATGGTCTATCGTCTACTGCGTCAATTGCGTATTTGCTTTCGTGCTACTGCTTTCGTCGTCGTCTGCTGAGTGATGTTTGCATCAACTATAATATTTATATTCAAAATGTAATACTTATACTGTAATATAATATTTATCAACTATAATAAATTATTCGTGAAGCGGGTCGGATCAATATTAAAATGTAATACTTATACTGTAATATTTATATTGAAAAATGTAATACTAATCAAGGAAAATATAATACATTTAATCCTTAACTATTAAGAATTCTTGAGTTGCCAAAGACCTTGTGGTCAAGTGGCATAGCTGTGGTCCTCCCAAGCGAGAGGTTCGATCCCCAGTTGGGCGTTGGCTCTCTGAAGAGCCTCAGTAGATTGAGAAAGTATGTATGAACAGATACTACATTCTAATAGAATCAATAGTATTCAAAAAGAATTCTTGAGTTCAATCCACCCCTTATCAAATTTAAGGGTAAAGTCGTAATTTTTATGTGTCCACACGTTGAAACCTTTGTTGGTTAGTGTACGCAATCAAAATCTCTTAGGGTATGTTTTGTTCATGAATTTACACACCAAGAATGAGAATCAAAATCATATTTTGTGTTTGGTTGATAAATTTTTAAAACACAACTATAAGGTTTGATTACCCATACAATTAAAAACATCATTCCATAATTAAAAAGGTAAAAATTTCTGTTAGACCGTCTCACCGTGAGTCGGGTCGGGTCAATATGAAAATATAATACTTATACGCACAAAAGTCATACTTATATGCTCAAATGTGATACTAATCAAGAATATAAATTTTTGTTACTTATAAGGGTAAATGTAATACTTGAAAACGTAATACTTTCAAAATTAGCTTACATTTAAGCATATAAGTATGACATTTGCATGTTGATTCGACCCGACCCGGCCCTTTTCACGAATTAGGATATGTAGACGGTCTCACATAAGTGTGACCCAATTAAAAATGAGTATAATTCCATCTCATATCTTTAAGTTTGGATTAATGCTTTTAGATTTTTGTTTTGATTTTTTTATATTCATAATGGTGTTTTGAATGTCATTATATTATGATCAATTGCCTTAATTTTTTATTTTTATATTTTTAAAACCTATATTCCCATTATAGGGTCATATATAACCAAACATTAATATTGATAATCATTCTCATTCCATCCTGCTGCCAAACATGCAAAATACTTTCAACAAAACTCATTACCATTACAAGTATTTGATTCTCACCCTGATTCCGAGCGAACCAAAACACCCTAAATTGAGAGTCAAAAGTTAAAATTCGCATGCGATAAGATGGGAAAATGGAGTTTTGATTATAGTGTGTAGTGTGATATTCACTCCTAATTTGAGGATTTTGATTGTTTTAAGCTAAATGATGATTGCTTCAAGGTGTTAAAACTTTACTCTTAAATTTGGTGTCTTGAATATTTAGGGTGTGTTTGGTCTGAATATGGGAATTAAAATTGAAATTCGAATCAAATACTTGATAATTGAAATGAATTTTAGTGAAAGTATTTAGAATGTTTAGTAGTAAGCTGGAATTTGAATGATTATCAATGTTATTGTTTGGTTAGGTATGACCCTAGAATTGGAATGATTGGAATAAATGTTTTAAAAATAGAAAAATAAAAAATCAAGCCAATTGATCATAATATGATGATATCCAAAGCATAATATGAACAAAAACTCAAAACAAAAATCTCAAAGTATTAATTCTATATAGTGAGGCTGCAATGAAATGAGGGGACGATGAAATGAGGACGGAGAGATAAGGGGAATCACACTTGATATAAATTAGGTGGTGAGTTTTTATTTATAGGGGTAATCAAATAATATTTTTTTGTTTTCAAAAAAATATTAGCAAATGTAATATTAAATCAGGAATAAAATGTTTGTTACTTATAAAGGAAAACATAATACTTTTGACTCGATTTTAAGGATAAATGTAATAATTTTATATTCTGATTTAAAAGTATTACTTTTTTTAATCAAAAGTATTATATTTTTTTTTTCTATAAGTAATATTGCACTTAAAAAGAAAAAATGTAATACTTTTGATGTGAACCAAACACACCTTACTATGACAGCAGATTCTGAATAATTGAGAACTAAAAAAATAAAAAATAAAAAAAAAATGTCACCAATTTAAAAATTGAGAATAAATGTAGAAAAACACATCGATTGAGAGACTTTTAGTGAAATTAATCTCTATATATAAAATAGCAACAAGAGCAGCATTAAATGCAGCATTGGCCAAATTCCCGCCCAAGCTGAAACGGCGTCGTTTTGAACATCTA
>CM008331.1:31360311-31373535 GCA_002525835.2 Ipomoea batatas
AAAAAAAAAAAAAAGAGAAAGAAACAAATGATCCACCTTCTGAATATTCAATTAGAGCAGTGACATTGATTGTGATTTTACAAAGATTTTTGTCAGCATTATAAAAACAATACAACAGTTTTGTTTTGTTTTTTTGAAAATCCAAAAATTTTTGCTCAAAAACCTTATTTGCATAGCAACCTCATACACTTTATCATCCAGCAATGCAAGAATCTTACGAAAATATCTAAAAAAGAACAGTATTTAATTTAAACATGTGAAATTTTTCTATCATCCAGCAATGCAAGAATCTTACAAAAAAATCTAAAAAAGAATAGTGTTTAATTTAAACATGTGAAATTTTTCTATCATCCAGCAATGCAAGAATCTTACGAAAAAACCCAAAAAAGAATAATGTTTAATTTAAACGTGTGCAATTTTTCCGTGGTGTCCGTGTCCGATTTGGATCGGGTCAACGTGACACTCTTCATAGTGAGATGAAGAAATTGATATATTATATTATACGATTAAAACGATTAATGGATAAATGAAAAATTGATTCTCAAAGTAAATGTATTGAACCGTAGTCAAATTTTATGGTGTGAGATGTGCAATCACCTTTCGATAGACATCTAGAAAGTGCTAATGTAGCACCTCCCATAAAGATGCTACGAAGAGTAGCAAATTAATTGCACATTAATGTGCTAATTAGAGCACTGCACCTAACGAAAGGTGTTGAAACATGTTAGTAATGGTCGGTATATAATCTAATTATTAATTAAATTTATTCTGTCAAATGAATATTAAGATTTAAATCATCACTTATGTATACTATTTGGGCAGATTTTAAGAGTGACGAAATTCATTTTTGTCTCTACTTCTGCGCTGTCTTCTTCCTAAAACTCTTCCGCCCTATATATATATTCATGTTTAAAAATTACAAGTAGGAGCGTAATTAAATCGAGTTAAGGCAAATTAGTCAAAACTTTAAACTTGACTTGGTTAAAAAAATTGAAGCTCGAGTCGTATCATACCGAGTTTCAATTTGTTGAGCTCAGACTTAATTAACTAGACTCAAATTCAAACTTCCCAACTTCACTTGATTGAGTATAAATTTTATATTTTTAAGAAACTCAAATTCAACTTGACTCGATTCCTTTCCTGAACTACTTAAACTCAGTTTAACAATAACTAAATTAAACTTAAACATTCATTAAATGGCATTATGAATTATACACTACAACTTAAAGGTGGGATATGATTTGCTGAGTCATTTCCCTCTTAATTAAAATAACACATACAAACAACTTATCGAGAATGCTCCTAAACTCCATAGATTCCGGTGATAACTCGATCACACTTCTTGGTGCTCTCCGTCATCTCCGGCCACCGCCGGCGCCGGCGGTTTTTCCCGGCTAGCCTTGTAATCTCCATAGAAGTAGGAGGCGAAACCCCAGATGCAAATGGCTAAGGACAAAAGCTTATCTGCGCTGAAACTTTCGGGCAAGAAGATGACAGAGAAAACCTGTTGGACTGCAACTAAAAGAGAAGTGAAAATCCCCAGCAATAGAGCTGAGGAACTGAAGATCACCCCAAGGCTCCCCATAATCATTAGCTGCAGTGCTATTGCTCCAAATCCCACTATCATGTAATACTTCGTCGGTCCAAGACCGAATTCTCCGGCCTCCTTTGAGATTGCCTGCATTCATGATGAATTTCATGCATAATTAAGTACATAGTCAAAATTTTAAAAATTAAGACAATTATAACCAAGTTGGTCAGTTATGCAAGATTCTAAGTTCGACTCTTAATGGGAGTAGTCTATTAACGTTCTTAGTTTGAATCAGTCAACTATAGACAATCTGAGATAGCTACCACTTTCTGATCTTTCCCCCACTAGAGTTACAATGTGAAGTGTACCCTGTACTTATTCTCGAGTGATGGTTGTGCATTTTGCTCGTCTCCCAAAATAGGGTGAGGCAACCTTGCTTAACCAAATTAATCGCATAATTAATCTAGTAATCACAAAATTTTAAGTTGGATAGATTTTTATTCTTTGTTCTTAAGAGTTCTCTTGTAGTGAATCTTGTGACAAATTAAAGGTGGAATCGCCCATCCTAGGCGGCTAAGTGCCCCCACACCCTAACTTGACAATTTGTGAATTATAGTGACTCAATTAATCAACAGAAGTTAAACTTTTGCTCACTGCACACAAAAAGTCACTTATTTTGAAAGGTTGCTACAACACTCCTGTGTCTGCAACCAGTTGAGCTATACATGCTGGCTGTTATGTTGGGAATCTTACGTGCACATAAAGTTAATTATTACTCCGTACCTGGAAATCTTTGTTGATAATCATGGCGACAATGCAAAACAGAGCAGAAAACATAGAAATTACGAACTGAACTTGCAAGACAAGCCCATTAGTCACCGGAACCCCAGCATGCACATGCGAATACTCCACCCCCGCCACGATAAACCCATGCAACGCCGCCCCGGCGATCGTCATAAAAAACCCCATCTTATATCTCCCGTCCGACTCCCCCTCCGGCCGATCCCCGCCCATATGCAGCCCCAAAACCACCGACCCAAACGTCATCAAAACCACCGCGTTAACAGAATAATGCGTCATCTTATGCTTCACAATAAAATACGCGAAAATCGCCGTGAACGCCAGCTGCGTCGAGCTCAATAGCGACGAAATCGACACCGGAAGATACGACATCCCGAAGGTATAGAGATAACTGTCGACGCCGAGAAGGAGGCCGAGAAAAGCGCTGGATATGAACAGCCGTGGCGTCACCAAAACGCGCCGGCGATTCTCCGCCGCCTTTGCGCGGTTTTTGGCGAAGGAGATGAAGATGGGGACGAGGAGGCACGGGAAACCGGCGGTGAGAAGATATGACGACAGCCATTTCCGTTTGCCTCCGTGAAGGAAGTAAAGCCTGATCAGAATTACGCCGCCGATTTGACCGACGGCCAGGAAAACGCAGTTTATGATGATGACTAGTGCTTTGAATGATAGGAACTTCATATCTTCAAGATTTTTGATTTTTGTTCTATGTATGTAGCCTTTATTGGTTTTAGGCAAGTGGTAAGTAGCTAGTGGGATTGCAATACATATATATATAGGCAACTCATTTTTTAGAAAATTCAATTTTGCATGTGGTTTAAATGTTTTAAGGCACTAGGGGTCAAATATTTTGTATTTTTATGAACAAGCTAGTCTGATATTTTTTCTTATTGGAGTAAATTGTCGACTAGTTAGGGTCACAATGCAAGCTTTTACTCAAAACACATATATTGGCTATTAATTTTCTTGGTTTGCACTAATCAATTATGAACATAACAGCCTATGCTGGTTTTTCTTCTTATTGAAATCATTTGTCGATTAGGGTTACAATGCAGATTTTACTCAAAACATATATTTGCTTAATGACTGCGAACTTCTCGATAAATAAGAATATAGAATAAAATAAAATTATTTCATTTTCGAGCAATATAATCTCTTCATTATTGTGAAAACTAAAAAAATGTTTGGCACCTCATTTTAGTAGCTTTAGTTTTAGGGAACTCATTTTTTAGAAAGTTCAATTGCGAGGTTTAAGGCACTAGGGGCCAAACATGTTTTAGTTTGGACAATGAAGGGATTATATTGTTCGAAAATGGAATGATTTGATAGGCAACACGTTTTTTAGAAAATTCAATTGTGTGGTTTAGGGCACTAGGGGCCAAATATTTGTTAGTTTGCACAATGAAGGGATTATATTGTTCGAAAATTGATTGATTTGATTTTATTCTATATTCTTTCTTATGGATAAGTTCGTAGTCATTACTCAAATATGTGTTTTGAATAAAGTCTGCATTATGATTCTAGTCGGCAAATGACTTCAATAAGAAAAAAATCAGCATATGTTGTTCGTAATTGATTGGTTCAAACCAAGAAAGTCTACATGCATGTGTTTTGGGTAAAGCTTGCATTGTGACTCTAATTGACAAATGACTCCAATAATATATAAGAAGGAAAATTAGCATAAGTTATTAATAATTGATTGATTCGAACCAAGAAAATCAATAGTAAGATAGAGTTATATGAGTAGTTTAACACTTAACCTTTACTTTTTGTTTCCATTGATATCTAATTGAAGCAAGAAATATAATCTAACCTAACCTTGCTGAGTTGACTAGTAGTTGACTTATAAAGTACTCCGTATTTTAAAAAAATTTCTATATTAAAATAATTTCTTTAAATATAATATATCAAAATATGTATTTCATACAACTAATTAAAATTTCAAATTGAGCTCCCCAAAAATATTCCACATAGATAATCAAGTTCAAATATTATAACCATCCATTAATAGCCAACTTATGAGGGCTAACTTTTTTGTTATTATTATTATTATTATTATTATTATTATTATATATATATATATATATATATATATAGTTAAATAATATATAGTTGGATACTTGGATATAATTGTTGCATAATACAGAAGTTGAATATTAAATTCTCAAACTTTTAAAATATACGGAGTATTATAAAAGTTATTTAAGATTAGTATACTTTGTGGCGCTTTTAGTATACTAAAGGTTTCAGTTTTGAAAATTCATTTTGAAGGTACTAATTCATTTTTAGTATATTATCTAAAAATAATTATATACGGAATAATATATTCAAAATGAATTTTAATACATTAAAAATAAACATTTATCACTAATTCACTTTACAAGGTATATTATAGCCTAGCAGAGTAATAAACATGTGTCTATCATTGATTCGTCACACAATGTACACTATAGTCCACAGTATAATTTGCCACAAAGTAGGTAGTGGACTAGTGGGCTTGTTACTTGGGCAAGTTACACAAAAGTACTCCAATCTTTGGAATAAAGAATTTCCACTCATTGATTTGACTAAAAATATTGTACCGGTTGTCTAAGCTTTAGGAGTTTAGGAATTTGAAACCACCTTGCCACAAGAATATTTTATAAGCAATATAATGTAAATAAAATTGATGGAGCTGCTTTTACATTGAAAATTAAAAGGAAAAAAAAAATCATAGATAGTTTTAGATTAAGTGAAATCAAAGATTTTAACTATAAGGTTGGTTGAGAGTTATTAACAAAATTTTTTATTCGTGTAGAAGTTGGAAAGAATTGGGGGAAGAGCGGGATTGAGTGGTTTATTTGCTGGAGAGTAATGTATTATTATTGTTAGGATCAAACGCATCGAACCTGTGACTGAGTTCTGATACCACTTGTTAGGATCAAACATTTACTACTTATATCAAAAGTTATAGCTAATAGTGAAAGCGCAACTTAATTCTTTACTAATAATGCATTGCATGATTGCATCCGACAATGGTTTCATTGTAGACAAGCATACGTGGGTGCTTAGAATGAACGACAACGTGGTCTACTTTCAAAACTAAACGGAAGAGGAAAAAGTGAGAAAATTAAGATTGAGAATGGTGCGTGGCTGATGAGTTGATCGATGAGAATGGGGATTATGACAAAGGTTGTGAAATATAGTTTCATATGTAAATGAAAGTTGACTAGATTTCCCACTAACTTTTCAATGGTGGAAGTTGCTGGCTTGGCATGTAATGTCAAAGTATGTTAGAGCATATCTTTACTATCAGTTTCGACTTATATTAGTGTTAGATATGATTGTAGATGACTAAGTACGATGAGAGAGACATCCTTTCTTATTTTTAGCTAAGTACGATGTCCTTCATCTTCATTCTTGACTATAATTAGCTAGACGCCTAATCCTCTTCACATATCTTAGATTAACTGTTAGGTGGTAAGTCCCTTTCTTATCCTCAGTCAAGTATCACATGCTAGTAAGGGCAACCCTAAGTCGGTCGAATAGCTATAAAGTATCAGCTATGAGTTGTCTAGCTTGTTTTATCTTTTTATAGTAATTTACCGACTAGGTAGAATCTCATAAGATATTTCAGAGGATTTTTTGTATTATTAATCATGGAGCATTTTTTTTTTTCCTTAGGGAACAACAATTTAGAAGGTGTTTACCTATAAGGGCATCCACATCTGTGGATATTTTGTAGTTTTTGTAGATGAAATAACTTGGGATGGGGTTCATACCAGTGTGGGATGGTTTTTTTTTCAAGTTTATCACTTCTGCAAATGAATGCATATTTACAGATTGACCAAGACCAATCTCATAGGTGCGTTTCGCGCACCTGCTACGCGCCTAGCTGGCGCGTAAATATGCAACGGTAAATTTTTATTTTTATTTTTGGCTTTTTCTGATGCTATCAGCTTTCTTCTTTCTTTTTTCATTTTTTTTTTTTTTTGCTTCTTCCCTCCTCCTACTCTCTTTCCTGCATGGACACCAAAAAAACCACCAAATATCTTCAACTAGTAAGGATGCTCTAAAAACCAATGAAATTTTGGAATATAAGCTATGTTAATAGTCAATAGAAATGCTCATAAACAACCTTACTTGATTATATAAATATATAGATGCTGCACTCAACACGTTTTAGTTCTATCAAGGAGCATATATCTAAACATAACAAAGGAAAACATATACATCAACAAGCACATTGAAATGGCAAACACAGTTCTTATGCCAAAACACAATAATGGTTAAGGAGATTGAGGCCAACCATAGGTAGCATCCTCGTCGGACTGCTGATAGAATCTGAATTCCAGCTCACCGAACCTGTTGTCATCATCATCCGAACTCTCGTAATCATACAACGAATCTGAAAAGTCCGACCAATCTTCATAGTCGTCGTTGTTCCTCTCGTATTGATCCACAACGTAAGGCCCCAAAACTTTCAAGTTCGGGAACTTGTCTTTCAGGTACTCCTCGTCGAGCTTCACTTGCCAGCATCCCCTTAAGTCCAGATACTCGAGATTAGGGCAGCTGCGGATGATCTCGAGAGCACCTATTGTGTTGATGTGCAGGTAAGCTGCCTCGAGATGCTTGAGGTTGGGCATCGTAGTGGCTATGGCATGAGCCTCGTCGTCCTGTGAGAGCTTGTCTTCTGTGATCAGAGGATGCATATTTCTGCGAAACCCTTCCAGCAGTTTACAGTGCTCCCCGATAGCCTCTAGGGAACGTGCACCGATTTTATAACAATAGCTCAAGTCCAAGAACGTTATCATCGAGAGGCTGCCAGCAATCTTCTCCACAATGGAATCACTCATGTTGCTCCGGGGCAGGCGCAATATCCTCAAGGAACGAGCGCTGCAAATCAGAGGCAGACTTACAATAAAATCTTATGAAATTTAAGCTTCAGATGATGATTGTTCTCGCAAGTTTGAAGTGAAACACTTTCTCTTTCTCGTTAAACTATACTTTCTACTATTCATTAGTCGGGCATTTGTGCAAAACAACACACCAAATTATACAAGGATTTTAATTAAAACCACTGCAAACATTGCTAACGCAATAATTCTTGGAAATCAAAAGGACTTTAACTAACCGGGGTTCAAGATTGTGCTTACTTTTCTGCAATGAGGGAGAAAACAAGTTCGTTTTGGAGGCCAGAGACACAGAGCTTGTGAATGGAACCGGAGCTTCTCGTTATCAGCATTCGAAGCATTCTCTCCACGCTCCCAGGCTCCGAGCGATTGCTCCATTCCTCAATGTCAATCTCTTGCCAGCAGTACGGCCCCATCACAGCTTTGCCCCACGATTTGCATACCGTGGGCACTACTGTTAGCAATTCCTGGAGGGGCAGGTTCTTGAAGATTAGCCCAAGCGCATCAGGCAACAGTTCATCCCAGGATCTTGTACTCCCCACCTCCATCTGAAGGTAAAACAATGCCAATTCTTATATAAATTAGACAGAGTACTACTATGAATTGAGAAACCATACAACAAAGAATTGAATCATCAAGAAAAACTCCCTTCTGTAAGAACCAAACAAGATTATTTTAGTCCCTAATAAAGAAAACCTATGCTGAAATGAAGGGTTGGGGGTCTATAATGTACTCATCAATTCCAGTAATCAATGAAATGGCATCCATGGGGCAACCCAAACAAGCTGATCATGACTTGGTAACCACAATGTTACAAGTTCGACTTCCAACAGGAGCGGCCTATTGGCCTTCATGGCTTGAGTCGACCAGCAATTCGCAACCAAGGCTGATTTAACTCCTTATGTAACATGTGAGAACCTAACAAGATTATTTTAGTCCCTAATAAAGAAAACCTATGCTGAAATGAAGGGTTGGGGGTCAATAATGTACCATGGGGCAACCCAGACAAGCCGGTCATGACTTGGTAACCACAATGCTACAAGTTCAACTCTCAACAGGAGCGGTCTACTGGTCTTCATGGCTTGAGTCGACCAACAATAAGCAACCTAGGCTGAAGACTAGAGTCATAAGGCGAGATTTAACCATGTACACCCTCGGATAGTGGCTGTGTCACTCAAAAAAGAAATGGCATCCAGAAACAATAGTGTAAAAGTGACTATAACCATTAAAACCTATCATTAACAGCAAATGAGTTACCACAGAAACTGATTAACACTGAAAGAACTGAACTGCAGAATCTGCAGCACCATATTCTTGAACATCAGCATGGAATGGTTGATTTCATGAATGTAAACCACAAAATAGTCCTTTTGCATTTAGAATCACAAATTCACAATACCAGGAAACAATTGAACAAAAGCCCAGAAAACCCAAAGCAAAACCACACAACAAAGGACATTTCACCACATTCCCCTAGACAGCCCCAAGATCTACACAACAATTACAGATCAAGAATTGGGAAATCTAAAACCAGCAAAATTACAGCTTCAAATGGACTAAAAATCACAAGGAAACAGAGTTACTGAAGCCCAGAGAAAGCACAAACCACTGGTTCCTGCGTGTAGAGGTGCAGAAAGAAAGCCACCGACTAATCCGCCAGAAACATTGGGAGTAGAAGAAGGTAAACTCTCATAAAAGATATTTACTGAGCTTACCTACCGGGCCACGGGAATGTAAACAGTAAAGACCAGATGAAAAAGCTGCAGCCTATGCACACCTCTATGCATATATAATAAGGTAAAATGTGAACAGCAATAAAAATGAAACCTTTACAAGCAAAACACTCGGTTTGCGTACTTAGGCAGTGTGTTTATGGCATTTGACTGAAATTAATGTAGATTTATTGAACTTAGATCAAAATCTTGAATTGTTTCCCAGATCCCTTTTTTTTTGAATTGTTTCCCAGATCCCTAATTAAAGAAAAGATTTTAACTTTGGGGAGTATAGGGAAAAAGGGTACATGTATTTTCATTGAATGAAGATTCTTGGAACTTCAATTTGTGGGTGAAGATTGAGGCCCAAATTTTGGAAATGTTTGAAGTCTCATGGACTAATGGAGTTATTGGTACTATTTTATTGAGAAAGAACCCAATGGACCTATGGGTGCATCTGATGAAGACATGAAGTTGATGGGAATAACAGCAAATGAAAACAAATAATTAGAGGAGCTTTTAGCCTTTTACTGTGTTGTGATTTTGCAAAAGAAGATGGTGAAACAGAGAATTTGGTACTTTTTGTTCTCTAAAAGCTGGCAGACATATATAGAGTTGTTTGCTTTTTACTAATTCATGATGATTCCAATTTCCAATTTCCAAAACTCCAAGCCAGACAGAGTTCATATTACATAAATTCATGAAGAGTTGTTCACAAATTGTCTGGGTGGTGTAGTTGGTTATCACGCTAGTCTCACACACTAGAGGTCCCCGGTTCGAACCCGGGCTCAGACATTTGTTATTAACCTTTTAATGTAAACGCATTTTTTGCTATCAATTTCCTAATTTTCGATTTCACTAGAAAATTATTTTTTTTGCTACAGTTGCCCTGATATAATCTAGGGTGTGTTTGGCTTCTAGAATTGGAATCGGAATGAGAATCAAATACTTAATAATAGTAATGGATTTGGTAAAAGTATTTTACATGATTGGTAATGGAGTGGAATTTGAATAATTACCAATATTGTTGTTTTGTTATGTACTTGTGTATGACCCTATAGTGGAAATAAAGTTTTTAAAAATACAAAAACAAAAAAAAAAATCAAAACAATTGATCCTAATATAATGATATCCAAAGCATCAATATGAAAAAAAAATCAAAACAAAAATATGAGGGATGTAGTAAAGAGGCAACATCAGGCACGGTCCTATTATTTTATAGGAATGGGGCATGACAAAAGAGATAGGCCTTAGCTTACTTGATGTTAACATATATTTAATACCTAAAATTTAAATTACATACAGGAAAAAATTAACTGAAATAACTTGAAATAAGATTAACAAGTTTTTAGTAATGTTACATGAAAAAATTTATAGGTACTTTCACAAAGAAATAATTTATAAAAATAAATATAATAAACAATTTAAAATCAAATAAACTTATAAACAATAACAAATACTACATTATAATAGAGTTAATAATACTCAAAAAATAAGCTTATTATAAACAATAACATTGTTATCATAATAAAGAATACATTAATTATTAATAAAAATTTATACAATAACACTTACAAACAGATACGAAGCTTATTTTTAAAATAGTTAAGATCATTGTTTGGATAAAATAATTTAAATAGAAAGCATGTTATAAATCACAAATCTTATGTTTAATAACTTTTTTATAAATACTTTTTCCATTAACCAAATATTCATTTAAAAAAAAAACTTTTCAACATTTTGATATTATTTTTAAAAAAACATTTTGTTATCTAGTCCGATCTCACAAATCAAGGGGTTTTGTTGACTAAAAAATTTGAATAAAAAGCATATGATTTTAAAATAATTACAATTGCATGGATAAAATAATTTAAATAAAAAACATATTATAAATCATAAATGTGATATTAAAAAGGGAGTAACACTTGTGTGAAACCATCTTACGGGTCTCAATTCGTGAGACAGGTTGCATCTTTAATTAATGGGTCAAATCTTAGATTAATAGGTCAGATCTTTAACATAATTAATCAAAAGTCCACTCGTCTCCCTAATTGAAACCTGTGAGACAGTATCACACAAAATTTTGCCTAAAAAAAGTCATTTAGGACCTGTTACTAACAGAAAACTGTTTTCTGTTTTCTATTTTTCAATTTTTCAGTTTTCCATTCTCTGTTTTCTGTTTAGAAAACTTGTTTAATAACACTTATTTTTTCAAATTTATTTTTTTTAGATTAACGTTATAAAATTAACAATAAGTTTAATTTCGAGTGATTTTTAGACCTTATATTTAAAATATTTTAAAATATATTTCGTTTAAATATACTCCGTAATAAATATATTTTTTTACTTTTAAGTCCAATATATGTATAAAAAAAAATGACATTTGATATCCGGACCAAATTTATATCTGTATATAACATAAATAAAAATATATCTAAACCAATAACCTATTAAATTCACAAAAAAATTAATTTAGATAATATTAATATTTTTTGAGCTAATATTTAAAATATGTTTGGATATATTCATTTGAATGACATGTATGTAATATATAATTTTTATTTTGAATTCAAATATAGTAATATATGTGAAATTTGGATATCTAATATCTGGACCAAAACCAATAATCAATTGAGTTCAATCAAAATATAAAACATGGTATAGATTTCAAGTTTCAATTTTGATAATGTGAATAATGTATAATTTTAAGCATAATCAAATAAGTTATGTTTAAATAAGTAATGTAAGTAGAAAAGATAAAAGATGATGATAAGTAAAAGAAGATGATAATAAATGTAATCATAGTAATGAATAAATATGCAAGTAGATAATGGTGAGAATGTGGTTATAGTGACATATAGTTTAATAGATGATACCTGATTCTGTTTTCCATTTTGAAAACAGGTTTTTATAGTGTTTCAGTTTTCTAGAAAACAGAAAAATTATTTCCTGTTTTCAAAATGGAAAACTGTGCTAGTAAACATGTTTTCTGTTTTCTGTTTTCCAGTTTTCTAAATTTCCAGAAAATTGAAAAAAATTTCCAGTTAGTAAACGGGCCCTTACTTTTCAGTTTTCAACGTTGTGATATCTAATCCCACAATTAGGAGAATTTTGTTGACTAAAATGAAAGAAAAAGGATTCAACTCATTGTCCTTTTAAGGCTTTAAGTTGTAGTCTAAATATCTGCTGCCAACCAAACAACTTTACCTTTATATGAAATGAAATATAAATGTATATTATTTACTTATACATATATATTATATATAAAAGGGGTAGGTGTTGAATGGGCATGATCCAAGCGTGGGGCCGCCGATAATGGTCCAGCCTGCCCTTACTCAGGGTCAGGCCTTAGTTACAGATCGGGAAGTGACAGATGATGAGGAATGAGATGGAATGATATTTGTTTTTAATTACGGAATGAAAATTTTAATTAGAATGGTAATCAAATTTCATAATTTTGTTTTAAAAAACTGTCAACGAAACAATAACTATAATTTTGATTTACATTTCTAGTGTGTAAATCCGTAACCCAACATGCACACCCCTAATTTCTACTAAAATTTTTAATATTAATATAACTACATTCGAATATTGTACGTGTTATCTACAAAGATTGCTATATGGATTCACTTGATTCCATTCATGGGATTTTTTATTTTTTATTTTATTTTTTATAACCTGTGATTAAAACTTATACAACCAACTCAATTGAAAAAAGTGTTCTTAAAAATAAAATTTGTAATTTTTAAGTACAAAAATTATGACATATCTATTTGACCTCCTTTTTCGAGTTTTTTTTTTAGGTATGAATCAGATGCAAAATATGAAATATATGCGTATGAATGAGATCAGATGCAAATGTGAAATATATGTTGGAATCCATAAAATAGTTAAATAATTAAAGGAATCCTTAAATCACACTTAATTTTTTTTGAGAATAATATATATTGTTGACCAAAAACCAATAATTAAAAATATTAGAATAGAAAGTATGCAATTTCTTTTTTGATTCTTAGAGTCGAAGGCCTGTCACTTCTCTTGACATTTTTGACAATTGGCCAGTTGGCCCATAACTCGAACATGGATACTTTAAAGGTAAATGTTATTAAAGTCAACGCTAAAAAAAAAAAAACGAAAAGCAACAATACATGAAACACCGGGGCATGCCCCTGATTACAAAACTAGGCCGAGGCCTAAAAACATGAATGCAAACAGCAGAAAAACATAAGAACAACGAATTCATTGTAGACTAGCTGGAGCAATTCCAGCCCATGTGAGTCATTTGGCC
>CM008331.1:31378201-31388607 GCA_002525835.2 Ipomoea batatas
TCTAGATTATTGTAATACATTATTATAATAACTCAATTATTACGAATCTAGGGTTTCGTCTTCTCTCTAGGGTTTTCCTAGTTTTTTTGTTGCTTCAGAGCTTTCTTCTCCGATTATTTCATCGGTTTTTTCTCCCTACGTTTTAGTGTTCTACGGTGTGCTTTAGTCTTTGGTCGGTAGGGTTTTGCATGGCGTCTCAGTTGAACGAAGGCGGTGTTGGGGCTTCGACGGCACGCTGGGCTGATCTTGCTCTTGAGGAGGAGGATGAGGGTTTTGAACCAGTGGGTGAAGGGGTTGGCACGGTAGAAGTTGGTGGAGCGGAGGCGTGGGTGGTTGTAGGTCGGTTTCTGACCACCAAGTTCATCAAAGTGGAGTATATGCGGCAGGTTATGGCGTCGGTTTGGCAACCTGTGAAGGGGGTCCAAATTACGGAGATTCAGCCCGGCTTGTTCTTGTTCGTGTTTTATCATGAGTCTGACATGCAGCATGTGTTGGAAGGGGGGCCTTGGTCCTTTGAAAATCATACGCTGGTTTGTCGCCAAGTTTGTGATGGTAAGCTGCCCGGGGATGTGGTGCTTGATGCTGTTGATATGTGGGTTCAAGTTCACGAGTTACCTTTGGGCTATACGTCCGACTCTGTACTTGAACAGATAGGAAACTTTCTGGGAACCTACGTGCGAGGAGATGATAGGTTTGCAGGGGCTCCTTGGAAGACTTTCTTCCGTATACGTGTTTCAATTCCGGTGGATCGATCGATTAAGCGGCGCATGAAGTTGGTAAAGCGCGACAAATCTACTTGCTGGGTAAATTTTAAATATGAGAGATTGCATTCCTTTTGCTTCTTTTGTGGAATGCTAGGCCATGTTCACAAATTCTGTTTGAAGGCGAGGGAGGCGGTCATTCCTGTCGAAGAGTACCCCTTCGGTCCAGACCTGCGAGCTGGTGTGAACAGAGGTCCTCGTGCAGTTGGCGATCCCTGGCTGATTCCTCTTACCGGTCCGGATCGTCAGTCGCAGTCCGAGGAGGACATGGCTGTCACGTCTGGGCGCTTGAGCATGCAGACGGCGAACGAGCAGCAGATTGATACCGGCGTGGTGGCGGTGTCCAAGAGACGTCGAGAGGGTTCTGGGAGTGGATGAAGGAACTCGGGGAATGGTGGTAGGATGATGAGCTCGGGCAGTAGTGATGCAATGAATGTCGATGTTCCAAAAAACTTGCGGGCGGGGCGGGTCTTGGTCCCCAGACCCGCCCTTCATCATGAGTACCCTATTCTGGAACTGTCGTGGCTTGGGCAATCCACGCACAGTTCGTGAGCTTGTGGACCTTGTGTCCCGTAAGAAGCCTGAGTTCGTGTTTTTGATGGAAACAAAAGTTGGTCGTTTGCATGCAGAAAGTCTTCGCGTGAAGTTGGGGTTTGATGGGCTTTTCTTCGTGGATAATGTTGGTTTGAGTGGAGGGCTAGCTCTTCTATGGCGGAAGAATTGTACAGCTAGCTTATTAAGTTATTCTAAAAATCATGTTGATGTGCAGGTTAATATTTCGGAATCGCCACCCTGGCGTATGACATGTTTCTATGGACTTCCTGAGCGTCACAGAAGGAGGGAGTCTTGGGATTTACTCCATTCTCTTGCAGGTAGATCTGACCTGCCTTGGGTGGTGTTGGTAGATTTTAATGATCTCCTCTATCAGTCTGAGAAACGAGGAGGAAATCCACATCCAAAAGCTCTTCTTCGTGGCTTCGGGGAAGTGGTGGTGGCCTGTGGTTTGTTTCAGTTACCTCTGAGAGGGCATAAGTTCACGTGGGAGAGAGGACGTGGAACAGAGGCTTGGATTGAGGAGAGATTGGATAAGGTGTTGGTTACTGATAGCTGGGGTACTATACAGCCTTATGCTACGGTAGACAATATTCTTATGCGGACTTCAGATCATTCGGCGTTGTTGCTCTCGGTCAGTGGTTTACAGCTCAGAGGGGTTGGGCGTCGCCGAAATTTTAAGTTTGAAATGGCCTGGTTGCTAGATGAAGGCTGTAAGGAGGTTGTTGAGTCTGCATGGCAGGCTGGTAGGGCACAAGGTTTAATGGGCTGTTTAAAAATGTGCGGTGATAAGCTGATGGCCTGGGGTGGAGATCACTTCCATAAGTTTGGGGAGCAGATTAAGCGGTTACGAGGTAGACAGTTGATCTTACGTAATCGTAGGGACCCGGCTTCTTTGGCTGAGTTTCGACAAGTGGAGGATCAATTGGCCTGTTTAGAGGCACAAGAGGATGTTTTCTGGAGACAACGTGCAAAGCAGCACTGGTTGAAGGGTGCGGATGCCAACACTCGATTCTACCACAGGTATGCCTCTGCTCGTAGGAAGAAAAATATGTTAACTAAGATTTAAAACGATAGTGGCGAATGGGTTGTGGGGGAAGCAATGAATAATGAGGTGCTGGCTTATTTTGATACTGTTTTCCGGTCTAATGGGGAGTCTCCAGTGAGTCACTTCTATGATTCAGTGGTACCTAGAGTAACACAGGAAGACAATGACGCCATTCTTAGGCCTTTTGATCATGATGAGGTTAAAGCAGCTCTCTTTTCTATGTTCCCGGATAAGGCCCCTGGACCGGATGGCATGAATCCGGGTTTTTATCAGCATTACTGGGAGATGGTTGGAGGTGATGTATTTGAGTTTGTGCTTCACTGTCTTAACACCTGTTCTTTTCCGGAGGGTCTCAATGATACAAATGTGGTGCTTATCCCCAAGAAGAATGTGCCTGAAGCTGTTGGTGATCTCAGGCCCATTGCTCTGTGCAATGTGGTGTATAAAATCATGGCAAAGGTATTGGATAATAGGATGAAGCATTTGTTGGGAGGTATTATATCTGAATCTCAAAGTGCCTTTATTCCGGATAGGCTGATTACATATAATATTCTGGTAGCCGCTGAGATAGGGCACTATCTCAACAGAAAACAGACTGGTTTGGTAGGGTGGGGTGCTCTAAAGCTTGACATGGCAAAGGCATATGATCGGATGGAGTGGTCTTTTCTCCGTAATATGCTCCAAGCTCTGGGCTTTGCAGACAGATGGATTAATCTGATTATGCTTTGTGTCACTACTGTCTCTTATAACATTATGATAAATGGGGTCGGTAGGGGACAGGTGATTCCGACTCGTGGTTTAAGACAAGGTGACCCCCTCTCTCCATATCTTTTTATCATCTGTGCAGAAGGCCTCTCCCTACTTCTCTAGAAGGCCCAGCTCGATGGTTTAATCCATGGATGCAGAGTAGCAAGAGGTGCACCTCCTGTTTCGCATTTATTCTTTGCAGATGACAGCCTCTTATTCTTTAAGGCAAACTCACAGGAGGCTGGTGTTATCAAGCATTGTCTCCAGGTGTATGAGAGTTTATCGGGGCAATCTGTAAACTTTCATAAATCAAGTGTCTGTTTTAGCAGAAACACTACTGAGGAGCACAGAGAGGAGGTGGCGCAGATGTTAGGAGTGACCAAGGCTCCCAATTTCGGTAAATACTTAGGTCTACCGGCCTTTGTTGGGAGAAACAGAAAGGCAGCTTTCTCTTACATTGAAGACAAGATTCGTCAAAGAATGGGTTCTTGGAATAAGAAGCTGTTATCACAGGCGGGAAAAGAAATCTTGTTGAAAACAGTGGCACAAGCAATGCCTACTTTTTCAATGAGTGTTTTTCTACTTCCTGAGACCACATGTGTTTCGATTCAAAGGGCCATGAATGCTTATTGGTGGGACTCTGGGAATGAAAGAAGGATCCACTGGAAAGCTTGAGATCGTTTATGTGTGCCGAAAAAGTTTGGGGGACTTGGTTTCAAGGACCTAAGAGCTTTTAATTTGGCTATGTTGGGGAAACAGGCTTGGAGGATTATGACCAAACCACATTCGTTGGTGGCCAGGATATACAAAGCGAGGTATTTTCCACGTACTTCTTTTATTGATGCATCATTGGGTTCCTGCCCAAGCTACTGCTGGCGCAGTATCATGGCCACCCACGGTATGATATGTGGGGGAGTAAGGCGGAGAATAGGGGATGGGAAATCTACTCTCATCTGGGGTCATCCATGGCTGCCTGATGACCATAACCCCATGATTCAAACTATGATGCCCCCTACACTTAATGGTGCTTTAGTATCTGGTTTAATTGATGATAGTACTAATTCCTGGGACCATACAATTTTAACAGACATATTTCTCCCCGAGGATGTGGCTCGTATCTCTGGGATTCCAATCTCCCCAGGTTATGAGGATTCATGGTTCTTGTTTGGCGACCCAAGGGGTTGTTACACTGTCAAAAGTGGTTACAGACTCATTATGGGTAATTTAGAAGGCACCCCCACTCCCTTTGATAAATGGAATATTTTGTGGAAGCTTAGGGTGCCTCCTAAGTGGAAGACTTTCTTATGGAGAGCTATCAATGATATTCTTCCCGTAACCACAAACCTTCTTATAAAGCATGTTGAGGTGGATCCTTCATGTCCTAAATGTGGGGTAGCGCATGAGAATACTATGCATGCCCTTATTTTGTGTGATTATTCCCAATTGGTTTGGCATGAGTCAACCTTGTCCTTGTCATCTATTACGGGTGATACTTTTAGCAGTTGGCTCTCAAATGTGTTGTCTCTGTTATCTGAGGATTGTGTGTCTTTGGTTGTGGCAGTATTATACTCATTATGGCATGCTCGAAATTTGGCAGTTTGGGACAAATGTTTGCAGTCTCCCAGGAAGGTTTTTACGCAGGCACAGCGCTCTCTGCAGGCTTGGCAAAGTGTTCATGCCACCCAGGTGATGCATGCAGATCCTCTACAGCCATCGGTCGTACCTGCTATGAACGAGCCTCTGCCGCAGCCATCCCCACCACGCCCACGGTGTTTCTTCGACGCAAGCTATCATCCTATCACCAGGCGGGCGTCCTTTGGGGCGGTGTTATTTTCGCAGAATGGAGAGTTCTCGGCGGCGTGTGCAGGCAGTCTACCGACTTGTTTTTCGCCATTAATGGCGGAAACCGCTGCTTGTAAGGTAGCGTTGGAATGGTTACGAGGGAAGGGCGTGCTCGATCTTGATCTGTTCACAGATTGTTCACAGCTCCGGGCAGCTTTGGTCGCATCTCACACGGCATATCATTCTTATGTTGGATTTGAATTGGATGCATGTAAGGCATCACTAGCTTTGTTTCTCCACTGCCATGTTAGCTTAGTCACAAGAAATGCAAATATCATTGCACACACACTGGCTTCTAATGCTTTTTCACACACTGAAAACATGTATTGGGATCTTGTCCCTCCAGGTTCTATCGTTTCGTTTTTGAATTAATATATTTGGCTTTGGTTTTGGTTTTCAAAAAAAAAAAAAAAACTCAATTATTACACAAGATAGTTCACACGTTCGAAGTTCTTGCCCTCTTCTGTTCCGTGACTATCATGATTGACCATTCCTCTTAATAAACCTCCTTTTCTTACTGGTCTAAATTAAGAAATTTAATAAACCAAATAAATTGTAACTAGTGGCATTATAATAATCTGGTTATCAACTGTTCCCGCCTATAAGAAGGGCTCAAAGCATTTAATCATTTCACAAATCACAACTTTTTGTTGACGAGAGAGAGAGAGAAATGGGTTCTCTTAGATCAGAACTAGACAAGCCCCATGCAGTGTTCATACCATATCCGGCTCAAGGCCATATCAACCCAATGCTAAAACTAGCCAAAATTCTTCATCAGAAAGGCTTCCATATCACCTTTGTCAACACTGAATTTAACCACCGCCGCCTGCAGAGAACCCGGGGGCCGGAATCTCTCCGGGGCCTGCCGTCGTTCCGTTTTGAGACTATCCCGGACGGCCTTCCCCCGTCGGACGCGGATTCCACCCAGGATATCCCCTCGCTCTGCGAGTCTACTAGCGCCACCTGTTTAGGCCCTTTCAAGGACCTTCTTGCCAGGCTTAATAACACCGCCGTGTCAAACGCCCCCCCGGTGTCCTGCATAGTTTCCGACGGGGTCATGAGCTTCACCGTCGCCGCCGCTGAGGAGCTGGGCATCCCGGAAGTCCTGTTCTGGACTACTAGCGCCTGTGGCTTCTTGGGCTACATGCATTACACTCAGCTCCTCGAAAAGGGCTATTTTCCTTTCAAAGGTAACAAAATTCTTGCTTGTCATTAACAATAAAAATTAACAATTCCAATTAAATTGGTTAGACTGATTTGACAATTAACATGTTACAAATTTTCAATCCCAACAAAATTATATATTAATCTTATTGGTTTGAGCTGATAAGCTATTATTAGTTAGAGTTATAAAGCAGGATTTAGTCAGTACTGACTGTTTTTCAATGTTTCTTTCAGATGAGAGTTACCTGACAAATGGGTATTTGGAGACGGAATTGGATTGGGTAAAAGGCATGAAAGGCATACGTCTTAGAGACCTTCCATCTTTCTTCAGAACCACAAATCCAGATGAATACATGTTCAAGTTCTTGGTACAAGAAACAGGGAGAGCGGGAAGGGCTTCTGCCGTCATTCTCAACACCTTTGATGCGTTGGAGCATGAAGCTTTAATGGCTCTTAAGTCTATGCTGCCGGCGGTCTACACCGTCGGCCCATTACAGTTCCTCCAGACAGAGGTCAAAGACAGCAACGTAAGAGCACTCGCAACAAACCTCTGGAAAGAAGACACCTCCTGCCTGGAATGGCTGGACACTAAAGAGCCAAACTCTGTCGTTTATGTAAACTATGGCAGCATAACAGTGATGACACCAGACCAGCTCTCGGAGTTCGCCTGGGGATTAGCGAACTCCAAGAAACCATTCTTGTGGATAGTCCGACCCGACCTGGTCACCGGGGAGGGGGCGATTCTCCCACCAGAGTTCGTGGAAGAAACTAAAGACAGGGGAATGCTCTCAAGCTGGTGCCCCCAGGAACAAGTCCTGGCCCACCCAGCTATTGGAGGGTTCTTGACTCACAACGGATGGAATTCAACTCTCGAGAGCATCTGTAGCGGGGTGCCAATGCTTTGCTGGCCCTTTTTCGCCGAGCAACAAACTAATTGCCACTATGCTTGCAGTAAATGGGGGATTGGAAGGGAGATTGACAGCAATGTGAAGAGGGATGAAGTTGAGAAGCTTGTGAGGGAGTTAATGGAGGGAGAGAAGGGAGGAGAGATGAAGAAGAAAGCCATGGAATGGAAGAAGTTAGCAGAAGAAGCTGCAACTTCTTCCATTGGATCATCACACATCAACATAGATAAACTCATCAATCTTCATCTCCTTCCTCCAAAATATTAGAAGTCACCGCTATTGACTTGCCCACAAAAGATAAACAGTTTACCACTTCAAACTCTCACATCCTACATAGGATAGTGGAGGGTATCACCATCATTCATATCTTTTATATTTTATGAGCTTTTTTCTTCATTTTTTAGTGTAATAAATAAATAAAGTTTAAAAATTAGTTGCTTTTTGCATCTTTTTATTATAACTTGGAATATGCTATGCTTAATTTATTATTATTTGGAGTAATTTAAGCAAACAGGTCTACCTATTGTTAAAATTATTATATAATAATATCGAGTTATTATTATTGTCATTATGAATATCAATTTTAAGTATATGTCACTATCTAATTATTACTATATTAATGTTTAGAAAGTGATATATGAAATATGAGATTAGGTAAATCGCCATATGTAATATTGATGATAAAAGAAAGAAAAGGAAAAATTCAGTAACACATAATTTTACAACACAAGACACAAAATTCCTAATTTGTTTTAGGTACATACACAATTTGTAATTTTAAGGTACACAATTTCATAACACAGGACAAAAAAACTCATAATATAAAACACATACACAAACCAGGGTCCAGAGTGCAGTGTAAACTTTGGTCCATGTTATAAGAGCATCCACACCCGTGGAGCTTTCACGGTTCTTAAGAAAAAAATGTCACCTTGGAGGAGAGAGGTGCAAGAGAGAGAAGGGATAAACTCTTCCTACAAGTGAAGGGATAATTCTAACATTTGAGACCCACACCAAATTAATATCACATGTGACAGTCATGCGTAGCTGTCACTTATGCGCCCAACGGGCATGTGCAGCGCACGCGGCGCGTCAGGCGCGCCTTTTTTTTTTTTAATTTTTTTTTAAATAATAATATTTGTTTTATTCCCCTCTCACTTTCTCTTTCCTAATCACACTTACAAAAACTTCTCAAAACCCGCGAAATAACCCTACTACATGATTGATGTTTTCTATTCTGATGTGACTCCTAATCATTGGGTGCCCATAGGCTAACCCGTCACTAATTAAAAAATAAACCAATCAAATAATACCAAATCAGAAAAAAAAAAAAAAGTGGAAAAATAAATTAGAAATGTATAGTATTACTCATAACATTTTTCTTTCAACTAACCAAGTAGCTAGGCAAGTACCAATGGAAATAAATATCAGTGAACCATATGCAACTTGTGCCTTCAAGTCTTCAATGTCCGCCTACCAGCCCATCCCCAACTTGTATGGGCATACATATGTTTTCTCCATCATTTGAAAGCTCTAGATCGACATGTGGACAATTATTATCACTCTAGGGAGACAATTTTTAAAAAAATTCAAAATTATGAATTTACCAAAAAATCAATTGGATAATATAATTAATTCAATACGTGTGACACACACATCATAATATATAAAAAAAAAAAAAGAGTAGACGATGGCCGCAGATTAAATGCTCAATTTTAAAAAAATTGCCTATTATCTGCTTAGAAATTAATATAAAAAGACAAATTTAAAAATTATGAAATGATAAGCATAACAGATAAAATGATATTGAAAATATAATAATGTATACCGTGAAAATATATTTTTAAAATAGTGAAACTATGTAAAGTATTTGATCAACATTTTTTAAGATAAGAAATTGTTATCTCATCTTATCTCTTGGTTATGTGAGTCAAATAAGGAGTAGTCAAAGTTAATATTATATTACGTCTTCAGCAAAATTTGTCTTTTCCGTGAAGTTTGAAGAATACCACTTGGGAGATGGATTATTAGTATTATTACTTTCCACTCTTATATATAATATATAATATATAATATACTTATGAAACAATTATATGAATAGGACTTTTTGAAAAAATACAAATGAAAGCTAGAGTGGTACGTGTACATGTTGCATGGCATGGTACGTTTTCCTACCACTCCACATTCGCTTAATCAGCTCTAGAAAATGAAAAAACAATATAATAATCTCTCAACATCAAATTCTAAATTAAATGTATTTTTTTTGTGACGAGGGAAACGTACAGTCAGAGCACAATCTAATGGTATGCACTAGGTAAATCCCATTCTTGTAGAATAGACGAGATAAATCACACTATAATGATCTTATTCAACAGACTTAAATGATAATATATTGATAAAAATGAATTTATGACTTTCAAGTACAAGAATCATATTATGCTCACTCAGTTACTCGTGGGGAGCAATGGACTTATTTTTGTTTCGATAAAGGGATGCAAGTTTTGATTTTGTTTTAAGATAGGGTCCTAGGGATAAGCTCTCCATTATTTTCAGAAATGCAGAAAGTCAGTTGCCATTTTTGACAATTTGTGCATCAAAGAAATAATCATAATCCATTCCTGATTAATCAAGTAAAGGTTATCTGATCTTATCTTATATATTGACTAGTATGGGAGCACTAAATGGGTTTCGTTTCGACAGAATTACAATTTCATTCCCACATAATTCTGAAAGTAAGCAAATTCTTTCGTTTGGTTGGAAGGAATTGCAATTATGCAAAATTGAAATTTCCTCATTTTCAAGTAATTAGAATCTCATACCAATCTTCCGGTTGGTATTTCAATTCCATGGATTTTAGGAAGAAAAAAATAACTTTAAGAAAAATTACCCATTTTTTTAAAACATAAACTTGATGTTTTACCTCTCTCTTTCGATTATAGTGTGCCACAATAATCTAAAAAAGTTACACACATACACACACACCTTATAAATAATTAAAGTTTTAAGTACTACATACGGAGTATAATTTAGTAGTTTAAATTAAGAATTTAATTGTACTAAAATACTAATATAACTATATATATACATGGTTAACCAAGGGTGAAGATTCGCTGACCCTAAAATTTTTGCATGAAACAAGACGAGGTGGTACAAATTGAAACGAGGAATATACTCCTCACCTCATTGCCTTCATATTCCCTAGTATATATTAGACTGCCATTTTAAAAAAAAATTATTAAAAACTTTAATTATTGAACTCCGATCCAATGATATGCTTAGCTTGTATTATTGTATCTCACAATTTAATATTAATCCGTATTATTTTAAATGTTGTTATATGTGATGCTTCATAGGACAATTCAACTAATAACTTAATAAATAATAATA
>CM008331.1:31409097-31424978 GCA_002525835.2 Ipomoea batatas
AGGGTGAGTTTCCGAAAATGCCCCCATGACAAGGCCACGTTGCGGGGGCAAAATGGGCCATGGAAAAATTCTGCACCCAAGGTGAAGCTATGTGGGCTTGGGGCGACAGACCACACTGAACCGTAGCAATGGGCCACGCCCTTATGCCTGGATTGACGTGTCAGGTCCGGCGGTGCTCTAAGCACCACTACGACGTCTGCTACGCGATGTCCAACCAAAGTTCCAATCTGAGTGAAAATCCGTTTTGTCTCAACTCCCAACTCTTAATCAAGTTCTTTGTGATACCGAGATTAGTCTCGATAATCCTTTAGTCATATTAACTAGACCGAAGTCCACATTCCTCAAAGCAAAGGTTCAAAATCCCTTAAAACCAAAATAAATAAAATATTTCTTTTTCCTACAGTCCGATTCTCATCTTAGTAATCTACCCATTTCAGTCCAGTGAGTACACAATATTTCCTAGTTTTTGATTACTTATTCCCTATTATGATTTGCTTCTAACCCAATTTATAAAAATATCAAGGGATGCACATTATTGCAATTCCAAATCAATCAATATTATTAAAGGAAGATGTACTTGTCCCCTCGACGTCACCCTCTGCTTGAGTCTAGCTCATGATAAAATTTCTTCCTAATCCGCCACTACCATTCCTGACCTGACTTCCCCACTTTGAACTTAATTGTTGTTACTTGGTTGTCCCTTTACACTACCTGTTGTGCCAGAGCCACCACTAGTACGAGCTCCAATGTCCTTGGGTTGGTTTCCACTTCCACTCTAACCATTACCAAACTGTCCTCCCTGCTAACTCTGCACTTGGTTCGAAAGACTCCCATTTCTGACAACAGTGCACTCGAAAGATTGATGTCCTGTTTTTCCACAGTTAAACATGTAAACGGCTCACCTATGTAATTGGTACAAGGATGATCCTTGCAACACTTCTGACACTAGTAACGTTGCGTATTAGCATGTCCTCTCGCTACGGATCCTTGACCTCCATTCGAACTGCTTCTCTATTGGCCATGACTGCCATTCCCAGAAAATTTTCTCATCCCCTAAAGATACGATTCTTTCCCTCCTATCAGGCGGTGGTCCACCTTCTTCTGCCCTTCTCTTATGCTTGCCATGGGCATCCTTCTGTAGTTGTTACACCTTATAGTGATTGGTTGCCCCACAATAAGCCTTGCTTAGTGTACGACATCCCAGCACGCATATCGCCTTATGTGTCTCGAAATTGAGCTCATGAATGAACTTATGAGCTTTGTTAATCTCGTCAGGCACAAGCATTGGAGTAAATTGAGCTAACTCTAGAAATCAGGCATGGTACTCCTGGACAATCAGTCTACCTTACTTCAAGTATCAAAACACGTGGCGACGGGCTTAGAAGCAGGCAGTGGGAGCAAACGACGACCAGAGTAGACGGGAACGATGAGCTGTGTACGACTTCAACTATCGGAGGCGCCGATGAGCTGTGTATCCCTTCAAACACGGCAAAACTAATCGGCAAAGAATATAGAAAGGCCAACCCCCAACCCTAATTGTTGAATACAATAAATAAATAAATGGAAAATAAAAGACTCCCCACACCCCATCGGCCAGCAATACCCCCAAATCTAAAAAAATACCTGTATATAAATATTCCCCCAATTATCTGGTCTAAAAATGAATTTTCTAACAAACAAACCACATTTAATCTATACCATTCATCTCACAATTTAAATGGTCAATAACTGTGCACATGGATTCATATAATAAAAATGACTCATTTGAACAGCCGTGTGTGTGTGTGTGTGTGTATATATATATATATATATATATATATATATATATATGCTTATGATCTCATCAGAACAAGTCTTTAAGATAAAACTAAAAATCAATTTTAGCCTTACATCTATAAAAATCAAACAAACTAGATCAAATTTTCTTTTAAAAAAATACAATTGTATTTTATTAATTAACATCAATTTTACTTTGCAACTTGTAACACAATATGTATTACAAGAATGCATTTATGGATAATGTTTAATAAATCAATATAAAATTAAATTTTAAACTTAAATCATAAATACAAAACCCTAAATAATAAAAAGTGACCCCTAAACCAAATAAAAGTAGAAAACTCATTCATAGAATCTAAAATCCAAACCCTAATGGGCTGTTTGGTTCACGGAATAGGTAGGGAATGTCATAGCATTCCCAGTAATAACCTATTCCGTCGTTTGGTTCGCAGTTGTATTCCCAGGAACAATGTTCTTGGGAATGAGCTATTACCCTTGCAAGGGTAATAGCTCTTAACAGGGCCCCCCCTAGTATTAACCTATTCCTGAGAGCTCAAGAATATGTATTTTTTTATTATTTCTTTTTTACCCTTATTTAAACCTAAAAATTTTTACGCTCATTTTTTTTCAGATTCAATTCATCGCATCATCTCTCTGTTGCACACCTAAACCTAAAACTCATCGCATCACCGTTCACCTCTCTGTCATCGCACATATCTCCTCCGCCATTGCAAATTGAGATTCTTCTTCGAGGTATTCTTCTCACCATTTTTTGTTTTATAAATTATTTTATATATGTATGTATATTTAAAATATATATATAATCAGTGCGCCGCAGCCCGCAGCCGCAGCAGTTATACTGCTGCGGCTGTGGCGGTGTGCCACTGTGGCGGTGTGCCACTGTAGCGGTGTGCCACAGCCGCAGCAGTATGTAATATGTAATTTACAAATTACATATTACATGCTGCTGCGGGCAGTATGTAATTAATTTACAAATTACATATACATAATTAATTTACAAATTACATATACATACTGCTGCTTACATATTACATACTGCTGCGGCTGCGGCACCGCCCGTCACAGCAGTATATATAATACTAGGGTTTGTGATTTATATATGCGTTGTTTGAATATTTTTTATTGTAATTTTTATGTGTTTTTGATATATTATTTGTGATCATTGTTATAGTTTTGAGTATTGTAAGGTTTACATTTAATTTGCAGTTATGGCTCGTTTGCGTTTAATAACTCGTAATGAAAGAAGGAAAAGATGTGTAGCTGTGTTGCGTATATGATTGGATATATGTGCTTCAAAGGTCTGGTGAAACTATTAGTCGATACTTTAATGTAGTATTAAATGTTGTATTGAAACTCCGGAATCATTTATTCAAAGATCATGAACCAGTTCCAGCTACATCAATAGATCATAGATGGAAATGGTTTAAGGTACTTAAACATATCCCCTACACTTGATTTATAACAAATAACTACAATGTGAATATATATTTAATAATATTTTATATAATTTCTAGAATTGTCTAGGCCCTTTAGATGGAACATTCATTACAATAAAAGTGCCATCAGAAGATAAACCTAGATATCGATCTCGAAAGGGTGAAATTGCAACAAATGTATTAGGTGTATGTACACCTAATATGCAATTTGTCTATGTTCTTCCGGGATGGGAAGGATCTGTAGCAGACAGTAGAGTTCTTTGGGATGCATTATCTAGAAGGCAACCACTTAAGGTCCCTAATGGTAAGTATTATAATATTCAATTTCAAATATGATGTAATATAATATGCATTCTCATTATATTATAAAATTATGTTTATAGGTTGTTACTATTTAGTTGACGGAGGATATGCTAATAGTGAGGGATTTTTGGCACCGTTTAGAGGTCAAAGGTACCACTTAAATGAATGGCGTCAAGGTCATCAACCGACAACTCCTCAAGATTTTTTTAATATGAAACATGCAGTTGCTCGCAATGTCATAGAACGGACTTTTGGTTTATTAAAAATGAGATGTGCTATGCTTAGAAGCCCATCATTTTATCCTGTTAGAATACATAACAGAATTATACTTGCATGTTGTTTGCTGCATAACTTTATTAGAAATGAGATGAATGTTGATCTTATGGAAGATAAATTGGTACAAGGTAACAGAATAAATGAAGATGATGATATTGCACAAATAGAGCCTTCAGTAGTTTGGAATAATTGGAGGACAGAATTAGCAAATGACATGTTCAATGAATTGATAGCATCTAGATATTAAGGATATGTGCATTGTTGTTTTTTTTTTTGTTTTTTTTTTCTTGTTTTTGTTTTTGTTTTTTTGTAATGTGGTTTATGAACAATGTTATGTTTTTAATAAATGTATTTCATTTGTAGTTAAAAATGTCTTCTGACCCTACATATGCAACCATTGGCTCTCAAAGTGCTATTAAGCAAACAAAAAGAAAGTGGACACCCGAAGAAGACATTATATTAGTGTCTTGTTTGACCGAAATACATAATGTATGGAAATATAATTCCGATACAGGGTTTAAGACAGGTTATTTATTAGAACTTGAAAGAATGATTTTGGAAAAAATACCAAATACTACCATAAAAGCTAAGCCACATATTGAGAGTAGAATTAAAACTTTGAAAAAAGAATGGGGCATTATTCATGATATGGTGCAAGGTAAAGACACTAGTGGGTTCGGTTGGAATGAGCACAGGCACATGGTTTATGCTGAAGATGCAATTTGGGATTCATACTTAATTGTAAGTATTTACCATTTGTTTTACTTACATTTATTTTTATTAATGTATACGTACTAATAATTTATTTTATATGTTTATTGTAGAGTCATAACGAAGCTACACCTTTTAGATCAAGAAGTTTTAGGTTTTATAATGAGTTATCTGCAATATATTCTAAAGATCGTGCAACTGGAAAAGATGCACAGACGGCGGATGATGTTGTTGAAGAAATACAAGCTAAAGAACAAAATGATATAAGAGTTGATACAGATGATAGTACATTTGTTGGTTTGGATGATTTTGATTTCATGAGTACACAGGTTGAGCCACAAAATGATGGAAGAAAAAGAAGCAATTCAAGTAAGAGGAAAAGGACTAATGATGAAGCTATCGAGATATGTGCTGAGAGTATGCTTAATGCTGCGAAGCTAATAAGCAATACAATGTCAGAAGTTTGTAAGAACTTGTCTGATGGCTTTCAATATGATCGTGATATGGATATGTTTTAGAAGCTTAATCGTGTATTACAGGAGGTCGATGGTTTGACTTTAGATGAAATGGACCTTGTTTCGTTAAAGCTCACTGATCATCCTAATAAAGTCGCTTTTTTCCTCAGTCTTGATCCTGATCGAAGACTACAGTGGATCAGAAGATTTCTTGCTGGCCATTAATCATTATTCATATTTATATTTTATGAACATTGCTACTATCATTGAATTGTTTTCAGTATGTTATTCGTCTTCTGAATATTAATAAATGTTCTTATAATATATTGATTAGCAGTTGATAGAAAATTATTTGAATTTTAATTCATACATAAATTCCATCACGTATAAACATTCTTCAATAACTGATGATCCAAATCTAACGTAGTTTTAAATCACATAAGTCAAAACTCAAAAGGATTCAATAATGAACAGTCTTCAAAGAATATTAGATTCAATTATACATAATAATAATAATAATAATAATAATAATAATAATAATAATAATAATAATAATAATAATAATAATAATAATTATTATTATTATTATTATTATTATTATTATTATTATTATTATTATTATTATTATTTTGTACAAGGGCATTTATGTCTTTTAAATATATATTCCATTTCTATTCCTTCCGCGAACCAAACGCTGGAATACAATTCCCAAGTCTATTCCTTCCGCGAACCAAACGCTGGAATACAATTCATATTCTATTCCTTACCTATTCCATTCCTTATGGAATAGTATTCATATTCCCTTAAAATTCATTCCGTGAACCAAACGTGCTGTAAATGCATTACACTTTTGCATTTTAGAAAAGTGTAATTTTTAATATTAAAATTGCACTTTGTAACAACAAAATATGCATTTATGAGAAAAATTAAGGTGGCATTTTACACAATGCGCTTTTTAATACTAAAATTGCACTTTGTAACAACTAAAAATGCATTCCTATGTTAGAAATTGCATAACAAAATTGGTGATAATTACAAAAATGTCCTTGCATTTTGACAAAGGTCTAGTATGCATGGGGCCGAAAGTTGGTTGGAGAAGGTGGCTTCCTTAAGATGTCATTCTCAAAGGATAACAACTTGGAGTGGATGATGTGTTGTTGAGTACAAGGGCACAAGAACCTACAAGAAGCTAGGTACAAGTGTGTGCAAAGAACATAGTGTGTAGCAAGTAACAAGAGAATAAAAGATAAGAAGTAATCAAGTAAACTAGAGAGCAATCTAAGCAAGCAATAAACTAGAGGAAACCGATAAGGTGGAATGGGGCTTGGATTAGTCCTTCCTTGCATAGGTGCTATATAGTGTCCTAGGTAAGCAGTAGGATATGTGTTAATTGGTATTCAAGGAAGATGTTTGCTAATGTCAATGCCTTACTGGTCTCTTTGGCTTATCAAGTAGTAGGATTTCACCCGAGTGACAATGCTACTAGCTTGAGACAATTTATCAAACACCTTACTTACATATTCTCCCGAGCTTCCTTTTTTTAGAGCAAAGGTGGAAAATGCAAGTTGATGAAGGCTCTAGTATAGTCCTAATTCCTTGGCAACTATACTACTCCTAGTCCTCCTACATGGTTGGCCCTAACTACATAGGAGTCCATACAAAAATCCACTTCCATTATGAATCCAAATTAATCACCACAAATCTAGTCCCTAATTGTAATTATGGTCACACAAGCACCATAGCAAATAAGTCCTAATCCAATTTCCTAAGAGAGTCTAGCCACACATGATCTTCATTTATCACAATCACAATTGAGCAATAGGCAATGGAATAATGGAGTAAAAGAAATGAGAAAATGTAGGAGAAAACTTAGCTCAATTACAAATTACAACCAACAATCAAGTCTCTTTAATCAATCAAGAGTTGAGTTCCAATATCCAAAGTTGTCAATTTGCTTTAAACTCACAAAGCTCAATGATCAAGCAATGAAATCATGCATAAGAATCAAGTGGGTGATATTCTCCGTGTTACCAAGGAAATGTGGTAAATGAGATGTCAAAAGCTCATTTCAAGAAAGATTTAGAGAAACAAAAAACCCCAAAAGATCAATCCAAGATAATAATTAAAAAAAAAAAAGGAAAACACCTTTCACACACCATCAAGCAAGCACCAACTGAGGGAGACTCAACTCCCAATTCCTCCATGCCTTTCAAGCCGAGCTACCTAATGAAAACGATGTACACAGTCTCACCAAAACTTTGCCTCCATATGCCCCAAAGACCCAACAAAAGTAAGTGAAGGTATGGAATGAGTCACTCCTCACATTTTGGCTAAACTAGACAATCTCTTTTTTTTTTTTCTTATGATCTCTTAGGATAACATCATCGAGCCAACTGCCTTAACGCAGAGCTCTACACTTTTTCGAAGCCTGTGTAATGGTTTCTTGAATCTTAACGAGATGGCTCACCTCAAGTTTTTCCCTCTCATACAAGGACAACTCAAAGTCTTTTTTTTTTTAAAGCTTTTTCTATTGACTCTTTCTTCATCCCCTCATGCCTTTTTCATAGGGATTAGGGAATTACACAAGCTGACACAAGAAAATCTCACATTTTTCCTCAAGTCATATAAAAAAAATTTCAATTCCGGGTCATACCACCTTAACTTTCACAAATCAAATCCAGTGTACACTTCCATTTTGATGGATCCAAGACCAAGGTCCAAAGAAATTAGGAGTTGAATCTCATACAAATACACAAGAAATGTAGACCTAATTGGGCCCTATGCAATCATCACAATGGTGTAAGAGGTAAAATTTTCAAAAATTTTCAAAGAGTTAACTAAGGTCTAAAGAAATTAGGAGCATGGCCACCTTGCCTATAATATGCATAGGTGGGTTTACCACCTTGATTAGCATTTGGCCTCCCATTTTGATTGTTCCATCCTCCTTAACTTGAATTGTTGGCCTATCCAATTCCCTGTTTCCATCCTTGGTTACCATTCCCCTCATAGTTGTTGTAGCGTTGACCTTGGGGCCTTTGTTGGTAACCAATAGCATCCGCATGCTTATTGCTCTCATTGATAGAAGATGTGCACTTCATGGTGTCGTGGGGACCTCCACAAATGTCACAATAGAGAGCCAAGGCCATGCAAGGTTGGGGTTGCTTCCCCATCTTCTCAAGCATGGCTTGTAGCCTCTTGATCTCATGGTTCATGGCCTCCACTTTAGCATCCCCAGATGCTCTCTCGGACGCTTCATACATTACGATATTGTGATCAAGTTTGTTGCACCAAAAGGAAGTATTGGCTAAAATCATCTTAATGGGCTCTTCGACTTCGTCTGACAGAGATAACACAAAGCCAACCTTGGAAGAGGAATATAGCAACATCTTACTCTCATCAGTCAATCCTCCATAGAAAGAGCTAATCATATCGCATAGATGTAGCAAGTCCAGAGGGCATTCTCTTTTTAGGCCTTTGAACCTTCTCCACGCTTCTTTAAGTAATAATTTATTAGAGAAGAAAAATAAATGAAATAATTATTTTAAGGGTAAAAGTGTCTATTTAATATAAAAGGGGAGAATATCATCACT
This sequence comes from Ipomoea batatas, assembly GCA_002525835.2. Lineage (NCBI taxonomy): Eukaryota > Viridiplantae > Streptophyta > Magnoliopsida > Solanales > Convolvulaceae > Ipomoea > Ipomoea batatas. The sequence continues at coordinate 31,417,669 of CM008331.1, forward strand.
TTAAAAATAATTGAAAAGGCAAATATAGGTACATGAATAATTCAAGGAGAAAGTACTATAAGTCTATAATTCAGTGAAAAAAAGTGTCATTTTCCCATAAATAAAATAGGTCATAATGTTTTAAGATAGAGAAAAAAAAAAAACCCCTAATGCTGCCTCCCTTTTCTCTCTAAAACCAAACACCTTTCTCTGCTGCTCAACTTCTGCTTCCACTGCCGGCCTCCGGCCGGAGCTCTAATGGAGCTTTGAGCCGGCGGTTTTGGTCACCTTCTACGTTTGCTCTCGCTCTTCTTCCACCCCGACCACCGTCGCAGCTCCGTCTGCCTCCGACCACCGCCACAGATCTTCTTCTTCCGTTTTCTTTCCCTTTGAATAAAATAATAGTAGGTAGGTATTGGGGTTTTTGTTGGTAGTCTTGAACTCCCAACCCTACTTTGACTTTATCCACTTTTTATTTTCTCTATTATTGTGTTTTCCTCTTGTTACTTTGATGAGCATTTTTCCTCTCGTTACTTTCACGAGCTTTTCATTTTCATTAGCATAAATCGTTTAGTTTGGTTTCGGCAAGTGTTGATCTTATCCTGGGCGAGCAAAAAAAGAATGATGACGAAGACCCAGATCTTTGATGAAGCTTTAAGCTCTCTGAAAGAACATAGCTTCCTAGTTATGAAACAGTCTGCGATTCAAGTTTTCTATAGCATAGTTAGAAAAGTTGTTTCTATGTCTGACTGTAAGGAATGATTTACCATTTCATTGATCGTTGATGTAAACGTTTTATGTTATGAATTAATGGAATAGTTACGTTTACCTTAAAAAAAAAAATAGGTCATAATAGTTTTTGGGCACACTCCAATTTTTCTTAATTTCGGGGGCCGAAAGTACCACACCTCAAGGGGTGAAAAATGAAAATTGATAAATACCCAAATCCGCAATTCTATCCAAAATATATCAACGGTTCTTACTCCCACTCAACCAGACCAAAAGGAAAGAGCCGCCTGCCTCCATGAATCCTGCTCTCATCCTAACCTTTCTTCCACCAAAGCTTCCTTCCTCAATAACCGCGCCTTCGCTGCAACGTAGTACTTCCCTTCTCACCTACACGAAGCCAATTGCATGGAGTTCGAGGCCGATTCCTCAGCCGAGTCGGAGGCTCGACTTTCGGGCATGGACTGACGACGGTGACGCCGACGGTGGAGACCCAGACGACTACGACATGGACGAGGAAGAGGCTGAGGAAGCCGACAACAAGAAAGACTTCGATGTCGATTACGACACCTCCCTCGGCCTTTCCATCTCAGCCGCCGGCGCCGGTGGCGACGACGACATTGCCATGGTCTACAGCAGCAGCTTTGTCTCCACCCAGGGTTGGGACTCTGAGAAAATCGTCGATTACAGAATCAACGAAGACGAATTCCACAAGATTAGCCTCCATGACTGCGATTTCTTCATCCGCAGACCTCCTGATCCTGACAACGACGTGTATGATTTCCGTGAGGTCTCCTTCTCTCTCTCTCTCTTTTTAATGAGGAAATGCGTTGCTTTTTTACTCTGATTTGAGCATACGACAGCAATTAGCATGTTAATTTGACCAATTGTAATGTGTTTTATTGTTTGCAGATGTACGTTACTCCACCGGATACTGATGTGTATGCAATTCCCAAGGTTCTTGCACCAATGCCTCAAAAGGTATATGTGTTTCATATACTCCAACTTCATGACTTGATTATACTTATTATATCTGTAATTCCATGTTAGTGGTTTAACAATCAAAGTATTTTTGAGTGCTTATTCATTGACAAATGATTCATTGTAGTAGTATATTAGATGTGGAAAAAGTGAATATGGATCGTACAATGTGACAGAGCCTCCCATTGATGCGCCTAGGGATCCCATGTACAAATCGGAGAGGGAAGTATTGAAGGTATGAGTATAGCATCTTCTATATTATACACTATTATTCCAATGCTATATGGTAGTATTGAGTAGGTGAAGTACATGATTTAGTAGTCTGGTCCCATTTAGGATGAATATTCGAGGATATGGATTTGGTTGTTTTTTTTTATGGAGAGAAAGAGAAGTAAAAATACTGCAATGGTGTCTAACCTTATCCATGTTTTTGCCGTGATCTCTAAGAGATGAATAATACTAATGGAATCAGCTTTCGCTTAAGTTGATTTTTCCTCGTAGTACTTTTTTTACATTTCCATGCCTACTTGTTCTCAAGCTTCTACTAGGATGAGGTTTCAATTAGAACTAATGAAGTAGAGTATTTGTTCTCTGATAATATATTAGTTTAGTGTCAAACATAATGAGAAGTAGATTTTATTTATTGTAGTCTTATGGTGACAAGGGCATCAAATCTGAATTATCTGATTGTCTTTCGTAGGAATTCAAAATATTAATAGTAAATAAAAAAAAATACCAGTGTACCGCAGACAACAGCAAACAAAGTCTGCAAAATTGAGAATAAATCAAATCTTGTGAGTAGGAAATGGTTCAATGAACAAGGAGTTTAAAAGCAAGAATTCAGCAATCAGTGCAGAATGTTATAGATTATGAAGGGGCATAATAATTTTCTTTTTAAGTTGTACCACCATCTCTCCTTCCTACCTTTAATGGCAGACAAACGGCATCCAAATACATAACACTAGAAGGACAAAAAAGACATAGGGAACAGAATATCCCAAAAGAGATACCAAACTAACTCCCAAACCCATGTTAATGGACGGCCGTTACTAACCTCAAGAACAACCCAAAGGATGGAAAATGGACACACTTCAGGGGTACGGGGTACCTAACCATTGGTTATACATTAGAGATTAGAGATATCAGATATATATCTATATTTATTTACTTTTTAATCTGAGGATTAGTAATAATGCACTGCTCCTTCTTGGAGTTGCAGACTTGCAATAATCTTGATCTTCTTGCAGGTATACTTGACAAAGCATTATAGGAACCGCAGATTAGGTGATCCAGATTTTGTTCTCGATTTTGAGGAGATTTATGTTATTGATTCGAAAACCAAATCCATTACAAGAGCTAAAGTGGTGGTAAGGGACTTGTTTGATTTTAATGTATTTAATATGATATGTATAGCTCCAATTGGTGGTTTTGATTTTCTATTAAACCCTCTTTGATTACAAGAGGGTATAGAATTTTTTTCTGTTTCCATTTCCTGTTGGCTTAAGGCCACAACTAAACATTTACCTTCTACATTTGGAACCAAGTTGAAATGTCTTTGAAAGGGGTTTGTTACACTAGCTAGTGTAGGTGTTATTCTTCCTTGAATACATCAAGCCTTTGATGAGCAGCCTGTGCATCAACCACCAATGATCAAATTTTACTGTGCATTTGCCAAGCCAATTCTGATTTCAGTTTATTTTACGCCTTTCGGTAATTTCATTACTAATTAATATTCAAATTCTTTGAAATAGGTAACAGTTCCAGAAGGAATAAACAGGGATAGAAAGAATGATTTGCTTGTCATCCATGATAGTGGAAACTCTTTCAAAATAATCCCATCGGTAACTAGTTCAAATCAGAATTACAAGGAATTTTTATTATCATTATTTCTGTACTCTACTTAATGTGGAAACTGCTATTTCTGTATTTTTAGGAAGAAAGAGAAGATCCGTCTCTTGTAATACAGAAAGAAGAGTGGAAGAACACGCGGGAAGATATGGAAAAGCACCTTAGAAAGCTTAGGGACTTCAGTATATCAAATTGGTTTTAGGCAAATTGAATCTTTTGGCCCCATAATGATGTTGTAGAATTAGATGGTGACATGGAAAACAAGTAGAGTTTGATTTTACTTAAAATCAATGCCAATTTTGGATGCATGTTTAAGCTGTGCCACAAGTAGGGGTGTATCTCACTATACGATTCGAATTTCATTATTTTGAGAACTATTCGCATTTGTATTCGATAAATATTTGAATCTAAAAATTTTATTTGTATTTGATTAAGCTACATTATTCAAATATATTCGATTCAACTCGAATGTTCTAATTCGAAATGCTTAACTTAAAGTTTTTATTTTCAAGTTTTCTAATAAATTAAGATAAAATGTAATAAAAATTTAAATTTAAATAGCATAAAATTTTTTATTAATATACTCTTATACTAATATTATATTAATATAGTAATTTTTTTGGCCGGAGAAGCTGCCAGAGTCGTGACCTGTTGTTACCAGCGTTGTTGAGTGCTACCTTGTCGTCTTCCACCGCCAGAAGCTCAGAAAGAAAACAGATCAAAGAAATTGTCACTGTCAAGTGCTACTAGCAAGAAGAAGCTGTCATCGTCCATTGATATATGTATTTGAAGTCCACTATCAGTGTCGTCATTGTAGATCTAGAGTGGAGTGGCAAGAAGAAGCTTTAGCTATTGAGTGGCGAGTGACAACTGTGTGAGAGGAAGAAGAATGGCTTTACAGCACGTTTGGTTCACGGAATGAATTTGGAGGGAATAGGAATACTATTCCATAAGTAATAGAATAGGTAAGGAATAGAACATGAATTGTATTATAGTGTTTGGTTTGCTGAAGGGAATAGACTTGGGAATTGTATTCCAGCGTTTGGTTGGTTAAAGGAATAGAAATACACTATATATTTAAAAGACATAAATGTCCTTGTACAAATTATTATTAATATTAATAATATTATTATTATTATAATATTATTAATATTATTATAATTTATTATTATTATTATAATAAATTATTATTATAAATTATTATTATTATTATTATAACAAACCTGTATATAATACTTTTTAGAATACTTTTTCTCACACACACAATCTCGGGGAATTAGAATACTTTTTCTAACGGATCTTCATCGGATCTTCACGGGGAATTAGAATACTTTTTCTCACACACACAATCTCACTCTCAGAAGCTCTCGCCCCTCGTTATCGTCTCTTCCCTCATCACAACAGCCTAATTCTGATATCATAAGGTTAATCCATTTCGAATTCTGCTATTTTTTTAAAATTTTTTTTCATGTTTTGATCCCCGAATTTTTACTGTTGGCGTTGATTAAATGTATAAACCCTAACAATATACATAAACCCTAGCAATATATATAACCTGTTGCGGCTGCGGCGGCGCACGCCGCCACAACCGCAGCAGTATATATATATAAGCAGTATATATATATATATATATATATATATATACACACATCCGCGTCCACTAACATCGACACGATGTCGTTTCGGAACAGGGTCCACGATATAACGATTGATGTGTTAATTGGGCGAGCTTGGATAGGCTTGGCTTGCCATTGGTTTGCTTGCTCTTTGGCAAATTATTGTATGGACCATAATAAAATGTACATTTTTAATGTACTAAATGTACATTATTTTTGTGCTGAATGTACATTATTTTTATACTATAAAAATAATGTACATTCAGTACACAAATAATGTATATTCCCTGAATATAATGTACATTATTTTTATATTGAATGTACATTATTTTTATATTAAATGTACATTATTTGATAATATGGTCCACACAGCTGTGTGGACCATAATGATTGTTACTCTTTGGATTGGGCTAACATAGTCAAATTAAATTTTGGACTAACCCTGTTCATAACCCAAAAAATGAAAGGCAATTAAGAAATGAAAGGCAATTAAAAAAGTTATATATTTCAATATATAGTTTATTATTTATGAAGTTACATATTTTTATTATAATTTACATTTTAATTATTATTATTTTGGTGTATTCTAATTACAAGAACAATAAAAAAATTAATCTATATTTTATTAAATTAGATTTATTTTTATTATTAAAACTTATAAATATAATAAAAAATTATTTATTGACATATTTTTATTATAGTTAATTAACTATATAAATAAAATTATAATATAAAAATGTACGATAAATCTTTGCAAAAGTTTGAAGTAATAATAAATCTTTATTAAAGATTAAAAGTAATGAATAATTATTTTATTATTTTTCATTTCACTAGCCATCAAGCTGAATTGGGCCTATCAAGTCAATGTGCTATGATGGTCTCGTCGAGTTCATAGTGTTGACTTATGAAGTTCTAGTGTGAGTCCTATTACAGTCAGACCGTGCAGGGAATGCTAATTTTATTTCCTTACATTTACAAGTTACGTGTTTTGATCATGGTTGAAAAAATCACTAGGCGCTCTTCGAGTGTCTAGCGCTTAGGGTGATTAGGCGGAGATTAATCGGCACTTAGACGTCCGTTTATTTTTTATTTTTAAAAAATTTATTTAAGTATTTTAATTGAGCAAATACCAATTTTGGTCTCACGACTATTAGCAAAATGACAATTTTGGTCCACATGTTTCATTTCTACCAATTTTGGTCCTACGACTATTGTTTTAATACCAATTTTCATCCACGACTATTGTTGTAGTGCCAAAATTTATTGCGCCGGTCACCCATCCGTTTAAAACGTGCAAAAATCTAAAATTGTTAAGCGTATTTTCATCATTTTCAACTTAATATCTTAATTTGAGTATGAATAAATGGATTTAAGTCTTAAAATCGATTAAAATTCGCAGTTTTCCTCCTCATTTTACCTTAATTTGAGGAGGAGAATTGTGAATTGTGATCGATCTTAGGGCTTGAATCTCTTTATTCATGCTCAAATTGGGATATTGAGTTGAAAATGACTAAAATACCTTCAAAAATTTTAGATTTCGGCACGTTTTAAACAGATGGTGACCAGCGCGATGAATTTTGGCACTAAAACAGTAGTCGTGGGACCAAAATTGGTACTAAACAATAGTCGTGGGACCAAAATTGGTAGAAATGAAACATGTGGACCAAAATTATCATTTTGCTAATAGGCGTGGGACCAAAATTGGTATTTGCTCTATATAATTTTTTTAAAGACTAATAATTATAAACTATATAATACTTTAATAGTTAATACTAAAATGTTAAATATTAACTTAAAAAATATTTACAGTTTTAACAATTTAGGGTTATTTCGCTCAAAACAATGTTGTTTTGAGTGAAAGAACCCATTAAAAAAAAAAAAAAGAAGGGAAAAGGGTCAAATAGGCCCTCGAACATTTCATAAGGAGTCAATTAAGTCCATGAACTTTTAAAACTTGCAATTAGATCCTCAAACATGTCAAAAAAAGGCAACGAAGCCCACGAACAGGTAATTGACCTGTTATAACAGGTCATTTGGATTTTCCCGCGACCGGCGACAAAGTCCGGCGACCGGCGACACTTTCCGGCCACCGGCGACAAAGTCCGGCGACGACCGAATCGTCGCCGGACTTTGTCGCCGGTGGCCGGAAAGTGTCGCCGG
>CM008331.1:31449177-31461304 GCA_002525835.2 Ipomoea batatas
AAAATCAACATCAACCATGACAACAAAAACACTTAGTATTCGGACTACCTGCAAAGTCGTTGTTGTTACCATCAAGTAAACAAGTTATGGAACAAGAAGAAAATGTATTACTCATAAAACTTTTACAAATATAACAAATGTTACTCTATAATATATATTTTGTTCAATACTTTCAAATGAGAATGTACGACAGACATCTCATAACACATGAAACATGTAGGGGACAAAACTACTACCGTCAAATATCAACATGCGCTTGAAAGATAATGAGTTCATAATACAACTAAGATCCCACTCATATACACAACAAGACAAATCTACAATTTCCTACACCATAATCTCATTGCATGACATTGTCCTCTATGCTACCAACAGTAACCCAATTACACATGACACACTACTAATAAAAAAGAAGATGACAAGTACTGAAGATGAAGTCAATGACAATCCTATACACAAAAAAAAAAAAAGAATTAAGAAGACTTAGAGAAAAATTCAAACAAAAAGTAGTATTTATTTAAATTATCATTTTTAGAGTAAGTATTTAGACTAGAATTATTACAAAATTGCAAATATTTATTTTAGTAACAATTATAATCAATCTCTCCTATATTATCTTGCATTCATATACTTTGAATTACTAATTTAAATAAAAAAAATTAAACATTCAATAACCTATGCATGAACATCTCCTATATAATCTTGCATTGATATATACTTTGAAGTACTTATTTAAAAATAATTATTAGGGATTATCACATTCGCACATTGCGTGTGAAACAGTAGTATATATGATGGATCTCAGCGTTGCACTATACTTCTGTGCTTAACCAAATAACCACATACTTATTTAGCTATCTAGTCGTCATCTCTTACTTAAAACTAATTGGTGATACGTAGGTGGGCATTAACTATTTAACCACATCCCTCAATGGAACGCTACGACGTCATGTCTCGAATCGAGCAGAGGCTGAACTCTGCCAACTAGGTCGACGCACAACAATTCTCCTCCCAGCACCTGCCGCAACATTTGAACACCAAGCCCAGTTGCACATCATGCCTGACTCGGTCCTTAGCCTACGCATTCATCATTTCCCTCATAGGACTAGACTTGCCCCGACCTATGCTTGTTAGATAAAACTTAAGTATATAAGATCTTTAGAACATATGATTTTCACATACAGTACTTCAATTAAAGTTTAACAGATATAACTTGCTCCATGGCTTCCCTGCAGATACTTGAACTGGAGATTCCCTGCAGATACATGAACTAGAGACTTGGTTTCTCCCTCCAAACCCTAAGCAATTCCCTTAGTCTAATGGAGAGAGGATTTCAGTTTTGCGGAAGGTTGGAGAGAGGACAAGAATCACTATATGGTTGATAAAGTATCTCACAGTTCCATCAACATGAGATGGTTATCTGAGCAGTTGAAACTGCTACTTATTTTAACTGACCAATAATAAAATTATTATTATAATTAAATTTAAATAAATATTTATGAGGCATAGAAAATAATAATGAACCATATAATAATAATGATAATTATTCTAACATTCTTCCACTTGGCTCATAAATCCTAAATTTAATAATGAACGTGAAACATAATATGTATAGTATAAGCTAATTCCTTCGTTACATTGGTCAGAACATAAGTCATCATTCAGTTAGAAACTAATAAGAATCACGACGGTAATACGTCACTAATTTAACGTAGTCCCTTCCATGTATCACAATATTAATTTCAAACTTAATATGATTCATAATGATATTTTCCATGATGGTCCACGATAATGTCTTTGTCAAAGACAAATTCCTGTTCTTATTGACATAAAATATTCATGTATATATACTTCAAAACTAAACATGATACTTAATACATAAACGAAATTATATTGAGCTCCAAGTATCAAATATATCAAAAATACAAACCTTAACATAATGTTAACAGTTTTCAATAACGCCCATTCTCTCAACATGCTCATTAAATGTCTTTGGTGGCAAGGCTTTAGTTAATGGGTCTGCAATCATTAATCTAGTGCTAATATGTTCAAGTGATACTCTTCGTTCCCGAACATATTCTGTAACGGCAAGATACTTCAAATCAATATGTTTAGCACCACTTGTATACTTGTCGTTTTTAGAAAAGAAGAATGTTGCGGACCTACGGCATTATCACAATAAATTTTCAACGGCTTGGCAATACTATCGACAATTCCAAGTCCTGAAATAAAGTTCCGCAGCCACAACCCATGATTTGTGGCCATAAAACATGCCACAAACTCGGCTTCCATAGTGGATACAATAATAACAGTCTGCTTCGTACTTTACCAAGAGATAACCCCCTCGGCTAAAAGTAATAGATATCCAAATGTGGACTTCCTTATATCCAAACACCTGGCAAAATCTGAATCTGTGTATCCTATCACCTCAAGGCGATCGGACCGCTTATAAGTAAGCATGTACTCCTTTGTGCCTTGTAAGTATCTTAAAACCTTCTTTACAACCTTCTAGTGATCGATACCAGAATAGCTTTGATATCTACCAAGCATCCCGACAGCAAAGCTAATGTCTGAGCATACATCAAACTCCCAACGACAGATGCATAAGGAATATTTTCCATTTCCTTTCGCTCTAATTCATTCTTAGGGCATTGCATGAGACAAAACTTATCCCCCTTCAGAATTGGAGCAACAGATGCATAGCACTTTTCCATTCTAAATCTTTCTAAGACTTTGTTAATATATGTTTTCTGAGACAATCCTAACACTCCTTGTGATCTATTATGGAATATTTCAATTCCAATCACAAAGGATGCCTCACTCATATCTTACATTTCAAAGTTCTTAGAAAGAAACACCTTGGTCTCATGCATTAAACCAAGATCATTAGTAGCAAGCAAAATATCATCGACATACAGAATCAAAAATATAAACTTGCTCCCACTGACCTTCAGATATATACACTAATCAACAGTGTTTTCCTTAAATCCAAAGAACATTACAATATCATTAAACTTGGACACCATTGTCGAGAAGCTTGTCTAAGTCCGTATACGTCCCTTTGGGGACATCCAATAAAATTGGAACAATACAGAGAATATTAGCATGGCCCTTGCGCAAGGATGACACACACAAATCAAGAAATTGTCTAAGTCCGTATATCGATCTCTTAAGTTTACACACCATGTGTTCCTTTCCTTCAACTGAAAAACCCTCAGGTTGGTTCATGTAAATTTCTTCTTCTAAATTTCCATTCAGAAAGGCTGTTTTCACATCCATTTAATGCAGCTCTATGTCATAATGAGCTACTAGTGCCATAATTATTCTAAATGAATCTTTCTTTGAAACAGGTGAAAATGTTTCATTAAAATCAATATCATCTTTCTTAGTAAAACCTTTGGCAACAAGTATAGTCCTGTACCGTTCGATATTGCCATTTGAGTCGTGTTTGGTCTTAAAACCCCATTTACAGCCAACTGACTCACAACCTTCAGGCAAGTTAACAAGATCTCATACTTCATTATGTTCCATTGAATTTAACTCATCTTTCATGGCTTCAACCCACTTAGAAGAATTAGGACTATTTATAGCCTATGAAAATGAAACTGGATCTTTATCGATTCCAATATCGAAATCTGATTCTTGAAGATAAACCATATAATCATCAGATATAGCAGATCTCCTTTGTCTTTGAGATCTTCTTAATGCTAGTTCTGTAGGAATGTCATTCGTGGGTTTACTGATAACTTCATCATTGAGTGGTTGATCATTAATTTGTTGTTCAGGAAAGTCATTAAATTGTTCAGTTGTTGCATGATGAATAATCTGAGTAACTCCAGGTAAAGTAATTTGACGCACAGGAACAACAAATTGAGAAGAAGTTATCGGAGAATCTTGCACCGTAACTTCTTTAAGTTCCACTTTTCGTGGTTCAGCACTCCCACTTATGTTATCATTCTCAATGAACTTGGCATTTTCAGTTTCAACAATTCTTGTAGTATGACTAAGACAATAAAATCTATACCCTTTAGATTTATCTGGATAACCAATGAAAAATCCACTAGTTGTTCTTGAGTCCAATTTCTTTTCTTGTGGATCATAAATACGTATCTTCGCCGGGCATCCCCAAACATGAAGGTGCCTTAAACTAGGTTTTCTTCCAGTCCACAGTTCAAAATGTGTTTTTAAAACTTCCTTGCTAGGAACCATGTTTAATAAATAAGCGGCGAGTTTTAAAGCATATGTCTACAATGACAAGGGTAAAGAAGAATAACTCATCATGTTCCTAACCATTTCCATTAAGGTTCGATTATGCCTTTCTACAACACCATTTTTGTGGTGTTCCAGGCATTGTGTATTGAGCACAAATACCATGTTTTTCAAGGAATTTAGCAAATGGACCAGGACATTGTCCACTTTCATTGTACTTTCAATAATATTCACCACCCCTATCAGACCTTATAATTTTCACCTTTCTATCTAATGGTTTTTCAACCTCTTCCACAAATACCTCTATGGCATTTATTGATTGAGATTTTTCGTGCAACAAATAGACATAACCATAATGTGAAAAATCATCAATAAATGTGATGAAATATTTTTCTTTTCTGAAGGTTGGAACATCAAAAGGTCCACATATATCAGTGTGTATAATCTCAAGGAGTTGTGTACTTCTTGTGGTTGCATTCTTATTTGTGTGATTTGAATGTTTTCCTTTAATACAATCCACACAAATACCGAGATCAGTAAAATCCAAGTCAAAATGAATTTCATTCTTTACAAGTCTTTGAATCCTTTAACTACTAAAAAACATGGCTATAGTGACGGACAGGTTCCGTCGCAATTAGTCACAGTTTCGACGCAAAAAAGAAATTGCGACATACTTTGCGACAAAATGTGATCGTCGCATCAGGTTGAATTGCAATTGCTCAGTTGCGACTGTTTGTCGCAATTAATTATTACCACCGACGACCATATTTTTGTCGCAATATATTTTAATTTTGTCACAATTCGTAATCAAAATCAGTCGCATTAGTTTGTCGCAAGGCGTCGCAAATAATACATTTGTTCGTCGCAATGAAGCTTATTATACTAGTACAAAATCAGTCATCTGTAGTTCCAGACGCAGATAGTCCTTTTTATAAAAAAAAAAAACATTTTACATATATCTGTAACAATGTCAAAATACAAGTAAATTCAAAGAACCAGTAAATATAATAACACTGTCATTCTGTCAAGTGTCAATACATTAACACCTATAAATGCACAAAAACCTCAATGAATAATTCAAAAATCATACAAAAATTCAAAGAAACAAATATCTAAAGAAAAAAATTACAGATTCACATAGTATGAAGTTGTAACACCCCGGTTTTCAAGACTTACACTTATTACAAATCCGTAATAATACATCAGCGGAAGCTTACATCTTACAGCAGTAAACCGGGTGCTACCGCCACACTTAGAGTGAAGTCTATCACCTCTTTGATAAAACTTTCACTCTGAGTGCACAGGCTAGACTTACAACTTCAAACTACAACATCAACATCAACTTAATACATATCAGAGTTGACTTCAACCTGCANCACCAAACATTAACACTTAAGTTCTAGAGATGATGATTTAATCCAACAAAGTCTAAGGTCTTACCTACACTTAGTCTCTTGGGTTGGAAGAATGCTTGGGAGCTCCTTGATCACAATGGAAGACCAAACTAATTTTTTTTCTTCTTCTTCCTAAGTGTGGTTCGAAAATGAGAGAGAGAGAGATATGAGTGTGATAGTGTAGATCTTGTTCTTGAAGATCAAGCAAGCAAGTGCAATTCCTCCATACCTCATTAATGCTAGCATTAAATGATCAATCTTAGTATAGATTTGCTTGCCACTTGTCAACACCCTATGGAGTCCTTAAGAAGATCACAACTTAATTGGCCAGTTTATGGTTAAATCAGATGAATGCTCGGAGGATTATAACTTAATTCGGGAAAATTCTAATATCAAAATTATCCTAAAAATAATCCCGTCGTAAATCACCAAAATTGGAAATTTTTCGGTATCTCGCGAAATATAGGTACAGAGTCCGTAACAATTTATCCCTTACAGTCTGTTTAGAAATTTTCTTGAACTAACTAGAAGTTCAGGCTTAATCGTATGATACTTAATAATCCAAATTCTAGAAAATTCGAACTGAATCTATATCCTTAAAATTTTCTCGGTTCGTGACCGGTACGTAGTTCGCAGCTTATCGATAACTAAGCCTAAAAATTATTTCGAGCACCGAGAAGCCTTCTCTTAAGTGCCATAGCTTAAAAAAAATTTATATCGATATTCTCGAATCTTAACTTTGTCGGAAAAACCGAGGGGTTACAACCACATTGTGGGTTATTGAGCTAAATGCACTAGCCCACCAACTCATTTATTATTTAAATAATATTTATAAATATTAAATTTTTGTATCATTTAACATTCAAACTTCTAACCTGTAAATTAATAATTATTACATTTTTCAATTTTTGGCCTAGTGTGCACTTTGTGTAATTTTGGTAATTATGGAAATTTTGTTTTAGTAATTTTGACCATATATGTGACAATTCATGAGGGGAAAATGAGACAATTTTATAAAATTATTATTTTGTTGTTCTTGAAAATTTTCATAATATAACATCTTTTGTTAAATATGAAAGATTTTGTTTGTAGCTAGGTTAATTAAAACGGTCACTTTGTGAGAGCATCTGGGGTCATAGTGTAGAGGGGAGAGGGGAATTTGCTGCTACATACACCATCATGCATGTTTTTTCAAAAAAAAAATAAATTTAAAAAGTCTGCACACGTGTGTTGCACGTGCCAAACCACTACATAATTGGAGTGGTCGCTAGCTGGAGACCTCTCTAATTTATAATATTACTTTAAAGTTCTAACATTGCCATTTTAGTAAATTGTTTGAATTCCAAATATACAAATGTAGTTGTTCCAAGCAATATTTGGAATCCAGTGATTTGTCGAGTTTGTGATATCTTTCTCCCAACTTTTGTACCAATTTGAACATCATATGTAAGACAAGTCGTGGTCCTCTCACATGCACTTAGTGATGCACAAATATCTTTTGAATTTGAAATCTCCAAAATTCGATTGTATCAATATACTTCGCTTTTTGCAAAAAATGCGAATGCAATAATATTTACTAGTTTACTACCCAATGGCACTGCTACAGGTCGTCATCGACTAAGAGTGACATCAAATCTTGTTGATGGGACATGAGTTAGGGTCAAACTACTACATCTTTATTTCATCAGTATATTTAAATATTGTATATGACAAAATGCAATATCACTCTTTAAAAGGGAGAAAATTTTATAAAAGTATTATTTGGTTGCCCTTGAAATTTTCATAATATAACATTTCTTGTTAAATATGATAGATTCTGTTTGTGGCTAGGTTAAAAAGATCACTTTGTGAGAGCATGAGGGGCCATAGTGTAGAGGAGAGAGGGAATTCGCTACTACATACACATCATGCATGTTTTTTCAAAAGAAAAAATTAACAAATAAAAAATTACCCATATAGTGCGCACACGTGTATTGCACGCGCCAAACTACTGCATAATTTTTGTGGTCGCTAGCTGGAGACTGATGATGTATAATTGTGAGTGTAAAAAGAGGGTGTAAACGTCGTTCCGCTGAGGATTGGGGCTATGGCACGTATTATGTGAATTATTAAATCCTAGGCACTAAAGTATTGGAATTCACTAGAATCCAAGTAAATTATAATTAAATATGGGAAATAAAAGGAATGCAAATTAAACAGGGAATAACTATATGATAAAAGAGTGGGGTCAGATTAGGGGTATTGCAATCTTGATGCTCTAACAATCTCAAAATTAGGGAAAAACAATTAACCAAGAGATTTATTGGCAATGCACTCAAGAATTCAAGTTAGCTACTTTCGTAATCAATAACAAGAATTAGGCTAAGATTGTTCCACTTTCGTGATTCATCAATCATAACCTTAAAACACAAAAGCATTATAAGCCCCCAAATTACCCCTATTCTCATAGTAGGAAAAATTGGGTTCAAATTGGTTAGGCTGAGTCTTTCACCCAACTTTCGATGTGATGAAATCCTCTCCAAAACAAATCAATAAAAGCTGCGCATCAATTATCAATAAGAGGAAAATATAATCCAACTCAAACGTAAACCCTAGGTAAACAATTATTTCCCTTTATGCAATAATCACAAATCTAGCATCAAGAATAGCAATAGAACCCCAATCCAAACCCAAAAGCTAACTACTCATGCATCAAAACAAAGCAATAATAAATAACCATAAACATTGCAAGAAATCTGAGAAGAAAGTAAATTAAGGAATAACAGAACTTAACTGATAAAGAACAAATCCAACTTCAATCCGAGATTCCAAGCTTGAAATTAAATAATCTAATATATAACGACTCTAAACTATGCTAGGGAAATATAAAGAGAAGGGAAAAATAAACTAAAACTAACTAGGGTTGGGAACTCTATAAGGGGACCTCCTTTCAATTGTAGAGAATAGGTAGAATATATAGGACATAGATGGGTCTGGGCCAATTAAGCAACTTCCAATTCTTTTCCAATTTGTACTCTTGTTTCCTTTCTTCCTTGTAATTTCCTTTTCTTCCAGAACTTGTCCAAAATGTTTCAAAATTCTTCCTTTGTTGTTCCTTGTAGATAATTCAACACTTGGACAATATAACACACAAACCATTCCCAATTTCACTAGGATAAGAAAAATACAACTAAAATAAGGGGTGAATTATTGTACAAAATAGTAGATATCAACTCCCCACACTAGAACTTTTGCTTGTCCTCAAGCAATTACCCAGGATAATCTACCCTCCAGGCACTGCAACTGATCACACTTCCTTCCTGCTCAACCAATCATTCCACCAACCAACTCATGCAACCTAACCTGCTTCAAGAATCATCTCAGAATCAGAAGTGAGTTCCCCTCTTAGGCCAATAACCGGGTACCAGAATTAAGTTAGATTAGGACCCTGTATGCACATGTACTTAGTTGAGATTATGCAAGACTTGGCTTAAGATGAACTCCCATAGACATGCCCTTCATACTCACATTGATCACTCTAAAACTGCATGCTAAAATCAAATAGGTCTTTATTCGGCTTGTAATGGGACTAAGGGCGAGTGACTAAACAAAGAAGGGATATGGAAAAATGCACAAAAGATAGAGAATTTCACACATATTCACAACTAAACTTAGAGGAGACATGGAGAATATGAATCAAGAGAGCAAAACATAATTGGAAACACAAGAGTATTCTACACTAGTGGGGGTGAAGACAATTATTCCAGCAACCTGACTTGTACTTTTATTCATCCTTCTTTTTCTTTCTTTTCTCAACCACAATTCTTTTCTCAATTTTTTTTTGTTTTTTATTGTTTTTTTTCTTTTCAATTCACCAACATTTTCTTTCCTTCAATTCAATTAACCAAACAATTCCTTCACCACACACCCACACTAGAACAAAGATAACATGAATAACTCTATCAAAAGTAAGCTCAAAAAGGTAAGTCTCTTCTAAATTAAAGAGCAAATGCTACATTCTCTCTAAGGGTGAATGGAAAATATATGGCTAAGGGCTAAGGGTTAAATGATAGGACTAAACAAGAAAAACAATACAAAGAACGGGGTTAAGTGCTTTTGCACTTATTAAACAAAAACAAGGCTCAAAGGGGACAACTAGGGAAAATAATTATAACACAGGGTATGTTTAAAGGCTTGGGCTAACAACAATGGCCTAAATCACTTCAAAGCATGCAAATTCTAGATTTCACTATGAGAGCACTGAGACAAGCTATGACAGAACATGTATCACCGGAATCCCACATAAGCCTTCACTAGCAATGCTTAACACACAGGAGAAACATTTAGGTTAGAGATTAACCCAATTATTGGCAAGAGACTGAATTAAACACAAGCTCAACCTTGATTCATCCCTGACAAGCTAGGCTGCACAAGTACCACCAAAACAAACCACAAACCAGCAGAAAGGAAAAATGGTCACAGCCACAACACAAGGAAAGCACATTACCTTCTGCTGCAAATTGAGTCCTTCAAGCAAACTTCATCCAAATGTCATCAGAAATAGTACCCCCCACACTTAATCTGGACATCGTCCCTGATGGACAACCAAGGCCCCACATTGGTAATTACGACATAGTTGAGGACTTAATTGTGTAAGAATGATAGTCGAGGACCAAATTGGTAATTACGACATAGTCGAGGGACCATTTTGGTTATTAACTCTTTTTAATAATATTTTAAAGTTTCAAATTTAAAAAAAAAAAGTGAGGCCATAAAAATCTACTCAAAACCATCAACGGGTTTCCCTTACACCTATATATACACAAACGCACATGCGCGTATTATACTATTATCCTTCATTCTGTCAAACTTTCCTCTTATTAATGTTCCTTTTTTCTGCTAATACTTTTAAGTTCCATTTTAAGTGAGAGTACGCGTTTTTTGGTGGACCCTTACAATTTACTATGTATATGTATATGTATTATTGTTCTCGTGTCAAAAATTATATAAATTTTTATTGGTAGCGGATATGGGTTAAGAATACTATTTAATGTAATTTATAGAATTAAATATTTCACTAATACTATTTAATGTAATTTATAGAATTAAAAATTTCACTGCCATCCATATGACTTGCCAACCAGTGATCCACGCTTAAACGCATCCTTGAGCTCCAACTTGAAAAAAAAATACAAAAATATGCATCCTAGTGTGCGTTAAACGCACAAGGCACGTCCATCGCACGTCCGTTAGGGTGAGTTAATACCATCGCACGTCTGCTGTGCATGGAATTATGGTAATTTTGTGCAAGTAAATTAATTTTTTTGTCTTTTGGTGCATTATTTTAATACTTTCAGTGCACATTTTTCCTTCTTCGAGTGCATTTTTATCACTTTTAGAGCAAACAGTTTCTAATGGCTTATTGAATTTAATATTTTCATCAATAACAAAATTTATAATGAAATTTGTGAGTTTAACATATCAAAATGTACAAAAGATTTGTGAAAGTAATTGTTTCAATAACGATGAAGTTGAATAACTATCATTTTTGGAATCATAATTGTTTCGATTGCACATCTTTGTGCCTTGTAGTGCACATTGTTGCCTTCCAATGTAATATTTCGCCTTGATTGATTGAATTTAGTCTTTTCAATAACTAAATTTGTAATGAATTTTGTGAGTTGAACATATCAAAATGTACAAAGAATTTGTGAGGGTATTAACTTACATACGAATGCAGATGGTTCAATCAATATTTGGAAGCTAGTGGTTTGTCAAGTTTATGATTTTTTTTTTCAAACACCGAACAACTTATTTACCATTTTGAGCATCATATAAGACAAGGTGCATTTCTCTCATCTGTTGTCAATGGTGCACAAATATATTTAGGATCACAAATCGCTCAAATACAACCACATCAATCCACGTACATCGCACGCTCCCACTTGTGACTACTCTAATTTTTAATATTATTTTAAAATTTCAATTTTTAGAAAAAAGTGAAGCCACAAAAATAGACTCAAAACCCATCAACGGGTTGCTCTTACACCTATATATATACACACACGCACGTGTGCATATTATACTATTATCCTTCTTTGTGTCAATTTATAATCTTTTATAAATTATATTAATAGTATAATATGTATTATTTTTTTTGGCTAATACGATGTTAAGAATTTGTAACATTTCCTTATATTCAATATATAATAAGTCAAAGATTATATAACTTTTTATTGGTAGCGATAATGGTTAAGAATACTATTTAATGTAATTCATATAATCAAATATTTCACAAATAATTTAATGTAATTTATAATATTAAATATTTCACTGTCATCCATATTTGTATTTAGGGATAAGGGTCAAATAGGCCCTCAAACTATAGCTCATTGTGCAATTAGACCCTTAAACTTTAAAAAAGTTCAATTACGCCCTCAAACTTGTTATTTTGGAGCAAATAGACCCTTGAACTTATTTATATTGAATATAAGGAAATGTTACAAATTCTTAACATCGTATTAGCCAAAAAAAATAATACATAT
>CM008331.1:31468020-31481173 GCA_002525835.2 Ipomoea batatas
TTTATATTATCGAATGAAACTGTAGTTATATCAAAAAGTAACTGCAGTTGTGTTGAAAGATAATTGCAGTTGTGTTGAAAATGTAACTGCAGTATATATGAAAAGAAAGTGCAGTATATATGAAAAGAAAGTGAGTGCTGCGAATTCATCCGTCTGTTTTTATTAATCAAAACGACGTCGTTTTGGGACCGCGGTCCACAATGCATTGTGGACCACGGTCCACGATATAATTTGCGCCCTCAATGGGTAGCTCATCTCATTGGCTAAATGTATAAAAAGAAGGTTGGCCCACCATTGAAATTAAATATGGAAATTCTATTAATTGATGTCGTAAAAAGAAGGTTGGTCCACCCTTCAAATTTTTTTTTTTTGAAAACCACCCTTCAAATTTAATTAGCACGAAGAATTACAATACAACTGTCAACTGCAATTATATATTTAAAAATATTCTATAATTCTAACAATAAATATGTTTACTTAAATTATCAAAATTTGTGACCTAATTAGGCACAAAAAGACGTTTAGGACAAAATAAAAATAAAAATCACTATAGTCAATAACTAAATTAGGTATTAACTGATCGAGTATTAAATAATACAGGAATTAAATTTAAAATTTTAATCATATATAGACAAAATATAGTTTGATATTTTACTTTATGGTAAGAACTAATATACAATTTAATATTTGTATTGATACTCATTTATTTGTTTGAAATAAATTAAATTATATATCAATTCTAAGTGAAAAGTACGCATTTCTTGTGGACCCCCTAGTTTCTAATTTACACCTAGGCATATGTATTACTACTCTCATGTCAAAGAATCCTCTATTGTTCTTTCTTTTTATTTTTTTTACTATCACTTTTAAGTTTTCACACCATCTTCATGGTAGGTAATAGTTTTAATTCCCAACATACGAATGTAGATGGTTCAATCAATATTTGGAAGCTAGTGGTTTGTCAAGTTTGTGATATCCTTTTTTTCAAACAGGAACAAAGTATTTACGATTTTGACTCACCTGTTGTCAATGGTGCACAAATATATTTTGGATCACAAATCGCTCAAATACGACCACATCAATCCACGTACATCCCACGCTCCCATGTTATTTTAAAATTTCAATTTTTAGAAAAAAAATGAGGCCACAAAAATCTACTCAAAAC
This sequence comes from Ipomoea batatas, assembly GCA_002525835.2. Taxonomy (NCBI): domain Eukaryota; kingdom Viridiplantae; phylum Streptophyta; class Magnoliopsida; order Solanales; family Convolvulaceae; genus Ipomoea; species Ipomoea batatas. The sequence continues at coordinate 31,469,186 of CM008331.1, forward strand.
CCATCAACGGGTTGCTCTTACACCTATATATATATACACACACACGCACGTGCGCGTATTATACTATTATCCTTCTTTGTGTCAAACTTTCCTCTTATTAATGTTCCGATCATTTTTTCTGCTAATACTTTTATGTTCCACTCTAAGGGAGAGTACGCGTTTTTTGTTGACCCTTACAATTTACACCTATATATATATGCATATGTATTATTGTTCTCATGTCAAGGATTATATAACTTTTTATTGGTAGCGGATATGGGTTAAGAATACTATTTAATGTAATTTATTGAATTAAATATTTCACTAATACTATTTAATGTAATTTATAGAATTAAATATTTCACTGCCATCCATATGACTTGCCAACCAGTGATCCACGCTTAAACGCATCCTTAATTGGGCTTCACCTTGAAAAAAATACAAAAATATGCATTACACAAGAGTCAACATTGCTGCCACTGAGGCTTGAACCCACCACCTCCTGTATAAAGGGAAGGGTTTGATGCCACTGGACCACAAGGTCCTTGGCCCCTTTGGGTGAGTTAATACCATCTTTTTCTTCTTTTTTTCCCCTCTTTTTCTCTCTCCTCTCCCTTATATATACATTAAATCTTTCCAAGTAATTATGAGTACATAATTATGTCAAGTAACGATAATCAAAAAATTTTTGTAGTGATTGCTTGATTGGAGCTGAAACCAGTAATTTGAACTTATATCCAATTATAATAATCAACTTAAGAAAAAAAAAACATAACCTGACTTTATTGAATTGGCCTCACAATTTTTTTTTAAATCTAATTATAAAACCATTTTAAAAAAAATATAATGTATCAAAATGTCTATTTCATATAACTAAAAATTGAAAATTAACATCTAAAAATCTCTTTATATACAAAGAGAGTATTATTAAAGAGTTAGTTCAGTCGAATTAAGAGTATCATAAACTATTATTTTTGGATTTTTTTTTCGGGGGAGCATAGTAGAGAGAGAGAGAGAGAATATTACAATAAGACAAGTTTCTTTTGGGCTCCACCTTGAAAATAAAATACAAATATGCGTATCCTAGTGCACGCCTAGCGCACGTCCCCTTTGAGTGAGTTAATACCACCTTTTTCTTTTTCTTTTTTTCCCATCGTTTTCTCTCTCATCTCCCTTCTATATACCTTAAATCTTCCCAAGTAGTTGTGAGTGCACAAATAGTATTTTGACTATTTTCTATTATATAATACTGACAAAAAAATTAAATTTATTGGGCCCTACACACTTTCAGTTGTATATGTATATAAATATGACATCTACCGTTCAAGCGTCTCACACCAAACCTTAAATCCTCTCTAGTTCTTCGATTTCGTATGTACACTACTATGTCAAACGGTGGTGACGGTCAAACTTTTAACTTTACGGCGGGTGGCAAGTCAACCAATGAATTTAATTATCAATGGTTGCTTGATCGGAGGCGAATAGTTTGTCGAGTATGCGATCAAGTTTGTTTGGATTCTGTAGGTCTTTTACTTCATTACTAGACTCACCAGGTAGACGCTACGACTTCATTTATAAATCACAATGATAGATGTATTCCTATAGCTCCATCCAGTGGCGGAGCCAGAAATTTTGTCCAGTGGGGGCAATATATAGTCAATATAAATTACACATCTCATTATTATTTGATATCAACGAAAAATAAAATACATCGAAATTTTATAAAAAATATTTATAACAAAATATGAAAAATAATTAATTTGATAAAATAATTCAAATAAAAAAGCGCATTATAAATTACACATCTTATTATTAATTTTTTAAAAAGTTATAAATGTTGTAATTTGGCTTCTAAATTAGCTCAGTTCTCGCGTGGTGATTGCCCGGTAATTGCTTAGGATTATATATATGATAATTTAGTGTAGATAAGGCAAAGGAAAAGAAGAAGAACAAGAACACAAGATCACAAAAGCTCAAAAGCCCCCATCTTATTAATCTATCAAGATGTATATATACACAATAATACAACCCTTCATTTTCTCAACATAATGAAGGAGTTAGATAAAGGGCAAATGAAAAGTCTAAATATAATGGCCATCAATATATATATTTATAACACTCCCCTTTGGCCATTATTTTACCATACTCATGCCTCGTTAAAAACCTCGCTAGAAAAACCCTTTGGGAAAAACCTAGACGAGGAAAAGAGTACACGAAATATGTTAAACCATTGTGTTGCACCGGTTGCCTCATTAAAAACCTTAGCCTAAGAAAATCCAGTGGGAGAAAAACTTAGCTAAGGGAAAAAGAGTACAACCATAAGCCTAAGAAAATCCAGTGGGAGAAAAACTTAGCTAAGGGAAAAAGAGTACAACCATAAGCCTTCCGGGCATAATCTTCATGATTTCTAAGGTCTTCAGGACTATCCATTCAAGTGCACCTATATTAGTTGCCTGATTAAAAACCTTAGTCTAAGAAAACCCAATGGGAAAAAACTAAGAAAACCCAGTGGGAAAAACTTAGGTATGGAAAAAAGAGTACAACCATGTGCTTTCAGAGCATAATCTTTAGGATTTCTAAAGTCTTCTAGACTTTCTATTCTACTGTAGCTAGAGGTTGTCGCTCCCCCTGAAGATAAAAATCTTATAAGCCTGCGCATCGCAATTTTATAAACATTTTACTCAAAATTGGATGCAGGCAGAGACTCGGTGAACATATCTGCCAGATTGTTCACGAGGGCGAACTTTCTCAACAAGAATTTTACCAATCTTCTGGAGTTCATGTGGATAGTAAAACTTAGGTGCAATATCTTTTGTAAGGTTCTCATTAACAAACCTATTACTTTCTTGGACAACACAATCTTTATTTGTCCACATATGGGACATTGGGGGGTAAAAATATAGCATAACCAGTTTGGGACTTGGCATCATGGGTATCAAAATAAAAGAGTTAGTACCCAAGTAGCCCGCCAAAAGCCACGTATTGGTTTCTCACATAAATATCATAATCTTTATACCTCGAAGATGCTAGAGGATATGTTAAACATCATTTCAATATTTCATTGTAGAGGGAGCACTAAACGTTGCTAGCAATTTCATCGCAAATTCAATATCAGGCCTGATGCGACTATGGAACTTCTAGTTCCATAATAGTGCTCCAATAACAACGATAATGGACTTCCAATCCCAAAATATCCTTATTATCATCTTCGAGTCTAAATAGTCCCTTATCTACTTCAAGAGATTATTGGACTACCGTTAGTGTGATAAGTAAATAATACTTATTCATATAAAACATCTTCAAGACATTTTTCAAGTAGGCTAACTGGTATATAAAACTCCTTCAAAGAGAATCTCAATCTTCAGGTCGAGGCAATACTTGGGTTTCCCAAGTCTTTCATTTCAAAACTCCGTCTTTCAGCATGAACTAATATCACCAAGCTCTTTATTTGCTTCAATAACATATAAACCATCAATATCGACTAAGAAGATAAAATAAATAACTCCATTAGCAATTCTTTAACGAACACATAATGGTACATATTATTTGCATATTCCTTCTTCGGGAGGAAACCACTCAGTCAATAATATTCAAGTCATAAAAAGACTTTAGTAATTTAATGATACATGTTGCGATTTTCACTTTCCTCATTTGAAAAGTGTTGAATCCATCAGGGATTTACAGATAAATATTAGCATCTGATGACCCTTAAGTTTGCGGTCATGACATTCATCAACTGCATATCTAAATTTACAATTCACTGCCAATGATGTTAATTAGCGGAATGTAATGCCATATGTTGTGGGAGAGTACATTTGATTAAAATCAATTCATGGTCTCTACGTAAACCCTTAAGCTGCGAGTCTCGCTTTATATCATACCACCAAATTGTTTGTATTTCTCTTTTGTACAAACACTCATTTGTAACCTGCTGGGTTAACATTAAATGGTGTACATATTATAAAGAGAATATAGTTTTAGCGAGCTGAGCTGTACATGCCTTAATTGCTCCTTTATACATTAAAAAATTAGGGCACTACTGGTGCCTAGCTCTGGATCTAGATTCTTATATACTGAGAGCAATTTATAAGGCAATTGTGTTGTCGACAACTATAATATTTTTCATAAAATCTCCCATATATATAAAATTCATGGCAATTTCTAAATCAACCAGACTCTAGCCATTTCCCAGAGATATTTTTATCTGGTTGTTCCGCATCCCCAATATTATGATTTTGGGTGCACCTGTAAAATTATTGGGGGTTTTCGTCTTCTGGACGAATGTCTTCAAGACATACTTCTTTAAGAGATTTCAAGAGTGACGGAATTTTCTACTAGCTAGATTTAGCTTTCCGCGGATTCTTGTCTGTTATACCAATATGTCTCCACGCTTCTAGCGTCAAGGAGCATTGGTAAATACATATATGGTCCAAGTTGGAGAAGATATATGAGACCTAGTCACTCTTCTTATCAGTATATATATTGGCATATTAGATATCTTCTGAACTTCAAGTTCAGTTTACCTCTTCTGAACTTCTAGTTCAGTCTACCTAATACGTGGGTTTAAATACTGAAGATCTTTTTCATCAATCATTCCATGAAATTTCTCGGCATTCTATAAAATTTGGGCTTTTATCTCCCCCTAATGCCGTGAAACGATATTCATCAAGTGTGCAGTTAGCGTACCTAATTATATATTGATCCCATATCATGGGCTTAAGTATTTAAAAAACTGACGGAGGCTTTGATAGCCCTTGGAGGTACGCAATGGCGGTGATATAGTAAAATAGACTGCACACTGTGAACAAAACGCAGACAGGGAAATGTTTGATCTTATACCACGTATTAGGAGCTAGGGGTAATAATTATGATATGCAGTGGGTCAGATTCTAATAGCATATAAAACTGATGTCCCAAACAAGAAAATACATAGTTCAAGAATTTTCTTCGACAAAATATACTTTATATAATATGCACTTGAAGGAATCTGACTCACCAAAAAAAAAATATTTGCCCAAGGCAACTCACTAGCTCATCCCATATTATAATATCATTCGGGTCTTTAAAGCCTTTAAAAAATGTACCGCAACATATGAAGTACCCAAAACATATACGCAATCATCTATGATCAAATATGAAAGCATACATATCAAATGATATTATAAGGGTACACAATAATCATAGGAAAACTGGGAAGCTTGTCAAATAATATAGATCTTCAAGATCTCCCAAACATCTCTATCCTCAATTTCCCATTAGTTTCACTCATTGGTTAATTTGCTTCGTGCAAATTCACATGATATAATTCACTCCCTCATTTGCTTCGAGCAAACTGATATGATATAATTCTTTCCTTCGTTTGCTTCGAGCAAACTGATATGATATCATTTGCTTCTATCTTTCAAACAAATAACATCTAAATTAATCATATCATGTATGTCATAAGTGAATGATCATTCTTATAAAGGGGTATACCACTCCTTAAATAACACAGAATTGCACTAAGACATATTCATAGGGAGATTCGATATATTGGCATATTAAATTTAGTCAAAGGAGGATTATCATAATTTGTTGATAATAGCAATCCTTCAAGGATTCATATAGGATTTTTAGAACAAATTCAACTTTGGATAAGCACCCAACCTATTGCATACGAGAGTCATGATTGCGTGCATGAGAAAAAAAACCTCCGTAAATAAGCATACAAACTAAGGGAAGTAACTCCGAGAAGTAAGATTAGAGAGGTAAGCTTAGAGAGGTAAGCTTAGAGAAGTACACTACTGAATAGTAAATTTCAAATAATTAATTTGAGTAGTAAAAATCAGCAAAGTAAAAAAAATCACTTTGCACTCGTAATAATATGCATCCAAAAATAACTTTGCGCTCAAAAACACCTTTGGAGAATGTGTACTTCTCGGCCATGCAATAACTTTTCGAATATCGTGACCATAAACTAACTTTTCGGGTGCTTCAGGCATAAACTAACTTCTCGGATGCTTCAAGCATGAGCTAACTTTTAGATGCTTCCGGCATAAGCTAACTCCTCAGACGTGAATATATTTTCATGCAATACTCAAACATCTTCATCAATACCTCATCATTTCATTATCATCATTTATTACAGTATTTGCTTCAGGCAAACTAGAATCAACAAGATGAGCTGAGACTCATTCTTCGATGACAAAATGCTTTGGTGTGCGGCACGTAGGGACCAAAGCCCTTCACACCCACATTGATAGCAAACTTCTAGCTAGAATTTTGCCTCAATAAGTATGGTCGTCATTGATTATCCTGATCACGTTGCTTCTTATTTTTGAGCTCCAAACTCATACCACACCAGTTATAACCTCGACCTCAACCCCTTATAAAGTTGCTCGATTGGGCAACATTATGTGCTTTAGGCACTAGTGAAAAACCAATCAGACATGCATTTTGATTCTTCATCAACAACTAGTTATGTTTCTTAGCCACAATGAGTGCTAAAATTAGCTTAGAATGCTCCATAATTTGTTGTTTTGTACTGCTGCTAGAGTACAAGGTTACTCGCATGGAAAGTATACATAGTATTTTCAAATAAGTATTTATATGAAACTTCCTGTTTGCAGAGTTTTAATTGCGCGACTATTTTATGCAGAGCTAAATTATAGTCAGTTACTAACTTATAATCTTAAAACTCGAGATTAGAAGCTAGTCAAATTGTGCCTAAGGAGGGACAATTGATGACTATTGGTCAAAATGGTCCTTCAGGGACTTCCAATCAAATACTCATTTTTAAGGTCGCGGTTCAAGTGGTGACGTATGGAAATGAGAGCTTTTACCTTCTGGGTATCAGTGCTCTGTGACTTAGCAACAAAAGCTTGTCTCAATTCCTTAGATGCCAAATGTATTCAATATCTAGAGCCCAAGTTTAATAATTGCTTCTACCAAAAGAGAGTTTAATAAAACCACATTTGGCAATGGAGGACATGATCTACAAGATCATCATTTTCATGTAACTCTACGAAGCAATGTGTGACAACAATGAGAAAAACCACTATTTTGAATACATGTTCAAACAATGGATGAAGAAACACCATTTTAAAAAAATATGCGTATATGTATCTTAGTATTCTGATGCAAATATAGCAATCCGATACAAACATAATAAGAATTGATTATGCATTCGATATCCAAAGTCATAGAACATACATGGATACATATACATACAATTTGGTATATAACCACATGTATTTAACATTTTCAAGCATCCTGGTTCATGTAGAGCTTAATTCATATCCATGATTCAGGAGGATAAATCAATAGAATTTATATTTACAAACCCATGTATTTACCCCAAAACTTTAACCATAGCTTGATGAGGGGTTCATATACTCACAAGTAGTTAACAAACATGGAATATTATCACACTAATTATCAGAAGCACACATATACAGATAATAAAATCAAAAGGGAGAATACTCATTTCGCAGAAACAAGGATTGGGGGTTCCAATTCATATTGGAAGGCAATATGCACAAACAAAGTAATAGATTTCATAATAAAATGCACAAGACAAGATAGCAAGCATACTGTTCACCGAAAATCACGATAGAGACTCGTGCTGATAACGTGTTGTAATTTGGCTTCTAAATTAGCTCAATTCTCGCGTGGTGATTGCCCGGTAATTGCTTAGGATTATATATATGATAATGTAGTGTAGATAAGGCAAAGGAAAAGAAGAAGAAGAAGAACACAAGATCACAAAAGCTCAAAAGCCCCCATCTTATTAATCTATCAAGATGTATATATACACAATAATACAACCCTTCATTTTCTCAACATAATGAAGGAGTTAGATAAAGGGCAAATGAAAAGTCTAAATATAATGGCCATCAATATATATATTTATAACAATAAAAAGCTTTGAAGAAACTGTTTAAAAAAAAAAAAACGCTTAAGAAATATAATCATAAAAATTGTTGGATATAGGCGAAAAATAAAACACATTAAAACTTTATATAAATATACTTAAAAAATATAATCATAAAAACTGTTAGACATAGGCGAAAAATAAAACACATTAAAACTTTATAAAAATATTCATAAAAGATATTTATACATAACATACACATTAAAACTTTATAAAAATATTCACAAAAGATATTTATACATAACAATTTAGTTGAAAGCCACCATGGGGATTAGCAGATTCGAACCCTAGACCTTAAAGTAGCCTGATATGCGCCTCTACCAACTCATATATAAACATATATACATACAAGGCTATATATGGGGTGGAGGTGGGGTGAGTGGGGGCAACTGCCCCAACTGTAGCTCCGCCAGTGGCTCCATCCACGTACATCGCACGCTCCCACTAGTGATAACTATAATTTTTAATATTAATTTAAAATTTCAATTTTTGGAAAAAAAGCTAGTGAGGCCACAAAAATCTACCCAAAACCCATCAACGGGTTGCTCTTACACGTATATATATACACACAGACACGCGTGTACACCTGCGTATTATACTATTATCCTTCTTTGTGTCAAATTTTTTTTCGTCGTGCTTGCTTGATAGGAGACCAATAATTTATTGAGCATGCAATCAAATTTGTTCAGATTCTCTAAATCTTTTACATCATTTTTAGATTTACCAAGTAGAAGGTATAACTTCATTTTAAATGCACAATAGCATACTTGTACCTAATGGTCAATCAATCAAATAGGTATAGGAATTCCAACTAACCAATTCCTGTGGCCTTAATTCCCCAAAACCAAATGAATCGTTCTGCACTATTTAAAAGTTAAGGTTGAGTCCAATTAAGAATATCATAAACTATGATTTTTTTTTTTATAGTGAGTTTGAGAGGAGCTAAGAGATAGGAGGAGAGAGAGGGAGAAAACAATTTTTTTTTGGGCTCCTCTTTGAAAAAAAAAATACAAAAATACACATCTTAAGTAGTGTGCGCTACATGCACCTGACACGCCTAGTGCACGCCCTTTCGGCGAGTTAATACAATCTTTTTCTTGTGTTTTTCCCTCTCTTTTTTCTCTCTCCTCTCCCTTCTATATACCTTAAATATTCCCAAGTAGTTGTGAGTACACAATTATGTCAAGTAACGATAGTCAAATTTTTTTTCGTTGTGATTGCTTGATTGGGGACCAGTAATTTGTCGAGTATACAATCAAATTTGTTCAGATTCTCTAATTTTTTTATTGACAAGTCTTATAAATAAAACCAAAATCCTAAAAAAAGTTTAAAAAAAAAAACATTCGTTGTAAATGCAAAAAGGAAATCTTTTACATCATTTTAAGACTCACTAAGTAGAAGGTATGACTTCATTTGAAATGTACAATAGCATACTTGTACCTATTGGTCAATCAATCAAATAGGTGTAGGAATCCTAACGCAACTAACCTAATTGTGTGCCCTTAATTCCCCAAAACCAAATGAATCGTCCTACACTATTTAAGAGTTAGGCTGAATCGAATTAAGAGTATCATAAACTATGATTTTTGAATTTTTTTTCTTTCTTTGATGGATGAGAAATGGTGAGTTTGAGAGGAGTTGAGAGATAGGAGGAGAGAGAGAGGGAGAGGGAGAGAGAATTTGCAATAAAACAAGTTATTTCAAATTTAGTCCTCTTGTTAAATGTCGGTGTGGTAGGCGTTAAATGAAGGCAAGAATATATAATCAAGTCTTTTACCCTTTTCTTATACATCAACATTTCTTATCATACCAATCCCCCTCCCAAAAAAGCCTAGCAAAGTATATTTATTTGAATTACTAGATTTTTTTTTCTCTTAGAAAATGTTTTCAAAATGGAATACTCAACAAATAGGGGATCATCTTTCTTCATCTTCAAGCTTTTTGAGGCAATGGTATGTATCACTATGTAGGGGAGTCGATTTCTATTATTCAACATTGTTATTGTGACAACAAGTTGAGCCTTCAAACATCGTGGACTAGTGATAATCCTAGTAGGGTCGGAGGTTTTGGATGTGTGTAGGGGATAGTGTGAGCTAATAAATTTAAAAAAAAATTGTTTTAAGTAATCTAATTATTTACTGTAAATAATTCAAACTTTGGTGCAAGTAAAAATGTGTTACAAGTGAAAGTAACTGGTGCAAGTTTGCAACTAAAGTCGCTTACAAATGCAACTATTTTCACTTACAAGTGTAAGTAATTTACATTGGTAACATTCATGCATCTAATGATAAAGTCTTTCACATAGGTGCACTTAATGATAACGTCTGGTGCAACTAATTATAACGTTATGTGTGCTTAATATTAAGGCTTAGTGTACATTTTACTTGCACTTAGGTGCACTATATGAAATTGTTACTTGCACTTTTAACACAATTTACTTGCACTTCGATGTTCAATTATTTACGAAAATGTTACTGCATTTTTTAAATCAGTGTTTCTGATGTGTTAGATTTAGGCACGTGGACAGCTGTGAGTTGTTCTTAGTTCTCTGCTAGACTATCCGTTCTCACTTGAACGGCCTCCTATAAACATATATAACAAATATTATGAATATAATATATAATAATATTATTAAACATTATTCACTTATATTGATACTTAAAATAAAACAACATTGTTTTGGACTAGAATGCAGGTGAACTTTCGTTTATAATATAATTTGCAACCGAGTTCTACTACATGGACTCCCATTTTATGCTCTCCCAATTTTACTCCCTAATGTGGCAATATATGATAAGTTATCCTCATCCTGTGGGTTCCAAGGAAAGTGTCAACATCAAACTTTTATTTTGATAAAGTATGGAGTAGAATTTAGGAGTTCACGTAGTATTTTCCTTTGCAACCTATTTACTTATCTACTCACCCCTATGAGGCCATGATTACAATGCTATCATTTTATCCTACTTACCCATCACTGCCATCATCATCTATATTTTATTTTCCCATTGCACGCATCCCAACATAACCTACTTACCAACATTTACTTACACATTATTCATACTACTTAAATTAAAACTCAAAATCTGAACATTAATTTTAGATTTTGGATGAAATCATGTCCATTATTGGTTTAGATATTTTAGTTATATATATTACAGGGAAATATGCTTATGCATGGCATTTCCCCCTTGCATTATTCATGTATTCACATTAGTCCATCGATTATTAAAAGTGACAATGTTTCTCTTTTTATGTTAAATGAACATTTTTTTTAGTACAAATTGATGTTTTTACACTTAAAAATAAGTATTTTATTTATTTTTCTTCTCCAATAAATTATTGCATGCATATATTGGGAATAAGAATAAATGCGAAAAAAAACAGACACTATTTGCAAATATTATAATTATAATTTTAAGTTAATAATGCTACTAACATAATATAATTAAGACTTAAACACAAATAATTCATTAACGCTAATTAGTTATAATTATAATAGCCTGCTCATTTGATCATTAATGAACAAGACAGTTTTTACTCCATATCTTTACATGGTATTAAGAGCCAGTATCTCGTAGGAAAGTTTTTTTTTTTTTCTGTTCCTTTCTTGTGACTTTCATTCATCAATGACTTCTACCACCATTGACATTGTTCACCTCACTGCCCCATCCAACTGCCCTATTGTAACACCCCAATTTTCACATCTTGGATTTATTACAAAATCCCTAATAATACATTGCGGAAGCTTACATCTTATCAGTAGAAAACTGGGTGTTACCGCCACGCTTAGGTATTCTCTCCTATACCCAAACGTTAAGGCTAAACATTCAACATCAAACAACTACATCAACATTCAAGAGTGTACATATGGAACTAATCCTCCCAGGGTGTCTATTCTAAGATAGAGTAGTCTTCAACCTCGACTCCCATCCTATTCAGAGCTCATCGGCCTTAGGGGCCCACGCTAGACTGCATCTAATAAAGGACACAATGAAGTGTAGTTAGCGCGACGGCTAAGTAAGGAAATCCATTGTCACCCAAAAGTAAACAAAGGTTTCGAAAAACATAATTCTCAGAAAACTATAAGCTTTACCCAT
>CM008331.1:31540424-31552348 GCA_002525835.2 Ipomoea batatas
AAATCCACACTGCTAAGACAAATAAGCAATACATCAAAAAAAAAAAATGATATGATAAACAAGCCGTGAGTCCTTGACTACGATACCAAAATACCATATAAAAGTCATGAGAAAGTAATCACAAATTGGAAATAAAAAATAGTCTCCCAACAATATGAAATCACTAACACGCACTTAAATTGGCTTTCAACATGAATGTGTACGTGCTACTCAATGCTTGAATTGGGAATTCATCGAACCACATGTCTGAGCAACCATAATAAGAAATTAAAGTTATAATTGTGGCAATCAAGCTCAATCCACTGAACATAAAATAATAATAATAATAAATTTTTTAATTCTTCTTTTGGTTTTATTATTGATGATGTAAAAGAAACTGCAATCCCAGATTAAAGATGTAATTTTTTATTTTGCTAGGCAATCTGTGAATCGTGCTGCCATGCTGCCCATGCTTTAACCTGAAAAGCTGTTTCTGAGTCAGGTTGCGGGTAGTAGTTGTACTCTCCTCCTTTGTTTCTTGCGAACATTCTGGTTTCTGATTTAATGCATTAAGTTTTTAAATAATAATAATAATAATAACAATAACAATAACATAACAATAATAATAATAATAATCATTGAAAGAAATATTATAAGAATTTTTTTTAAAGAATATGACCGACTTCTAGATGAGATCACTGACAAGAAAGATATAAAAACAGGTAGCTCAATTATGATTCACGCATTCTTTGCATCAAGAAAAACACACGTATGGACTTTAATCCGTTTATTTCAAGAAAGTAGTTCACATCGGTGACAGGGGTGTTAATCATCAGAAACCCGAAGAAAAATGTACAACCAAGTTTTTTAAAAAATAATCTAATAATCTATTTAAAATAATCTAATTCAATATCTAGCTTATATTTTGCTGATCTTAACGTGAAAAGAAAAACCTTTAATTAATTGATTTATATATAAGAAACTAACTTCAAGGTCTGGCTTAAGTAACAAGCACCTCGAGTCACAGTATAAGATTATATTATATTTTGCTCCCGATATTATATATAATCTTTATTTGTAAGATAGTTGTAAAATGATACTACCTCCGTCCCATTTTGTTTGTCTGATTCGTTTAACGAGGCTTGACTGAAGTTATTTTTAATTCAAATTTTCTTAATATTACGTTTAGTATTAGTATATAAAATTTATATATTTAGAAACTACATTAAAAGTACTATTAAACACAAAAAATCAAATTTAAAAATAATTAAAAATTACTAAAGAAAATAAGCAATGAAGAAATAGTTAGTTTGACCAATGAATAGTAAACAGGACAGGTAAAATGGGACAGAGGGAGTATATAATATGCTTACTATTTCTTGTGACGGAGTAGAGGTGCAAGGACGGTCGAATCCACTAATTTTGACATTTTCCTTCCCATGCGATTGCTTATGCACCTATAGGAATAATATATTTAAAGACAATCAATTCAAATAATAAAATAAAATTTTTACGATTAAACAAACTTTGTAGTAATTAAGAATTCTTTATGGAGTAAATAATTCACATATTTTGCAACCTCTATTGCCATTTTTATCATGAACTCTTTCTAACAAAATCACCATCAAAACATAAATATAATAAAACTTACAATTAATGTTAGAAATTTTTTCAAAACATATATACAAAAACTTAGAGATAATTTCATTTAATATGAAAGTTGGGATAATATATATACTTACTATTTCTTGTGACGGAGTAGATGTGCTAGGGTGATCGAATCCAATGGTGTTGTCATGTTCATTCTCACTTGCTAGGTTATGTACCTGTAGAGGATTAATATACACTTGATCATATTCTTCTTCTATCACTTCAATCAAATCAATAGATTTTTTTTCTTTTATATATAATTAAAAATATAGTTAATAAACTTTCTACTAATTCATGATTCTTTATGTACTAAACAATTAACCTGCTTTGCAACATCCGCTGTCCTATCTTTCACTCATTCATGTTAGAAATAATTATTTCATCACATTGATTTATGTAATAAAGGTTGTAATTCCATAAGAGATTCACATTGATGATTAGTGATGTATTATAATTATTTCATCACATTGATTTATGTAATAAAGGTTGTAATTCCATAATTATTTCATCAATTCACATTGATGATTAGTGATGTATAAAGACGTTGTAATTCCATAAGAGATTCACATTGATGACGGAATTACTGGGTGAATTTTTTTTTCTTTTGAGTACTACGGACTCTGTTACAATGTAGTATCTGTTCATAACTACTTTCTCAACCTACTGAAGCACAACGAGTCAAGAGTTGCCTCCACTGAGGCTCGAACCCACTCCCACCATCCATGTGAGAGTGTTAATCGGAACACCGGATGCCACTTGACCACAAGGTCTTTGGCTCCGTTAAAATTTAAGTCTATTAGGGTTAAAAATGTATAATGGAAAAAGGTTATGAGTTTCCTAAAAGAAGCTAGGTTTACATTCAAAGGGATTTCTATTCCTAAAATGAGGTTTCCCCTTCCTCTTGAAAGAGGATTCTCATCACATCTATAAATACCCGAGAAAACTCTAGGGATGATAAGGTTTTCGACTCTCTAAGTTTTCCAGTCTCTATATCATGCGGAAGTGATTAAGGCATACAGATAAGAGAGATAAGCATTCTTTATTATTCAAGTTAGAGATTACATCTCCAATGGAATCAAGTAAGACTTTATTCTTATTCTTGTTTTAATTGAAAATTCATGATCATGAACATTGTTTAGTTGATTGATTTTATTTACATGCGGTTCGTTGTTATTTGTGACTCCGCATTCAAGTTATAAGCGCATAAAAGTTTTAATTAACAATTCACTCAAATAATCTCACCATTGAAACATAAATCTAAAGGTTATGTTGAATGGTTGAAAAAGACATGCAGGAGAATATACTTACGATTTCTTGTGATGAAGAAGAGTTGCTAGGGTGGCCCAATCCATTGGTGGTGTTGACATTTCTATCCCCATATGCTTGGTTATGTACCTGTACAGGATTAATATATATTCAAATTCTTCTCCAATTCTATCACCTCAATTAAATCAAAAAAGGTTTTTTTTTTTTTTTTTTTAATAATAATATTAAGCAAACTTTCAAGTAATTCACGATTCTTTATCTATTACATAATTAACACGATTTGAAACCTCTACTAGCGTATCTTTCACTCATTTTCTCAAATAATCTCACTATCAGAACATCAATAATAGAATTTACAATTAATGTTATGAAATTTCAAAACACATAAAAACTTAAAGACAATTTTGCTCTCTAAAAAAATACTTTTATCCATATAGTAACTTTGCTCTCTAAAAATACTTAAATGAGAATATAATGTGCTTGTAATAATATCTTCTCTTCTTCTTTTCCGTGTTTTCTTTTCTTGGGTAAAAATACAAATTAATGAAATTTTAGCACAAGTTACAGTTTTACGTTGTACTGGAATTTAAAAATAATATAAAATTGATATTTGCTATATAATTTTGGAAATAAAAAAACCTTAAAAGTTCCAAAAAAAAAGGGGATAAATATAATAAAACTCACAATTAATGTTATAAATTTTCAAAACATACAAAACCTTAGAGACAATTTCATCATATAGAAAAGGACAAGACAATATACTTACAATTTCTTGTGACGAAATAGAGGTGCTAGGGTGGTTGAATCCACTGATTTTGACGTGTTCATTCCCATATGCTTGGTTATGTACCTGTAAAGGATTAATATAAATTCATCATATTCTTCTTCCATCACTTCAATTAAATCAAATTTTTAATAAATAAACACAGTAAAAAAAACTTTCTAGTAATTCACGATTTTGTATCTAATAAATAATTAACTTGCTTTGCAATCTTTGCTGTCATATCTTTCACTCATTTACTCAAATAATCTCCTCGGCCATCGAAACATAAATTTAATAAAATTTACAATTAATGTTTTTTTCTTGTAAAAGTACAAATTTATGAGGTTTTAGCACACCTTACAATTTCAAGTTGTATGTGAATTTAAAAATAATGTGAAATTGATCTTTTTCTTGTAAAAGTACAAACTTATGAAGTTTTAGGCTTTTAGCACACTTTACAAATTTCAAGTTGTATGGGAATATAAAAATAATATGAAATTCTTCTTTACTGTTTAATTTTATTTAAAAAAAAAACTTTAAAAAGTTCCAAAAAAGATTATGAAAGTGAGGAAAAATGGAATTTAAAAAGGCCATTGAATTGCACATATTTTAAAGGCCATTGAAATTAGGACATTTTTTTAGAAAAATGTCCTAATTGCACGTATTTTATTGTTTGATGGTTGAATTGCACACTTTTTAAATTCAATGACCCAATTGCACAAAAGCGATAAGTTCAGTGGCCTATTTGATACATTTAAAAAAAAACTGTAAAAAGTTCCAAAAAAGATTATGAAAGTGATGAAAAATGGAATTTAGAGACTTAACCGTTGCTTGTGACAGAAGAGGAGCGATGAAGAGGTTGAATCCATTGATTTTGACATTTGTTTTGCCATGCCTTTTCTCACAAATATTTTTTGCAAAATCAACCACCCTTTCACTCACATCAAACAGTTCGATCAATTTAAGGTTGTCCACATTAACAAAATTCTGTGAAATATTTTGTAGGGAAATACAATTCCTAAGAACTAGGGTTTCTAGAACTGGAAAGCTTTTCTCTGGCTCCACAGTTGTCCAAGTTTTGAGGTTGGTCTTTCCAATGCGCAAATACTTAAGCCCTTTGAAAATAACATCACTGTGTACATCCCAATCTTCCCCTGAAAATGCATTGTCATCCAACTTGAGCACCTCAAGCTCCCCCAACAATCCCAATACAGTCATGTCATTCCACTGAAACAATGTACCAGACAAGGTCAACTTTCTTAGCTTTCTTGCAAACTTATCCAACATTGGGACCTTCAACTCTTTTTTCTCATCAGAGTTGTTATGAAGCTTCATGTTTTCGAGGTGTTCTAGCATTTGAAGATTGTTGAAGAACAAGCAATCTTTTTGCTTTTTCTCAAGAAGAATTTGTGATAAGTTCCCACAAACACCTAATTTTTGGAGTTTGGGGGTCTTCTTGAAGATGTCGCTTGTGCAACTTGCTGGTGATATGGTAGAAAGTGTGCGAA
The DNA here is from genome assembly GCA_002525835.2 of Ipomoea batatas. NCBI lineage: Eukaryota > Viridiplantae > Streptophyta > Magnoliopsida > Solanales > Convolvulaceae > Ipomoea > Ipomoea batatas. The sequence goes on from CM008331.1 coordinate 31,545,591, forward strand.
TATTTGTTTGTCTATGGCTATGCTTAGCTGTTTTGGGAGGGGAGGGTAATTGTGTAGAGGTGTTGATGTGCACATGCATTAGATTTTCCATGTTCCATATTCCTCCATGAATTTGTAGTGCCTTTACTGTAGTGGTTTTAATGACTAGAGTCTGCAACCAAAACAGATTTTCGAATGACTTGGGGAGGAAAGTGGTATCAACTATCAACTGTGATTGCAAGATACCTGATATAACGAAGTCGAGAATAAAGCACATTTCGCAGGGATCTATATTTGAGGGATTCAACATTCAACACCATAAGATACTTAAAGGATCTTAGGGTGTTTTCCAACATCTCTGGTTCGGAATAACGAATCTCACAATTTTGTGAGGAGGAGGACACCAAAAAAGACCTAAGATAGTCTCCCCGTTGACGTGGACCCATCCTTTGGTTGAAGAGATTGGAGAATGAATCAGATGGATTTTTATTGTTTTCTACATAAAAAACTCTTAAACCAAATGTTTTCCCATCAGTCATTCCAGTTACCCCTTCAACTTCACTTATGCAGAACTCATGCAATGTATCATGAATGCAACACGTTTTGATTTCACCATCTGCTCTTCTTTTTTTCACCATCACAAGATTTCTATCAACAAGAACATTCAAATATTTCCAAGCTTCAACTTCTGCTTCTAAAAGGTGCCCCCACTCATCTCGTTCTGGAATAAATCCTTCAGCAATCCACAAACGAATTAACTTCCAAGCAACAATCTCATATCCCATGGAGAAATATGCAAAATATAAGAAACAATGTTTCAACCCCTGATTAGGCAAATCATCGTAGCACAACTTTACTAGCCCATGGTAGCTTCGGTCTTGTCCGTTAATTTCTAGAAGATTATTAGCCACTTGTTGCCAACCATCACAAGTTATACAATTCCGTAGGATACCAGTTACCAGTAATATAGCATGTTGTAACCCATTGCACTTTTCTACTATTTTTTTCCCAAGCTCTTCAATTAATGGCATGTCACAGCATCCCTCTGTACCAAAAACATCATTTTTTATTAGCAACCAACCATCTTCAATGCTCAACTTTCCCAAACTATAAGAGTTCCAGGTAGAATCAACTACAGTGTCGCTCAAGGTGGTTACCACAACTCTACTCCCATTCGAATTCTCAGGTAATGCACCTTTTAAACAATCCCAATCATCTTTTACATGCACGTCATCCAATACAATGAAATATTTTTGATCCATTAATAAATCCTTTACTTTAGCTTCCAAGTCATCTTCCAACAGATTTTCCACTTTTGTTTGCTTCCAAATTTGATGTAGAATGTCAATGAATTTTTGGCGTCTATGAAAGACTTGTGAAACATGAACCCAAATGAATTTGGTGAAATATTTCCTAATTTCCAGATCTTCAAAAATCTTTAAAGCAAATGTAGTTTTTCCCGTCCCAGCATTCCCCACAATTGGGATGACATCAAATTCATTTGATGCTTTCAGTAATTGAGTTTTTATGATTTCAAAATCTTTATTAAAGCCCAGTATCTTATTTTCACGCAACCCTGCGCGAACCTGAAAAAATTGTAATTAATACTAATCAAATGGGGCGGGATTGTGGAGGCCCGGATTCATTTCATTAGTACAATATAATTGAAGGAACTAATTAATTTTTATTGAAACATACAATGAGATCGATTGAGAGGAACACTTATCATGTTTAAAATATAGTATATGTATATATATATATATATAATATCAAAAACAATCAAACGACTCATGTTTAATTGCTATTATACAAATATCTCTAAATTATTAGCTTAATTACCATAATAATTATTAGTCAATTATACTAATATCTAGGCAATTAATTTTTTAATTATCATAACAATTATTAGTCAACTATACTAATATATGTGTAATTAATCTTTTAATTACTGTAATAATTATTAGATATAATTAATACCTTAAGTGTGTGTGTGTGTGTAAAATTAAAGCCTGCGCAACTTACACATAATAAATTTCATGTTGATGTAAGCAAATATGTGATCTTGTATTGCAATTATTGAAAAAAAAATAATTTGAAATATGATAATTTGGGAATAGATTTTTTGGTACCTTGGGTGGTGGCAGATCACTACGTTTGTTGTAGTCCTCCTGGAGGTATCGAAGGTCTTCCTTGTGGTCATCGCTAATGGTTTTCACTTTGTCCTTAATGGATTGGATCTCACTCCCAACATTATTGAGCTTTCCACAAAGCGGAATCTTATCAAAAGCTTTTGCCAATCCATGCTTCCTCTCCTGTGCCAAGTAGTAGTTGGCAACCGCATCCCCGGCTTCATTCACAAGTCTTCCGAATTTTTTTACTATTACTCTCAAAACACGGTGTTGATTGGCCAGTGGGCTCTTGCAAGCTACCACCAAGCTCTCATTAAACGTTTTGATTTTGGAGGTGATGTCCTCTATATCAGACTTCATAATGTCAGAAACCAGGTTGACATTGTCTCCTACAGTACTTTGGACTAGCATGTTTACCGCCTGCTCTACTTCCTTTATCGCTTTGTCAAAGCCTATCGGTCTCTCTATCTGTGAAGAAATACAAAATTGAAAGTCATATAGCTTAATAGCTATAGTGTGAACATGCTCATATATATATATATATATATATATATATATTGAGAGAGTGTTTGGGTCACAGATTTATAGGTGACAGTAATCCACTTTAATTTAATTTTTTTTATCAGAACGTTCTCATTTGATTCTAGTATTATTGCGGCATGATCATTTTTTGTCCCGTGCAATCATGCTGCCGAGCATAAATAAATAAATATATAAATATATATATATATATAATAGAAAAGCTGAAAATAGTTAAAATTGCTTATGTAGGCCATTTTAGTAGAAACATAATACATGGGTGTTTAAATAGGCTGGTGAGTTTAAACTTCTTTAAGAATTTAAAAAATGATAAAATTATTCTAAACATTTCGTACAATTTATACTTAAGAAAGTTTGGATCAATGAAATCTAATTCCACTACCCAGATGAGGTATATTTTTTTCTGGAAAAAATGGGGATCTCAAATTTATTTAATTATGTATTTATCATTTTTGGAGGCTAAGCTAAAAATCTTATATAAATATAAGAAATTTGTCTCTACCACCCTAACGAATAATAACAACACTATTTATGGAAGAAAGTTACGTTGTCTCTCTCAAAATTTTTTTTTTTTACATGTGTACTACTATTTTGAATTTTGAATATCCTTGTTGGAGACCGAAATTTTTTGTACAGTGAGCTTTAAATATTGAACTATCGTTTTTTACCGGACAAAATTTCTCTTACATCGTTAAGCTTCTGTTAGGATACACAAAATACTACCATAATTATTTTTAATCATTTACCATATCAAAGATTCTTACTTTTACAATTATTACTTGTATTTTTACCCGTGCGTTGCAAGGAATGGATTTGTTATAATATTTTAAAAATATTTGGGTCGATATACAATTAAATAAATTATAACATCGAATATTATATAGTGAAATTGATTACTGACGTTTTTCTTGCTTGAATTAGAACAAATAATTGTCCAATTACCTGTGTGATGCACGGATAAATTCTTTTATTATATATTTAGATAATAAAATTAAAGATGAAATTATTAAAAAAAAAACTAATATTGAATGTGTAAAATTACTGTATATATATTTAGATAGATTAATTATTTTATTACTGTATACTAAATTTATTAAATATTAAATATTATATAATTATTAAATATTAAATATATTTCCTAAAAATTGATTTTCATTCATTATCCTATATTATTTGTTGATATTTTTAATAGACACCAATTAAGAATGAATATATTCTATATTTATTATTCCATTTCATTAAGAAAAAATAAAGTTATGTCATTTATGTACTTATTATTACACTCTCTATCCCATTTTATTTACATTTTTTTTTAAAAATGCACTTTACTTATATTATTTACTCTTCATTGTGCAAATTAATTATTTTTCTTTAATAGGAATATCAATTCGTATATAGTAAACTTATTATTATTATATATTAAATATTAGTATTTATGAATATAATTAATCAATTATAAGATTATTAAATATTATTACATGAATTTCAATTTTGGATAATGGTCGTGAGCCCTAGCATATATATCAATTGCTTATATTAATTCGTGATCCCCTATCGTATAGAGTTGAATAATGGCTGAACTTATTTAGGAACTTATAGCTTATTTTAAGCTACTAATAAGCTATAAGCTCTGTTTAGTGATGTTCCTAAAATAAGCTAGTAGCTTAAAATAAGAGCTTATATTTTAACGCTACCTTTTCAAAATAAGCTAGTAGCTTCCTAACTTTTTTTTTTTCCATCTTTAACCTTATTATTTTAAAGAAATGACTTCATTTACCCTTCCCAATTAAAACCTTTTTGGCTTTTTCTTTTCAATATGTTTGGTTGTAATTTTAATTTGACATTTGTGTTTGAACATTGATTTTTGTATGAACTAATCTTATGAAAACATTTTGTTTTACTTTATATGTTTTCAAATATATGTTCTTACTTTATATTTTATTAAAATATATTCATTTCACTATTTTATATTTTAATATATAAACAAACCTATTTAAATTTAAAACTATTTAAATTATATGAAGATGTCCTTTTTAGTCTTTTTATATTTATCAGTTTATCAAAAAATTAATTTTACCAAACACTTTTAAGCATAACAGCTAGCTTAACAGCTATTTAGATTTCAGTTTTGAGCTTATAGCTTTTCAATTTTCAGCTACTTTTCAGCTTTCAGCTATATTTTCAGTTAGGTTTGCCAAACATAGTCATAATAAGCATCATAATATTCTTGATTTCCATTCAAGTTTTCTACCATATATATGGAAAAATAAATGTAAACAAAATATGTACCCTCTTAGCTTTATAAAAGTTGGTCAAAGTAGAGCACCAATTATACCGTACATATTATTACCAATTATGTTACTCCGTATTATGTTATTACCTACGATGGATATATTAGGAACGGGCCATGTCGACCCGGAGGAGCAGGATGAGGGTCGCCAGAGGGTCCGGGACCTGATGAGGTTGAGCCCCGTGCTTGACCCGGGTTGACTCAGCACTTCGGCCCAAACACTCGGCTAAGAGGCCTCGGCCCAAAGCCTCAGCCGAGAGACCTCGGTCAAAGGCCTCGGGTGAGAGGGCTTGGCCTCGGCCACGGGCCTCGGGTAGTTGGGGCCACGGGCACAGTCGTGGCGCGAGCGCGGTCAAATCGGATCTATAACCGTTCCCTGTCTTAGAGGGGCGGTTAGGAGGTTTGGAGGGTATAAATAGGCGTGTTATTGTCTCATTAAGACATGTTCTATATTCTTTGTCCTAAACTACGCTTGTAATAGCATTGCATCATCTTGTAATAGCTTATCCATTACGATCTAATACAATACTTGGTCCCTGTGACCTTGTCACATACATTTCGCCTATTTTTTCCTATTCGTTCATATTATCATTCATTCAACGGGTTTGCTAGTCCAGACGTCGAGTTAATTAAATCCATCATTGGTGCTATCGTTGAGAGTCAACATCAAGCTCAAGCGTGCTAGTTTTCCCTAGCTATGGCAAGATCGAGATCCAACTCTCGTAACACCAACAGCTCCCAGAACACCCCCGTCCGACCACACGGGAACGATCGTAGCGGGGCCGCTAGTCACCAGCAAACCCTCTCCGTAAGGTCGGCGGGGGACCTAAGGGATCATCTCATCAATAACCGCAATGGGGGGTCAGCGCCCACCGCCCCACCCCCTCCAAAGGGCTGGCCGCCATACAACAAGCTGCCACCCCGCTCACCCGTCTCGTGGAAGGACTCCAGGGAGGTCCTCATGCCTCTCAGCTCGGCCCCTAGGCCCCCTGCGGAGTACCGACCCCAGCACCAACGCACCTGAGAGAACGCGATGAACCTAGCAACCGGTATCCCAGAGCGCAAAGGACTCAAGTTGAAGGGGAGGTCAACTCACTCCGATTGTCGGAGAGGCATGGGGGATGGGATGTCAACCAAGACAGACAGGAACGTCGAGAGCCGAGTAAGGAGCATTCGACCAGACCCATGTCCGCCTTGGCTCGGTTGAGTACCCGTGTACCGGCCCGAGACAGGTTATCTATGAGACCCTCGACGGAGGAGTCGGCCGCGCCTAGGTCGACGAGTCGTAGGCCCCAACCCTAGCCGCGACAAGAGCAAGTCTCCCGAGCCTAACGGTCTGGGGAGACCAACGGTGGAGCCCCGAGCTCACACCGAGATGAGGTCGAGCAGCTCCGGAAGAGGATGGACGAGCTCCAAAAAAAGATTGACGAGAAGGACGGGTCTCCGAAGCCACAAGACGTACTCGGGGGTTTTCGACCCACGAGCGCACCTCAACAGGTACCGGGCCGCCATGTTGATGACTGGGCCAGCTACGCTATCATGTGTCGGAGTTTCTTTTCGACCTTGGATGGCCAGGCACAGGACTCGTTCGGATCCCTTCCGGAGGGCTCCATTTCTACCTTCGCGGCCCTTACCAAGAGGGGCCGCTAGTCACCAACGAACTCTCTCCGTAAGGTCGGTGGGGGACCTAAGGGATCATCTCAACCTAATTAATAAGTCATTTCTACAAGGTATTATGTTATTACATTAATGCGTGAATATAAAAAAAAATATTACAAATTAATATATATTAGTTAATTTCCATTTTACATTTTCTTACC
>CM008331.1:31705015-31719313 GCA_002525835.2 Ipomoea batatas
TAAAATCAAGTTCTCTTGCACGTCAACAACGCAATACTTTCTATCTCTTGATTCTCTTCTCTCTCACATATATTACAATCTATAGAAACCATTCAAAATAGAAAATATCCTATTACTTTTTTTTTTTTGGGATGTTCTTACTGGTTCCATATAAAGTAGTTTAAACCTATCTTAGTTTGCAAGATTCGTTGCTCACATATTCCTTTTGACTAAAGAGAGAATCTCTAAATTGGGCTTAAAGACATATCTACCATCGGAAATCTCAAAATTTGTAAATTATCAAAGTAATGTCAAATATAATAATAGTGTCACGATAAAATAAAAACAACAAAAAGCCGCAATAATTAAAAATTTTCTCTCTAGCAAGTCTAGGGTTTTGGCTCCTTCCCTTGGTTTTCTAGGGTTTTTCTCGCTTTTCCGTTCTCTTCCTCCGACAGTTCTCGTCGGTTTTTTTCTAGTTTCTTGTTTTTCTAGAGTCTGCTCTACGCATGGCGACACAGCAGGTTGGTGACGAAGTTGTAGGTCTATCCCAACGGTGGGCTGATATGGTTCTTGAAGACGAAGCCCTAGAGTTCGAGCCGGTTGGGGATAGCGTCGGTGAGGCTGGGCCGGACGTCACATGGGTTATCGTTGGACGCTTCTTGACAAACAAACTTGTGAAGGTGGAATACATGCGCCAAGTCATGGCGTCAGTATGGCGTCCGGTTAGGGGCGTTCAGATTTCGGAAGTCCAGCCAAACTTGTTCATGTTTGTATTTTTTCATAAATCAGATATGGACTATGTGCTCGAGGAGGGTCCTTGGTCCTTTGAGAATAATACGCTTGTCTGCCGTCAAGTTTGTGATGGTATGCTCCCCGGAGAGGTTGTTCTTAATGCTATTGACATGTGGGTGCAAGTCCATGAACTTCCAGTTGGATACACTTCTGATACTGTCTTGGAGCAAGTGGGCAATTTCCTGGGCTCGTTTATTCAGTGCGATGACAGGTTCACGGGAGTGCCATGGCGAACTTTCTACAGAATCCGTGTTTCCATTCCAGTCGACCGCCCGATTAAGAGACGCATGAAGCTGATAAAGAGGGACAAATCTTGGTGTTGGGTGTCGTTCAAGTATGAGAGACTCCACACCTATTGCTTTTTCTGTGGGATGCTCGGGCACTCTTATAAATTCTGTTTGGGTGCTCGGGAATCGCCATTGTCAGTTGATCAATACCCTTACGGGGCTGAGGTTCGAGCAGGGGTGAATCGGCGAGGTCCGAGAGCTATAGGTGATCCATGGCTGGTGCCGATTACGGGTCCTGTGCCATCTATCAACTCCATTGTGGAGAGTTCGGAACCGAACCAGCTAGGTGCCGTGTTGAGTGGTTCGGGGGTGCAAAGTGAGGCCGAGAAGGGCGTGGTGACGGTTGCAAAACGTCGCCGTGAATCGTCAACCTCAGGTAGCAGACAGTCAGGTGGTAACAATGGTGGTGATGTGACTATGACAGACGTGCCAAAAAACTTGCAGAAGGCGGGTACTGGTCCCCAGTCCCGCCCATCATCATGAGTGTTATCAGTTGGAACTGTCGTGGCTTGGGCAATCCACGTACAGTTCGCGAAGCTATGGACTTAGTGTCCTCTAAGAAGCCTGACTTTTTGTTTCTCATGGAAACTAAGGTTGCCCGGGTTCATGCTGAACGTTTAAGGGTAAAGCTTGGTTTCGATGGCCTTTTTTATGTTGACAGTGTTGGTTTAAGTGGCGGCTTGGCTTTGCTGTGGAGGAGGAATTGCACGGCCAGGCTGCTTTGTTATTCAAAAAATCATATTGACGTGGAGGTAAGTGTTGCTAGTTCTGCACGGTGGCGGATGACATGCTTTTATGGTTTCCCTGAACATAATCGAAGAGCAGCTTCGTGGGACTTGCTGCGATCTTTAGCAAGTTCCTCGGACTTGCCTTGGGTTATTCTTGGGGATTTCAATGATCTTTTATTCCAGCATGAGAAGAGAGGTGGTAACCCACATCCGGATGCCCTTCTTCGCGGCTTTGGGGAGGCTCTGGATGACTGTGGGTTGACTCAACTCCCATTGCGGGGTTATCAGTTTACCTGGGAGAGAGGTAAGGGTACTGCTGATTGGATGGAGGAGAGGCTGGACAAGGTCTTAGCCGATGATAGATGGAGAGGTCTGCAGGAGGGAGCTATCGTGGAGAATATTATGACCCGCTTTTCTGATCATTCTACTTTGTTCCTGAATTTATCTAATAATGTGGGGAGGAGGGGGAGGTTGAGAAGGGCTTTCAAGTTTGAGATGGCTTGGTTGCTTGATGAGGGGTGCAGAGGGGTGGTGGAACATGCTTGGCAGGAGGGGAGGAATGATGGATTGTTGAATTGTCTTCAATTATGCGGTGAGAGGTTACAATCGTGGGGTGGTGACCAATTTCATAATTTCGGTAAACAGTTGAAACTCCTGCGTAAGGCTCAGTTAAGGCTAAGGGGTCGTCGTGATCCGGAATCCCTAGCTGAGTTTCAGCGGTTGGAGAATCAATTGTCATGCCTTGAAGCCCAGGAAGACACTTTTTGGAGGCAGCGAGCCAAGCAGCACTGGTTGAAGGGTGCTGATGCGAACACGAGATTCTATCACAGGTATGCCTCTGCTCGCAAAAAGAAAAATTCTCTTTCTAAGATTAAGAATGATGCGGGTGTGTGGGTGGAGGGGGAGGCTCTGGAGTCTGTTGTGTTGAGTTATTTCAATAATATATTCCACTCTTCGGGGTCTGCACCAGAGGAGTCTTTCTTCAATACTATAGTCCCCCGTGTTTCTCAGTCTGATAATGATACTTTGCTGCGCCCCTTTGAAATCCTTGAGGTGAAAGAAGCCCTATTTTCAATGTTCCCGGATAAGGCCCCTGGCCCAGACGGAATGAACCCGGGATTTTACCAGCATTATTGGGATGTGGTGGGTAGGGATGTGGCTGAGTTTGTGATCAATTGCTTGCATTCATGTTCTTTCCCTGAGGGACTTAATGCAACGAATGTTGTCCTTATACCCAAGAAAAAAGTGCCTGAGAGTGTGGCTGATTTGAGACCAATTGCTTTATGTAATGTGGTTTACAAGGTAATGGCAAAGATCTTGGCTAATAGATTGAAGCCTTTACTAAGTAATCTCATATCTGAGTCCCAGAGTGCTTTCATCCCAGAGAGGCTCATTACTGATAATATCCTGATTGCTGCATAGGTGGGTCATTATCTTAATAGAAAGCAGAGTGGTTTAATTGGTTGGGGAGCCCTAAAACTAGACATGGCAAAAGCTTATGATCGGATGGAATGGTCCTATTTACGCATAATGATGGAGGCTCTGGGGTTTGCTCCTAGATGGATTGATCTGATTATGTTGTGTGTCTCTACTGTGTCTTATAGTTTTGTGATTAATGGTGTTCCTACTGGTAATATTATTCCCTCTCGTGGATTGCGTCAGGGGGATCCCCTGTCTCCATACTTATTTATTATTTGTGCCGAGGGGCTCTCTTTGTTGTTACAGAAGGCTCAGATGGAAGGCTCTATTAGGGGCTGTAGAGTGGCAAGGGGGGCTCCCCCCATTTCTCATTTGTTTTTTGCTGACGACAGCCTCCTTTTCTTTAGAGCAAATGCCCAAGAAGCAGGTGCAGTTAAGCACTGCCTTGATTTGTATGAAAATATGTCTGGTCAGGCAGTCAATTATCACAAGTCTAGTGTCTGCTTCAGCAGGAATACACAGGAGTTACATAGAGAAGAGGTTGCAGCAGTGCTAGGAGTTTCTCAGGCTCCAAACTTTGGCAAATATTTGGGTCTACCTGCTTTTGTGGGGAGAAACCGGAAGGTGGCCCTCTCATATATTGAAGACAAGATTAAACAGCGGATAGGCTCATGGAACAAAAAGCTTCTCTCACAGGCAGGAAAGGAGGTTTTGCTGAAAACTGTAGCTCAGGCAATGCCTATTTTCTCAATGAGTGTCTTTCTGCTCCCTGAGTCAGTATGCCTATCTATTGAAAGGACTATGAATCGCTTCTGGTGGGGTTCGGGAATCGAGAGAAGAATTCATTGGAAAGCATGGGACCGGTTGTGTATGCCCAAGAAGTTTGGAGGTTTAGGTTTTAAGGATTTACGTGCTTTTAACTTAGCTATGCTAGGGAAACAGGCATGGCTATTCCTTACTATGCCTAACTCTCTGGTTGCTAGGATTTATAAAGCAAGATATTACCCCAAATCATCCTTTATTGATGCTTCTGTAGGTAGTTGCCCAAGTTTCTGCTGGCGTAGTATCATGGCTTCTCATGACTTAATTTGCAGTGGTATTAGGCGCAGAATCGGGAATGGGAAAGCTACTTTAATTTGGGGTCATCCTTGGCTGCCTGATGATCCATCCCCATTGGTTCACACAGTTATGCCTGCAAATCTCATTGGATCATATGTCTCGGGTTTAATTGATGATGACAGTGGCACTTAGGACACCTCTATCTTGAATGACATTTTTTCCCCAGAGGATGTAATGCGCATTAGTAGAGTACCTGTATCATTGGATTTTGAGGATTCGTGGTTCTGACATAGCGATCCGAGGGGATGCTACACTGTGAAAAGTGGCTATAAACTTCTCATAGGGGATCTTAGTAGTACGGAGGGTGGTTTTGATGATTGGATCAAGCTTTGGAGATTAAAAGTTCCCCCTAAATGGAAAACCTTCCTATGGAGAGCCCTTAGTGATACTCTTCATGTCACTTCTAATTTACTTATAAGGAGGGTAGAAGTAGACCCAACATGTCCTAAGTGTGGGGAATGCAATGAGAATGTGTTCCATGCATTAGTTTCTTGTGTTTATTCCCAACTTGTTTGGCATGAGCTCAATTTACCTACTGCATCAACTAGTGGAGGGTCTTTTAGTGTGTGGTTCTCATCAATTTTATATGCTTTTTCTGAAGGAGATATTGGTCTGGCAGTAGCAGCTCTCTATTATTCTTGGCATGCACGAAATTCAACCGTATGGGATGCATTTCTTCCATTGCCAAAAAGAGTCATGCAATCGGCAAAGGTGGCGTACCAGGCCTGGGCGACAATTCATCTCAACCAACCACCTGCTCTCGTCCACCAGGAGGCTCTTGCCGTTCCTGTCCAGTACCAAACTGCATCACCAAAGTGTTTCTTCGATGCAGGTTTCAAGCCGTCCACGCTGAAGACGTCGTTTGGAGCAGTTCTTTTATCACACGACGGACGTTTCATCACGGCTTGCGCTGGAACTCTCCCGGACTGCTTCTCACCATTAATGGCCGAAGCAGAAGCTTGCAAGATGACCCTATCATGGCTGAGCGGAAAGAATTTGGATTCGGTGGCGGTGTTCACTGATTGCTTGCAGCTGCGTTCTCACCTCTCACAGGAGCACTATGTTCGTTCTCATGCAGGTTTTGCCATACAAGCTTGCAAGGAGTTGATAGCTTCTTTGCATAACTGTGTGGTTTCTTTTGTCCCTAGAGCATATAATGCCATCGCACATATACTTGCCACATCGGCTTTCTCGCATTCTAGTACTTTGTATTGGGACTCCGTCCCACCAGACTCTATTTCTGACCTTCTTCATTAATCTATTTGATTGTTTGGTTTTCAAAAATAATAATAGTGTCACGTGGAGTCCAAGCTGGATGCCTCAATCAAATTACACACAAAGTGATTGCACCATTTTGAGTCCACACTACACTCCTATATACTCCGCGCAACTGTAATTTCATTTCAACACAACTGTAGTATCAGCCCATGACCATGATCCACAATGCATTGTGGACCATGGTTCACGATATAACGATTGCCGTAGTTAGGTATTGTATTTGGTGTACCACGTTGAAGAATGTTTTCGAATTCAAGTAAAATTTTAAATGAATATTTTTGCACGTATTTGATTATTAAGTAAAAAGAAAGTGTGATAAGATAAATTGAGTATCTTCAATTTCAAATAAGTTAATTAGTTTAAACCAAAATAATAAATATATCATCATTTTTACGGAGTCAGATTGAAATTTTGTTGTTAGCAAGCTAACTATTCAATCAATGCAACTTGTCAAGATTGTCTTCTTAAGATCTAACACCATATTAAAATTTAAATAGGGTCTGACAGGTGGTTAATTATACCACTCATCACAAAAGTAGAATAAAATAATAAAATAATAGTAGAAGGAAAATTAATATAAAAGTATTATGATAACAACTAAATCTAATAATATAGTAAAAATCTCAACAAACTAAATTTTATTTCATAAAAATGTCTAACAGTACTTTATATAGTTATGCACACAAGGACAACCCCAACCTAATCCATATCCAGACCAGAAGCTCAATCTCTAGCTAGCCCCTACTACTGAAAATGAGTTTTAACCCCTTAACCACTATTCTGATGGATGGCACAATCATTTTAAACTTGAGTTAATCTAACACGAATACAAAATGGGCGTAACAAAATAATCAATTCTATATGGAGTTGGTCAAGTGGGTTAGGCAAGCAGTGTTGAATAAGCTCACTTTATGGACAGAAAAAATATCAAATCAAAAAATCATGAAGTCAGTAAAAAAGATTGTGGCAACTAAAAGAGGTAGTACTATACATTACAATATTGTGGAGAATCAAGAATGTGAAAGCAAAGCGATAAACCCCAGCCCTCCAATTTATGCTCCCAACAACTCTGGGTTGGCTGTCATAATTTCGAGTTAGTTAGCGTTGTTGATTCTGCAGAGGAATCCATCCATCTTTTTCCTTCACGATAAAAATTCTACTACATTAACATGTACTCTCAAATTTATTCGGCGGAAACTTGTAGGTTATTTTCTTCATGTGTGTCTCCGTAAATGTGTCTACATCAAAATTTTAAGTATGAGAATAAAAGTTGAGAGTAGAGAGTGAAGTACATATAGTATTTTTTTACCAGAAAAATCTATATTCATTATTTGAAGACGTGCATTGAGTAAACTATTATCATATATAATAACTGATAAATTATATAAAAAAAATATCGTACTAAAAAAACCTTGTGTAACAGTGTTAATTAAAATAATATTCATAAAAATTAAATTTGTGGTTATTTAAATGTAAAAATTAGGTTTCATGTACTCCATCACAAGAAAGTGAAAGGGTTTGGGAAGAAAGAAATTAAAGTGAAAGGGTTGATAGTCATCAATTATTAATGCCGTATGAATTGGTTGCCTACATTTATTTGGATTTGGACACTTTGCCAACTTCATAAGCCTTTGGGTGCTGTTCCCTACGAGTACTACCCTTGTTTTTCCTTGAAAATAAAAAAGATATTTTCTTGGATTGCATCTTAAATATTTATTAATGAAAGTCAAATTTGAATGTAAATAGTTTTATTGGATATTTAGAAGATAAATAATATTTTTCTCCGTCATATTTGTTTCGTTCGATGAGGATTGACTGATCGATTGAAGTTATTTTTAGTTTAATTTTTAGGAAAACTTGTTAAATAGACTCTCAAACCCTGAAAAGTATCATAGACCAGACAAAATTCTGACCCATATGGGTAGGCGTTGCCTTTACTGAGACTCGAACCCACTCCCTTTCATGTGGGAGTGTAAATCGGGTGCCACTAAACTTTTGCCATCTAGCTATTTTGTATTTGGAATTGACAATGGAATACAGTGAGGTTTTAATTGGTATTTAACTCATAGGAAACCACCCGACATAAATATAAATTTGCATTTACTATTTTGGAGTGGAAAAAACAAAAAAATTCAATGTACACTCAATGCTTGTTTGACCGATTGATAACAATTCTAGAAAACAATACAGTACGCCAATCAAAGTAAATGGATTACATTTTTACACAATGATTAACATAAAATAAAAATTGTAAACATTATGCACAAGTAGTTGATAGAGTGTGCAAGTTTAATTGAGCTGCATGTTTACAAATTGTTGATAAGTAAAATATGTTGCATTACATGGTATAATGATTGATTTCGATCCAAAACTTTGAGGACATGTTATTTTACTTATGAAAAATACAATGCCTTATTTTTATTTTTATTTTTTCAAATTTTCATAAATATTATACTTTATTTCTAAACCAGTTGTATTGGTCCTTCATCGATTGCCCTAGTCATAAGACCAACACATTGCTAGTAAGCAACTGTGAAATTCTAAGTGTTTTTTTTAGAACTTTTTATTTTCATTAATTTTTAACATTTTAAACTTTAATTTATGTATAAATTCCCTCTATCACCATTCATTTTTCATTATTTTCAATTCATTTTCATCTGTATATTTGTATATCAAAATTTATCTAATCAATTTCTAAAATTATCTGAAATGAAAAGATTGTTTAGAGATTTATTGAACCATACAAATGAAGAAAATTCCAACGTTCAAAGTTCACACAATCAAAACCTAGAATGTTTGTTTTATTCTCTTTGACTGTATCCTCTTAATTAGTGAATGTTATTTATTTTTAACTAGCTGTTTAATATTTTTTTTACTAATTAATATTGTATTTTAATTATATTGTTTTATGTGATAAACATTTTTCCTATGTACTAAAGAATATTTTTTTCCTTACATTTGATGATTTTAATTAAAGAATAAATTATAATCATAGTTTTTACAACTAGACATTAGAGATGATAAAAATAAATAAATAAATAAATAAACAGAAGATAGTTAGTACGTGTAGATTAGGTGAACTTATTAAAAAAAAAAAAAAACTGCTATCACCAAAAAATTAAGATATTAATGATAATTATTAGGACTTTATGTAATTGAGTCGTGATATAAGTCTCTATCCTAGTATACGTGGGATTCCACTAGTATATATATTTATGTAATCTGAACTGTTACAGTTTGAGTACTTTGAATACAACACAATAGTTCTCATCATAATGAGCAAATACGAACTTTTGTCCCACGACTATTAGTAAAATAACAATTTTGGTCCACATGTTTAATTTCTATCAATTTTGGTCCCACAACTATTGTTTTAATACCAATTTTGGTCCCACGACTACTCTTCTAGTGCCAAAATTCATCGCGCCGGTCACCTATCCGTTTAAAATGTGCCGAAATCTAAAATTTTTAAAGGTACTTTTGCCCTTTTCAACTCAATATCCCAATTTGAGTACGAATAAAGAGATTTAAGCCGTAAGTTAGATCATAATTCACAGTTCTCCTCCTCAAATTAAGGTAAAATGAGGAGGAAAACTGTGAATTTTGATCGATCTTCGGACATAAATCCATTTATTCATGCTCAAATTGGGATATTAAGTTGAAAATGACGAAAGTACCCTTAACAATTTTAAATTTTTACACGTTTTAAACGGATGGATGACTAGTGCGATGAATTTTGGCACTAAAACAGTACTCATGAATGAAAATTAGCACTAAAACAATAGTCGTGGGACCAAAATTGGTAGAAATTAAATATGTGAACCAAAATTGTCATTTTGCTAATAATCGTGGGACCAAAATTAGAATTTGCTATAATGATAATTAATAAATGAAATAATAGATGCTGATGTGAAATGTTGAACCTACATTTAATTATATGGATAGTCAAATTGAAGTATGTGTTTTATCTCAATTAAAAGCCTAAATTTATAGTTATATTGCACATTAATATTTATATAATATATAATATATACTCAATAAGTCATTCAAGTTTCTTCTTAGTCATGCCTTGTCGTCCTAAGCCGCCCTTCTAGTTCAAGGTGGACCGTGTAATCTCCTTAGAATAGAAAGGGCTGTTTAGGACAACAAGGTTGCAGGTCCAGGAACGAACTTGAACGACACCAAAAATTGAGAAAAAAATTTGAATAATAGAGATTGTTCTTAGTATGTAGAATAGTAGGAGATGGTTAGCACAAGTTCATGTTGAAAAAATAGCACTAAAATGACATTTTAAGTGGCTATTTTATGGTATAAATATAAGTGGGTTCACATCCAATTCGGGTCGAATTAAAGTAGATTCGGGTTCTTTGTAGTTAGACGATGATATGGATATATTGTACGTTCAAAATGAATAATGGATGAATGAGAAATTGGTTCTCAAAGTAAACCCATTTGAGATGAAATTTGGGTGAGGAAAAAGTTTAAGTAGCTTTTGTTCCACATTGGTTGGGAAGGTGGATTTGCACCACTATTTATACAATGGTCTTTTTATGGCTGATTGACTTGTATAGCATAAAGTCTTTCTCGCGCGCAGAGATACAGATCAAATCCCAAAATGAGCCCAGTGTACTTCGTGGGTTTGTAATTTCTCCATTTCCTTAAAATTTTTGAGACTATATTCCTACCGCTCACCCGTACCCAAAAGTGACATTGTGTGAATTAATAAATTTTGTGACTTTTTGATACGAAAATTATGCCCATTTCGGACTGATTTGCACAAGTTTGGCATTAATAAAGGAGATATTCTTTTGGGGAAACAAAACTAGATAAGCTGGGTCTAACATGTCCCTTTGTCCGAGACGTGGAGAGAGACAGTCTGTTTGGTACTGTAGTTTCTTTGTCCGCTTCCTTAGCTTCTCCCCCACCCCAAACAAGTGACAACCATTCCACTCTTTCTTTCTTTTCACTCTGGTCTCACTTGTGCTGCCTGCAATGCAATGAACTCATGCTGTGCAAACGCCTCCTAGATTTTCCCTCCTCTCCTTTCAACAATGGATTTCGGGTTAATGACGGCCCGGCAACAGTCTGATGAACCCCC
Source organism: Ipomoea batatas (assembly GCA_002525835.2). Taxonomy (NCBI): domain Eukaryota; kingdom Viridiplantae; phylum Streptophyta; class Magnoliopsida; order Solanales; family Convolvulaceae; genus Ipomoea; species Ipomoea batatas. The sequence goes on from CM008331.1 coordinate 31,715,719, forward strand.
AGGCGCCCATGGATCTGAAACACCCGCACCGCCTTCTAAAGTTCCCAGCTTTTTATGGAGATCTGCGGACACCGTGCCTGGAAAACCCACCATGCTTAGTTTCTCCAAGTCTGAAGAAGAAATCCCCTTTCTTTCTTCTGCGCCTGCCGGGGAAGATTCATCTAAAACCATTTGTTTCCCGCTTTTCCAGTCCCACCAGAAACGCGGTCCCCCTTCTGGCGCCGCTTCTTCAGGTATATTAGCTCTGTGCGACTGTGCTGCTAGATTTACTCAAGAAATTATTAACAGAAATGCAAGATATATAGAGAGAGAGAGAAAAAATTGAAATTTTAGATTGTGATAGTAATGTGCAAAATGATGGATCAGTTTACTTCTAATGGAGAGAAATAGAGAATACTGCTGTGATTTTCCATCATTTCTGAGCAAAACCAAAAAGTTACTAAGATGAATAGAACAGGAAACCTGAGAAGACTTGCTTGGTTGGTCAACCTTTGATGTCCTGCACAAATTTTATCTTCTCCTTTGGTGAAAGTCTTACCAACTTGGCTAGGTTCTTGTGTATACTAGATTGATTAATTTGGTTGGATTTTTGTGGTTAGTAAGTTAACAGCCCGGCCAACTTGGCTTGTTTATTGTAATTATTAAGTCAACAGTCTAATCAACTTGTTGGGATGTTCTTGGTTTGCAGTTGTGTTTGGTGTTGCATTGCTTTGATTTTCTTGTGATGCATTTAGCTTTGAATCTTTATTGTTCAGCTTATGCGATTGGAGGTTTGAATGAAAGCTTAAAGGGGGGTTCTGCTCGGATTAGTGGACCATTCACTCCATCACAGTGGATGGAACTGGAACATCAGGCCTTGATCTACAAGCACATGGTGGCAAATGTTCCAATTCCTTCTAATCTCCTCATTCCCCTCATGAAATCGCTAAACCCCTATGCGTTTTCTGGCTTATCCCCTGGATCTTACGCCCCCAATTGTGAGTTTTCTTCCCAAACTAGTACTTGGATTGCATAAGGGCAAGTAAAACCTGTTTTCGGTTCTGGCTGGTATATATACTAATGCTGAGCAGTTTTAAGTTGGATAACTAAAGCTTTAAGGTTGTTACATGAATTGTTAGGATATATGGACAATGTTTTCTTTCCTAATTTTGCCGTTTTGTCAGCAAGCATCCTCGGCTGTGCTCTTAATCTTGCTTGGTTTTCAGTTTCTTTGGCTGCAACTTCAACGATATGATTAGTATATATGTTTGGTTTACGAGGCTTTGCTTCTTTCTAGTACTTAGCTTGTGTACATTGATTAAATTGGTGGTCTCTCTCTCTAGCTCTTGTCTTTCTCATATTTTTGTATTCGTTCTCTTCTGCAGGGGGGTGGGGTGCATTCCATCTCGGTTTTTCTGTGAACACTGACCCCGAACCTGGGAGGTGTCGTCGAACTGATGGAAAAAAATGGCGGTGCTCGAGAGATGCTGTTCCCGATCAGAAGTACTGTGAAAGGCACATCAACAGAGGCCGCCATCGTTCAAGAAAGCCTGTGGAAGGCCAGACTGGCCATGCTGTTTCGGGATCCACCACTTCAAAGGTATCCCCAATCGCTTCCTCCTCTGCATCAGCAGCATCGGTGATATCCTGTGACGGCACGTCCAACAGCTTCAGTGCCATGAAGCACCAGTTCAATAACAGTAAGCCTAGCCCTGCAAATCCTTCCACTGACCATCTCATAAACAACAGGTAACCGAGGCTTTTTATCACACATCTCGTTTTGTAGTATAAATTCGTAGTGTTTTGGAACTTTATTAGGCTTGCACGCCAACCTATCATATTCAATTTTAGATGGTAGTATGGTACATACCGAGTCACTTTTCTTTCTTATTTACTTCAATCAAAGCAAGTCCAATAATGATCTCGTCTTTACTTTAGTCCCTCTCTTGTAGGAAGACATTGTCATGACCTTTTTCTTTCTACCCGTTTCATTAACTTTGTAACATCGTTTTATCTGATTAATGAGAACTTGTATGGCAGAACGCAAGGCCACTCTGTGATATCTCCGAGCTTCATCGATTTGAAGTCCAAAGACTCGACAATGTCCATCCCGAAGCAACACAACCCCTACAAAGAATCCTCCCAGCAGTTGGGTTTTGGATTTCCATCCTCAGATTCTGTTCCAAATCCTCTGCAAAGAAGGCCCTTTGTGAATTCCCATAACTCCGATACTCTTCTTGATTTCACCGGCCAAGCATCCCACGAACAGCATCTAGTTCACCATTTCATCGACGGCTGGACCAAGGAACAGTCTACCTGCGCTCCCGCCTCCTGGCCAACGGAGCTGAAATCAGACTGGACTCAGCTCTCGATGTCAATCCCCATGGCTTCCTCCGATTTCTCATCATCCTCAAGCTCTCCCCGGCAACAGAAACCTACCATTTCATCCCTGAGGCTCTCACGCGAGCTTGAACCATTCCAAATGGGATTAGGAGTGAGCAATGGCATTGCTGCCCCAATTCCAGTAGCCTGGGGGAACTCGATGGGCGGTCCATTAGGCGAGGTCCTAAACAACACCTATACTAGCCCTGGAGCCGGGAAGACCTCTCCTAATCTGAACCTAACCACAGAAATGTGGAGCATGGGGTCGTCCCCCACAGGCGTCCTGCAGAAATCGTCCTTCGTCTCGCTCTCAAACAGCAGCACAGCAAGTAGTCCCCAAGAAGGTTGAGAGTGCTAGAATGTGCAATGAAATGGTTGGTTCAACTGTCAGTAAGTTCTTTGTCTATTCCATCACTGTGAAGAAACCAATCTGGAGAGGTTGAAGTTGATAACTAGTAATATTGACATTATTACTATTCCTGCTGTTTTTACTACATTAACACTGCTTGCCACTTTGTGTAGTTGTCGTTGTCATCTCATAGTAACGTTGTAGCTTTTCTTAAAATAATGTTGAATATTCCTATATGTTTTATCAGAACTTGTATTTGTTTTTATCATTTGCCCTTTCTGTTAATCTATTTTTAAAACTCAAATAATTACACAACTAAAAGCAAGGTATCCCTATCTGAGAGGGGTAAAGAGCACCATAAGACGCGCTTTTCAATTTACAAAAGACTAAAAACAAAGAAGAATGGAAGGCTCAGACACGCACAAATAGGTCATCAAGTTAGAAAGAGTGTAAGTGACACTGATATCAGCATCGAGAAACTGATTTCTGTCTTCATCGCCTCCCACAAGCCCTCAACAACATAAACCAAAAGACAATATCATGCTAAATATTTGCCATGGAAGCATATTAAACTGAAGAAGAAGATGGAAAAGCTGAGAAAGAATTTGGCTCTGAACACTGAACACCAGCACAGAATCGCATACATGGTTCGTCAAATCAAATGAATAATAGTGGCGGTTTCATGCGGCTGCCATGGATTTTATACTCTGTGAAACCCTAATATTCGGCACCGTTTCTGTCCATATGATTAGGCCGGAGAATGTTAATTGCAGATATAAAGGCCCATCTCAATGAATTTTTAAGCCCGGCAAGTAGCCCAACAATTGTTATGCCGTGGACCCAGGTCCACCTTGCAAGGTGGATCTGGGTCTACATTCACACTTT
>CM008331.1:31791721-31802373 GCA_002525835.2 Ipomoea batatas
GTTTGTTGCTACAGTTCCACAAACCTGAGTGGTAGTTCCACGGGGCTGGAAACCGCACTTTTCAATAAGAGAGGACCGGACAATTTCTGGGGTAGTCAGCGGTGTAAAGCCTCTTTTCATTACTTCTGTGAGAGACCAGTTTACGAGAGCCATTTCTAACATAACTGCTTCATTCTTCAAGTAATAAAATTTTGACCCACTGACCTATTTTTTTTTTTTAAAAAAAGCGAGATTGTTCAATTGAAAACACATGACAGAAAATGTTAGAACTAATTTTGAAAAAGAAAGATAGAAAATACCTCAGCAGCCGCATCAAAATCTAACAAATCCAAATCCTTTCCGAGCTGTACATGATCCTTTATCGGGAAGCTAAACTCATGAGGTTTACCAACCTACAAATACGTTTATTGATATTACGATGTATAATCTGTGCATGTGCACGAGCGATCATGAAACTAGTCTAGAATAGTACCATTTTCCGCAAAGTAGAACAATCCTCTCCCCCCAACGGGGCATCTGGATGTGTCATATTTGGTATAGTCTGGGCTTCTTGCTGAAGCTCGTCAGTAAGCTTCAGAAGGTCTTCTTCGAGACTAACAAGGGCATCCTTTAAATTCTTCCCTGGAAAAATACAAGAAAGATTGAAGAAGATAACAACAGTCGACAAAATGTTTCTAAGTTCAACACAATGTTATATAAACCTTCGTCTATGAGCTTTTGGCGCTCGGTTGGTTCCAGTTTGCCTTTCATCTTGTTTGCAACAGCATTTCTCTCGGCACGAAGCCTTTCAACTTCCTGCTATCTGTGACTAACAATTAGCTACACTTGAGAAGAAACTAGACCTCCATGATGTTTTAAAAAACAACATAACTTCCATAACAAAGAGCACTGTGGAAAATAGTTCTTTAACCCATGGAAGTTGCTCAACAACAATATCAAGGATTTTTGCCGAAATGCAAAGACAACCAGACATTGGAGAGAGAAATTTAGGAACGAGTATACTACACTTCTCTCAATTTATTCAGGAAATTGCCACCCATATTGTCGCAGTTTTTCTCAAAAAACGATGGTTTCCGTTTTCTTTTTGTGGAGGAAACGTTTTTAATCCATGCTAAAAGCTGAAAGTTTTTAAAGTGTCCCCGCTATAAGCTGCTAATACACCAGCAGAGAATGAATCTTTAATCCAATTGCACACTAATTTACACATACAAACAAAAGTAACAATGTGGGAATTGCATATCGAGCCATGACAGCAAAAATGTGAGAGTTACACCCCAATGTGGTGGGCTCCTTGTGGAGCCCAAACGCTAGTCCTCCATCCTCCCACCTAATGGACTGCTGAGTCACCTTAATTTATCATTCCACTATCCTGTCGTGCCAGCGTGCCAGGGTGTAAAGACCCGAGGCGAGGGAATTTCACCTTTTGTGGGCAAAGTGGGAATTGCAATATTCATAAAAACTCAGACACTAACACTACAAAGGAGTATCAAACAGTAAACTACAAGAATGAAAATGCAGTAAACAACATTAATGGCATTTAATCTAACTCCATTAATTTCATATACTACCATTGATCAGAGAAATTTAAATTTAACACAATGCAATATCAACCTAACCTTCTGAACATTGAGCAACCGCTCATACAACTCCAGAACAAGCTCCAAGTTTGCATTGGAGTTTCGGTTCTTAATATTCACAGCCACATCCTCTTTGTTCTCCCTAATCCACTTGAAATCTATCGCGGCTTTCCACTGAGGGGGCTTCGCAGCTAGTCAACAAAATTCAATCTTTATCAAATACCCAATAAATTTACTTATGAAAAGGTCAAGAAAAATGGAAAAAGCAGCAACCTTTACTGTCCTCGGTGGCGGTAGGGGCGTCTGCGACGGTGGATTGGGCGGCGGAAACGGAGAGAGCTCTGAGCAGGTGCGGGAGAGGAAAAGAAGGAGATGAATGGTGGGGGATTAGGCGTAAAGGCGCGGTTTTGGGAATGGGTCTGAAGAGAGAAAGCGATGGGAGGGCGGTGAGCTTGAGGGATTTGAAGGTTGATGATGTGAAGCAGTATTGCAACGCCATGGCTAAAGGCTAAAGCTTTGTTTGCTGAGTTGAGACCCGCAAAGAGAAAAGGGTAGACTGGGTTTATCCGGCGTCCACCGGTCTAGGATTTGTATCAAGTTTTCCCATTTTGCCCCCATATATATGGTGTAACATTTTCAAGAATGTTTTCTATAATTTTTGCATTAAGTCCATTAACATATGTGCTATAATAGTACCATGGGGGATTATAATATTATATATGTAACCTTAAAAGTTACTCCGTACTATCTTGTCCACAAAAGACGAAATTCACTCGCCTTCAAAACTCGTGTAATTCAGCAACCCATTATGTTGGAAGACCAGTGTCAGGTGCTCACATAGAGCTCACCACATTAGATGTATCTCCCACAATCTAAAGTTGCTATCATTGATGGTAATACAAGCTAACTTGTTGTGTTAGCTAACTTGTTGTGTTTGATGCTTATAAGATGCATAAGATCATGTTATTTCATGTTGTAAATATGATAATAAGATTCGCTTTCACCCAAAAAAAATGTGAAAAATTGTGAGCAAGGAGGATAGAGTTAGATTGCTTATCAAGAATAATTAGACTTGGTTTTTACCGGTTTATAATGATACCTTTAACCTTGTGAAAATTTAGATGAATTGGTTAAGAAGTATGGGAAAGAATTAGTAACCAAAACACATCAAGTATCAATCAATTGACTAAGAGAGACATAGGAGCCAAATTGGTCCAAACTATAATGGATAGTATTAGGTTTTTGAGTAAAATTTATCAGCAAGAATTGGTTGCAAAGAGCAGTAATATCACTAAAATCATATTTGACTTGAACTTAGTTCAACAAACAAGCCAAAACATTATTATCTCATTGTGCTTCAACAGCACCCCCAAAAAGCTTGTGACATTCAAATTCCAAAGCCGACGGCAGCAACCAAGGCTCGTTGAAGGAACCGTAGTCTATATTGGACCAGGAAAGGTGCCGTTCTCCCTTTGCTCGTTCCATCTATCTACCTGCAGCCGAAGCAACATAATAACATGCAAGCGTCAGAGTTGAACCGTGTATCATTGTTTATCATGCTCATGTACAAATTCAAAAATAAGGGTATTAGCACAATACCTACTTGCGATCCATCAATAGCACTATCGAAGCAATTAAATAATTGCCAAACACCTTTACCTACCTGGCTACATAAGTTTCATTGCTTTTTATGTTTGGTGATCTAAAATACTACTCCATGAATGACTAAATTGATCTTTTAATGCAACCATAATGCTCCAAAAAATTTGCATTGCGGTATTTGGGAGTTGGGACAGGCTAATTGATTAGTGTGATGCCAAAAATAAAAATGAACTAAAATACAAAGGATCAGCTTGGGTAGTGCAAAATCGTGGAGAAAACATTACCCATTCTCCGGGGCAAAGAGAACGATAATACTTTGCAAACTTGTCACACTCGGATGCACCTTCACCCTTTGCAGCAATGCACCTGAAAGGCAAACACAAGTCGATCAATATTTGATAAGCATAAAATAAAATTGTTAAATGAACAATACCATAATCATCAAATACATAGCTGCTTTGTTGTTTGACTCACCGATGATATTCTACATATCGGGTAAAACAGTGTCTGGTCTGATTTGTAGTAGGAAAACGGAAATCTGCTGGAGCTGTCTCAAGCTGGTGCCCAATTGTAACACACCAAAAAACAATCAGCATATGCAATAAAGAATATAGCAAATGCACTATTAAAAAACAAATAGTACTTAGGATTACCTTAACCTCTGCAGCTTCATCAGCAGTTTCTTGACCACCTGAGGTATCATCCTCGGTACTCGGGCTGCTTTCTTCGCTGGCAGCTTCAGTGGCAGAAGGCTCATCACTTACAGCCGGAGGAGCATCAGATGCTACGCTACTTTCTTCAGCAGCAGCACTACTCTCAACAGCAGGGGATTCATCAGCTTTTGGAGCAACTTCCTCTGACGAAGTATTTTCAGTCGTCTTAGAAGCATCATCTTCTACTGGCTCGACAGGTGTGTCCAATTTCTCTTCTTTCTCTTTCAGTAAATATTGCTGTCAATCAACACAATAAAAATGTTGAAATAGGCAGAAAAAGAGCATCTCTTGGAAGCACATATGACTCAGTATGAGATTTTCAAGGTGCTTATACATGAAAAATCAACCACCACATCCACTATATCAAATGTCCAATTGTCCATACTAATTATTAGTTCATGAATTTCCGAAAGAATGAATCGAAGCTAAACCAAAGTAGAGGGCACTATGAAGAAATGCATAGGAAAGGTTAGGAGCACATATGAATCAGTATACTAAGCATGTATGCAATTGCCAATGATGACAGAGAATTTACCTCCCCAAATGATTATTACATTCTATAGAGGAAGGCAGAAAACACTAAAAACTAAAAAGCTGCAAGCTTTTAGGTTTCCAGATCAAGTACAACATGTAAAATTGAATCAAAATCTCTGCAAATAGCAGCATTTAAACACACACACACACACACACATAGTTAGCACCCAAAGAACTTTATTAATTAGCTAACTTAAATCTATATACAGCCCACAAATCTTCATTCCAAGAACCTTGGAATTACAAATAAACATTGAAATTCAACATGATAGTCTTCCAAAAACAGCAAAAACCCTAGAATTAACTACGCTTATCAACCTAACATCTACGCCACAAGTTCTCAAATTAAAAGTGATTCAGTCAACCCAGACTGCTCCAGGAGGAAAATCTCAAGTGCCCAATGAAAAATACAAATTAAAAAATCAAACTTTAACAAAATCAAATACAGATGGAAGAAGCACAACTCATGAAAAAGAATCAGATCATACACATGAAAAGTGTCGGCACAGGCATGAAATTAGAGAGAAAGAGACGGAGAATTTTACCTCAGAGAGAGTTGGGGTTTTAGCACTATCGACGTCTGCCATTGTTTGACCCGCAGCAAACGGCGACCGATGAGAGAGAGAGATAGAGATAGAGAGAGAGAGAGATGAGAATTTAGGTTTTAGGTTTTTGCTAGAATTTCCAGAAGCCGAGGGGGCGGCCTCCGGTTGACACGTCACAGGATTCGAGGTAGTGTTGTTCGTGGGCCTGGATAATATGGGCCTATTTGTTAATAAATTCCTGTTGTTGGGCTTAGTCCAATATGTGGAGAAAGCCCAGAAGTTAAAGTTTTGAACAAAACGGTTAACGGTCACCAGTGGTGGACTGGTGGGTGGCTGTAGTAATTATTCGATTTATTAATATTTATTAGATAAGACCTCTATTATTAAACACACATCATACCTACTTGGGAAAGTTAAGGAACAATTAATGATTTCTACATTTAATTACATCCTCGATCCATCCATCCTAACGGTCAATATGATTATTAATTATACACCGTCAAGAAAACTTGCCTATAAAAACAACTCAGTGTTTAGTGTTCACAAGAAATTCATCACACTAAGTGAAACTATCGCACTACAGCTGTTAGAACTAGCTCATGTGTTTTTGTCCATAATCTATTGATGGATAGAGTACTAAGGCCTGGTCAGTTGGTTCTTGTTCCTGGCAATTGGTCGGAGCGTTAATCCTCGACTATGATGGGACATGGATGACTTGGGAGGCTAGCAAGCTATGTAAATAAGGCGGGACTCAAGACCCACTAATCTAATTTTAGTAGGAGCGGATTATCTCATATTAATTCTTGGTGCGATTTGACTCTATTGTCTATTTCCCCGTTGTAACAAGGTCTCCTAATGCAAGAGGCAAAATAGATTCGATCTGTCATACACCAATTAGTTCCCTTCCAATACACCAAGTCCTCTTGTATGAACTCCTACAAAAAGGTAAAATGGATCCGATTTTTCATAATAAAACACTTACTTATTCCTTACTATATCATTATTTTATTATCTATTTACACTCGTTATATTAACGACGATGTTGGCACGCCGTTGACTACCTATTAATTGTAAAACTAACATCTATCATGCACCCAAGAAGCAACTGAGTTGCACGTGCGGTGCACCGTCATGAACCTAATATTGCTGATGTGGTTATACAATAATATAATTAATCTAATAACCAAACAATAAATCTAGTGGATCTGGTGGCCTAGTTTGACCTGAGTAAGAATACTACTCGTAATCTAGTGGATTAACTCCGAACGAGTAATATTCTTAGTGTCTTGAATATGCAATCCAATAACGTATACAATAAATCTAGTGGATTAACTCCGAACAACTAGCAGCATTCTTACTCTGGTCAAACTAGGCCACCAGTCTGACGACATGAATGCGTCGTCTGCCCAACCTACTTTGACTAACCAATAAGGATATCGTCAACCCACATGCAACTTTTTTTGCCTGAATTGAAGGTGTACAATGTGCAAGGGTAAACCAACATTATTCATGTGTAATAATCGATAACGGCGACAAGAAAACTATGAATTATATGTGTGACAGAAATGACCGAGAAGGTATTGATAAAAATTAGACTCATAACCAAATAACCTTATGGCATGTAAGTTATACTTCACCCATTGTACTCAACCACCATTTTCTTACTACACATCTATTATACTTTATTACAAATAATAAGCACGATAGTCTTCTATATCTTTGCTATCCCAACATATACACTAGAAAGGCATGGACCCCTATTATCATATATAATTTTATCTATCAATTATTATTCAAAAAATTAACAATGTTGACATGATTAGTTCACCACAAATATAATAGAGAACTAATATATAGCATCATATAATATTATTTACTCGTATTTCCTTTATTTGTATTTATAGTAATTATTCTGATATTTTATAGTGTAGCAATAAAAAAAAATATTTCATAACTTAAATTTTGAGATTAAACATCGTTATTATTGTAGATTTATAGTAAATATATATTATTTTTGAGGTCAAGTATCATTATAATATTTAAGTTTAACCTAACCCTTATAAGGACAAAATGAAAACGCAAACCATGTTCAGCACCTAATTAATCAAACGCAATCCGCAGGTTTAACCTACCTAACAATGACCAAGCTTGGACACACGAATAGGGGAAAAGAAAATCTAGAAAATACAACTCCGTAATAAATTTGGGCAATTCATAATCACTACATGAAAATGTAGAGCAGGAGCAAATAATTTTGGGCAATTCGTAGTAACTCAATTACACATAAAAATTATACATTTATTTACTGTGCACAAAAAATCTCTCCGTGACACACTTTCTAACTCAATATATCGAATTCTTATATCCCAACGAATCGTAAGACCATGTACTCATTAGTCATAGCCACCTAAGGGTGTGTTTGGATGATTTTCCCCAGTCAACGGAAATCATTTTCCGTTGACTGGGTTTTTCAAGCCTTGCCAAACACAGAAAACCCGGAAAATGATTTCCAAAAATCATTTTCCGGGTTTCCAAACACACCCTAAGAGTCGAAATATAACAGCGATGTATGTATTGGTCTTGCATGTGAAGAAGAGTAAAACTCAACAACGTTATCACTTTATCCAACGGACATCATGCTTTTACACGCTTCCATTCCTCGTTTTGCTTTAGTTTAGGATTACACCCAAAACATCTTCTAATTACGGGGTTCAAAGACATAGTCCTCTTTTTTCTCGTCTTTTTAAAAGCTCCAAACCATGCATCATTATTATTATTATTATTAATTAAAGAATATTATAAAATTGTTCCGGATATTTAGGGTATAATCTCAATATTACGGAGTATATTATACTAACAGATATTTTTATTAATAAATTATAAAATCGTATTTACACATTTGTCGTTTTATTTTGTCCCCACTTACAAAGCTTGTGGTCATGCCAAACCTGCTAGGCTGCTACGATAAGCAACAATGAAATATAATATAATTTTTCTATTTTTAGTACATTTTCATAGTTATCTAAAATTTTTATTATTTTAAGATTAAATTTGGTACGCGATATGAATTCATGACTAAAATTTGACGTTTGAAATTGAGCTCTTGTATGTGTACGAACTTAATAGACACGTTAAATTTTTATTATTTTAATAAAAATTAAATTTAATACGATATACGAATTCATGACTAAGATTTTCCGTCTAAAATTGAACACATTAGTACGTGTACGAACTTATTAAAATTACTCATATAGCATTATTCTAATGAATGAAAAATATCACTTAAGACTTATTTTGAACAATCCAATGACAAGGCGAATGCTTAACTATTTCTTCCTTCCCTCGAATGCTGAATTATTGTTACGAACATTAGTAGTTTGGGGTTGGATTGTATTATTTGTGTGCAGAAATATATAGTTTGGTGTTAAATCCTAAAACTATATTAAGCCAATTCACCTCTTTAAGAATTTTATAAACGAGTTTACGAGGTTCACGATATAGTATGGTGAATGAACTAAGGAAGGTATGGTTGAATAGAATTTACCCAAAAGTAGACATTACATCTAAAACATTTATATTTAAAACACATCCTGCTATTTCATCATTCCGTTACGTGAGTAAAAAGGAGAGGGGTCTAAAAGACAATTCTTACTCTTAAAACGTAAAACTTTCTTGCCCCAAAGACTCTACACCTTGACCCGATAGGATTACGAGGGTATAAAAGACAATTCTTGAAAAGAAATATTATTGAATAACATTCTAATTAAAAAGTTAAAAAACAAATCAAATTCTATCCATGAAAGATTTGGTATAAACAAAAAGATATAGACACAGCCCCCACACAGAAGCACACACAATTATAGAGAGAGAGAGAGATATCTAGAAAGAGAAAGAAGAAGAAGAGGTGTTTGGGGGGTTGATGGATAAAGGTGCTGATTCTTCCTCTACTACTACTACTACATCTGCTTCAAGTGCTAATAATAATGGCGGAACGGATGCTATGTTGAAGAATCTTAGCAAGATTTCTCATAAGATTTCTAAGCCCGTTCGGAGGCCACCGGTGTACGAGAATCAGAGCCTTCTCAGTTCTCAGATTATTAATGATGTCGCGCCGCCGCCGCCTGCGGCTGCGCCGCAGCAGCCGCCGGTTTATAATATAAATAAAAGTGATTTTCGCGATGTGGTTCAGAAGCTCACCGGATCTCCGGCGCATGAGAGGATGGCTACGCCGTCGCCCATTCACCAGCCGAAGCCGCCGAGTTCGCGGCTGCAGAGGATTCGCCCGCCGCCGCTCGCGCAAATCGGAAACCGACCGCCGCCGTTGATGAACGTTGGCGGCGGGCCTCTTCCTCCTCTTCAGCCGCTCCCCACCAATCAGATTCTGGGCGGTGGAGGGTTTATCGGCGATCAGCGCCACTTTTCCGGCGTTCAAGCTCAGCCCCCGTCCCCCTTGCCGCCGTTTCCGGCGGTTCATGGGGCGGCGGAGTCTCCGATTTCCGCCTACATGAGATTCCTCCGCGGCTCCGTCTCCGGCGCCGCCATAGATTCCGATCCCAAGCGATTCTCCTCCGGTCTCTCCCCGCTCGCTCCGCTCGATTCCCCGCGGTGGACCGGCCCTGCTCCGCCGCCGCCGCAGCTGCAGAACATTCCTCCACAGCCATCATTTCCGGCGTTGCCGTCATCTCCACTCCCCTTCGGGTGCTTGCCGTCGCCGAGGTCGTCTTACCCGCTGCTCTCTCCGTCCGGTCAACTAGGGTTCCAGCAGCTACCCCTTTCGCCGACAGTTCCAGTCCCCAGCCCAACCTGGAAGGGCATTTGAGTAATTTCACTTCAGTACAAACAAAATCCCAAAAAAGGTAAGAACTTTAATTAGGGTCTTGAAAAAAAATCCAATCTTTTTCACAATGGGTATATCATATATGGTATATTAGCTTGAAACTTGTACATTTGGTGAGATGAATCCAAATATTACCAATCTGAAAATAGGTGGTTCTTTTGTAAATGGATGTTAAGGACAGTGAAAAACAACCTTGTATTCCTTCTTCTCAGTCAAACATTTGTTTCTTAGTGGAATAGTATTTTTAGTGGAATAGTATTGTCATGGATATTTTGGGAGAAAAAGACTTGATTTTTGAACTGTTTGATTGTAACATGTGTCAGAGCTTCAATTATTTTTACCCACTCAACTCATTAAGTGTAAGTTTGACCTAAATCATATATACATTGACTCAAGTTTTCATCGGTAGCTAATGTGGGACGCATCTGGTCGGGTGTCCTACATTGGGACCATTGTGGTACCAATTAGGATGTCAAATCACTATGCAAATGAGAATCATGTTTTGTTGACTCAACAACATGCATAGGATAAACTCGTCTTGTGATTCTAATCGGTTATGCATAAACTCGTCTTGTGATTCTAATCGGCAACCTAAGTTAAAGAAGGTAAATTCACCAGTAAACCAGCCTAGGTAGGAAGCTAACCACCGGTTAAGAAAGCTGATATGCATTTCTCAAACTCCCGACCAATTTGGTTGGGTTGCATCCATGTCTATTTTTCTTAAATCTATAGTATCTTGAGTGGATTCATCAACTTGATATCCTATGCAATCAATGCACCAATTCAATTTCATCATAGGTTAATTCTATGGTGTTGACTCTACAGTAACAAGTATAACTAGACA
>CM008331.1:31802430-31814822 GCA_002525835.2 Ipomoea batatas
ATAAACAGTTGTCAATGGTATTACATTAATGCATGTATATGTATTAATCTATAAAATACAAATACTACTATCATAATAATTAATTAGCATAAACAATTTTCAGTGGTATTACATTAATGCATGTATATGTATTAATCTATAAAATATAAATATACTGTCATAATAATTTTTTTTTGAAAAAATCGTAATAATTAATTACCATAAACATTTTTCAGTGGTATCTATATATATATAATAATAGAAGTGCCTAGCAAGAGTTTTCCCCCCAAATCTGGAGGGCATTTTTGTAAAACCAAACTCATAATTATTTTAATAAAAATCATTGATTAATGATAAATAATTGTATGATAAAAAAATGATAAACAAGGAAAGAATATGAAATATTCCTATAAATTTTTGTCTGAAATCAAAGATATACCTTTTGGGAGATTATAACGTTTTTTATATTAATTAAAAATTTGAAAGCTTTTACCTTTCTTGATCTCATCCATTGTGTATAAATACACTCTATATGACCATACACAACCCATCATCTTCACAACCCAACTAAGGTTATTATTTCATGGAGTTGTGAGTGGTTGGTTTGGAGGATCCCGTTGGCGCGGTTGGTGGTGAGATTTTCCGACATTACATTCTGCTATACTTACTTTTTTTCTTTTTTTTTTTTTTTCACGCTTCAACCATGGATTTTTGGGAACCTTTTGATTTTAATGAGTTTGGTTAACTATGGCGTTTGAGTTGGTGTTGTCTATTTGAACGGTTGACTGGTGGGTGATTTTGCAAGTTCAAGATGGTCCGACGTGGCTGAGTTCAGTCGATGGGTTTTGTGTTTCGTTTGCTGTTTCCTTATGGATTTGTTAGGCTCTGTATGGTGTCATGGAGTTGGGGCTTGTGCTGGAACTTGGGGGCGTTGCTCATTGTTTCTTTCCGACATCCTTGTGTTTTTCGGCCATTATAGTTGAGATTTATAGTTTGCTGCTTCAACTGACGATGACAAAGCTTGAAAATTGCTATTGTAGATATCATTGGCAGAGTGGTAAAGATATATAGAGGGATATTGGTGGGCGAATGGTTAGGCTCATTGACTTTGTCCTAGAAGATGCAAGATACTCATATTTCTTTATTTATGCAGTTTATGTTAAGTTATGTGCACTGGTAAAAACATAAATGCATCACATTTGCCTGAGGACAAAAGTGAAGAAACTTTTCCCGCCCAAAATCAGGAGCATTTTTGTAATATCAAATATTTGGAGAATATAATATTTTTGGTATTAATTGATAATTCCTATAAATTTTTGTATGAATTCAAAAATATTCCTTTTCAGGGATTGGACAATATAATATAACATTTTTGGTATTAATTGATAATTCATAAATTTTTTTTTTATATGAATTCAAAGATATACCTTCTCAGGATTATAACGTTCAGGTCAATAAATACTACACCCTAATCAACTTAATTAACACCAATCACCTTAATTACTACATATTAAATTTGGTATATACATTTTTCATAAAAAAATTTGATATATACAATTCTACCAAATTTAATATTTTTTACATATAATTGAAATAATATATTTAATTTAATATTTTAATATTATAGATATTTTTAATTTTATTTTTTATTTGTTTTGAATTTCAATTAAAAAAATTAAAATTGAAATAATTTCATTTGATTCAAATTTAGATATATATTTTTAATTCTATATTTAATTCTAAACTCATACTCTTAAGTAAAAATTTAAAAATATGCCTAAATGCGTAATATAGTTAGGGACTATATTAATCCATACAAATTTAAAAATTAAATTCTTTTAATTTGTAAATCAATTTCTTTAATTATACGTAATAAAATATGAAATATACTTAAAAAAAATAGAATTATAAAATTAAAAAAAAAACATGTGTTCATAACTATTTAGAAAATTTTTAAAATACATACTTATCTTTATGCATTATATTAATCATGCAAAATTAAAATGCTAATTTTGTTAATTTTTAAATGTGATTATTTTAATTATAAATCCATCAATATATATATATTATAATTATGGAAATTATATTATAGATTTTGCCTATATACATATTAATTGATATTGTTTGCATATATGACATATTATACAATCATTAAGGAAATGCATCTAATTAGAATTTAAATTTACTAATACAAAAATTAAAATTTACTCTTTTTTTTAAAATATAATTTTCTTAGTTATTATTCATATTGTTAGAATTATAATATATATGAAATACACTTAGGAATAAATGAAATTAGTTATGTCATTTTTTTCTATAAATTTATCTAAATGTGTACATAATTAATTAGAGACTCTATTAATTATACAAAATTTAAATTTAAATTTTATATGCTATGAAAATAGATACTTAACCAAATATATTGAGTTATAACTATATTGTTATTGTACATTTTGAAATATTTATATTTTTTAATTTTTTTTATTTAAATTCATAATAACATAATTTTATTCGTGCATCGCACGGGTAAAAAACACTAGTTTTCAGTATATTAAAAGCGAACATTTATTCATGATTTGCATAGCAATGTGGGGTTCACAATATAATTTTCCAGTTTAATTTTAGTAAGTTTTCTATATGTTTAGTGCACTGCAAATTCATTTTTAGTGTTATACAAATTTATTTTAACTTGCAGTCTAATAAAAATGAGCGTGTATGAAAGTATAAAAAATCTACTAAAAATAAACATGTAACACATTAAAATATACATCTATCAAGTTCATATTGCAAGATGGATCTTGGGTCTACGGTATAATTTGTCAGATCAGTTAAAAGTGGTGCTTAGTTGGGCGGATTGGACAATTCAGATTGGGCTAAAAGGTATTAGGCTTATGGTTGTAATGGTTTTTAGTGCTATTGAGATTGGGTTGCGGGCTGGGCTAGTCTAATATTGTTTTTTTTTGGATTAACGAGGAAAACCCCACTCCTCACTGTGTGAATATGTGAGTAAAGCCCTCGCCCTGTAACCCTAGCCGGTAGAAGACCACAAGGAGGTAAACCAGCCTAGGTTACCCATAGCTGACCGGCTCAAATCCAAGGGCTTGAGGTTCGAACCCACGACCTCTTGGCTGCAGGTGTAACTCTCTTACCACTTGTTTGTATTGGTACATGTACATCTCACAGCATTAATAAGCAGCACATAGATGGAAATATTGATGCTAGATTGAGTGTGTGGGATTTTTTTATTTTTTTTTGATCAAGGAAAAACGTAATTTTACTTGAGTTGACAGTAGTTCGAAAATCATACAATGCTTAGGCGGCCTAAATGGAACTTAGGCGTTCGCCTAATTGGCCAGTCGCTTAGGCCATCATTTAAGGTGATACGCTAGGTGATCAATCAACGCCTAGCGCCTAGGCGATATTTTTGCAACACTGTATATTCTTAACTCATACGCATCCATAGTATAGTTTCACATATTGCAAAATAAAGAAATAAAAACAAAAAAAGCTTGGAAGAAAAAAGAAAATGTTCCCCAAATTCAATACCAATCTTATCTTAACTTTTGCAAAGCATTATCTATTAAAGCAATCATCATTCATAAGGTTATAGTATTTCCAATACCTCTAAAGTGTGTGCTCCACATTGGTAAAGTTTTAATATTTTTCTTTTCCTTTTAATTACATCCACCTTGGAGAAATTGATATTTTGTAGGAGATCCTACAACTCTCACCCATTTTAAAACTTTTTCATGTGGCTAAAATTAGTGACAGGAAAATACTAAAAAAAAAAAGAGAAAGAAACAAATGATCCACCTTCTGAATATTCAATTACAGCAGTGACATTGATTGTGATTTTACAAAGATTTTTGTCAGCATTATAAAAACAATACAACAGTTTTGTTTTGTTTTTTTGAAAATCCAAAAATTTTTGCTCAAAAATCTTATTTGCATAGCAACCTCAGACACTCTATCATCCAGCAATGCAAGAATCTTACGAAAATATCTAAAAAAGAACACTGTTTAATTTAAACATGTGAAATTTTCTATCATCCATCAATGCAAGAATCTTACGAAAAAACCTAAAAAGAATAGTGTTTAATTTAAACGTGTGAAATTTTTCTATCATCTAGCAATATAATGCAAGAATCTTACGAAAAATACAAAAAAGAATAGTGTTTAATTTAAACGTGTGAATTTTTCCGTGGTGTCCGTGTCCGATTTGGATCGGGTCAACGTGACACTTTTCATAATGAGAAGAAGAAATTGATATATTATACGATTAAAATGATTAATGGATAAATGAAAAATTGATTAAAATGATTAATGGATAAATGAAAAATTGATTCTCAAAGTAAATGTATTGAACGGTAGTCAAATTTTATGGTGTGAGATGTGCAGTCGCCTTTCGGTAGACATCTAGAAAGTGCTAATGTTGCACCTCCCATAAAGATGCTACGAAGAGTAGCAAATTAATTGCACATTAATGTGCTAATTAGAGCACCTAACGAGAGGTGTTGAAACATGTTAGTAATGGTCGGTACGAATTAATTGTATATTAATTTCGATAATAAGTATGATCATTTCGAACGTTATAATCTAATTATTAATTAAATTTATTCTGCCATAAATGAATATTAAGATTTAAATCATCACCTATATATACTATGCTATTTGGGCAGATTTTAAGAGTGACGAAATTCATTTATGTCTCTACTTCTGCGTTGTCTTCTTCCTGAAACTCCTCCGCCCAACAATTTAAACACATCAACAAATTAAAACATGAATATATATATAAGAGTTAAGGCAAATTAGTCAAAACTTCAAACTTGACTTGGTTAAAAAAAATTGAAGTCAAGTCGTATCATTCCGAGTTTTAATTTGTTAAGCTCATACTTAATTAACTAGACTCAAGTTCAAACTTCCGAACTCAACTTGATTGAGCATAAATTTTATATTTTTAAGAAACTCAAATTCAACTTGACACACTGATTCGTTTCTTGAACTACTTAAACTCAGTTTAACAATAACTAAATTAAACTTAAACATTCATTAAATTAAATGGCATTATGAATGATACACTACAACTTAAAGGTGGGATATGATTTGCTGAGTCATATCCCTCTTAATTAAAATAACACATACAACTTATAGAGAATGCTCCTAAACTCCATAGATTCCGGTGATAACTCGATCACACTTCTTGGTGCTCTACGTCATCTCCGGTCACCGGCGCCGGCGGATTTTTCCGGGCAGCCTTGTAATCTCCATAGAAGTAGGAGGCGAAACCCCAGATGCAAATGGCTAAGGACAAAAGCTTATCTGCACTGAAACTTTCGGGCAAGAAGATGACAGAGAAAACCTGTTGGACTGCAACTAAAAGAGAAGTGAAAATCCCCAGCAATAGAGCTGAGGAACTGAAGATCACCCCAAGGCTCCCCATAATCATTAGCTGCAGTGCTATGGCTCCAAATCCCACTATCATGTAATACTTTGTGGGTCCAAGACCGAATTCTCCGGCCTCCTTTGAGATTGCCTGTATTCATGACGAATTTCATGCATAATTAAGTACATAGTCAAAATTCTAAAAATTAAGGCAATTCTAATCAAGTTAAGAGGTAGGATAACTGTAAAATTCTAAGTTCAACTCTCAATATGAGTAGTCTATTGACATTTTTAGTTTGAGTCAGTCAATTATAGATAATCTGAGATATCTACCACTTTCTGGTCCTTCGTCCTGTACATATTCTCCGGTAATGGTTGCGTATTTTGCTCGTCTCCCAAAATAGGGTGAGGCAACCTTGCTTAACCAAATTAATGGCATAATTAATCTAGTAATCACAAAGTTTTAAGTTGGATGGATTTTTATTCTCTGATCTTAAAGGTTCTCTTGTAGTGAATCTTGCAACAAATTAAAGGTGGAATCACCCATCCTAGGCGGCTAAGCACCCCACACCTTAACCTAACAATTTGTGAATCATACTGACTCAATTAATCAACAGAAGTTAAAATTCTGCTCACTGCACACAAGAAGTCACTTATTTTGAAAGGTTGCTATCACACTCTTGTGTGTGCAACCAGTTGAGCTGTACATGCGGGCTGTTATGTCGGGAATCTTGCATGCATATAGAGTTAAATAAAGTTAAGTTTTACTCCATACCTGGAAATCTTTGTTGATAATCATGGCGACAATGCAAAACAGAGCAGAAAACATGGAAATTAAGAACTGAACTTGCAAGACAAGCCCATTAGTCACAGGAACCCCAGCATGCAAATGCGCATGCTCCACCCCCGCCACGATAAACCCATGCAACGCCGCGCCGGCAATCGTCATAAAAAACCCCATCTTATATCTCCCGTCCGACTCCCCCTCCGGCCGATCCCCGCCCATATGCAGCCCCAAAACCACCGACCCAAACGTCATCAAAACCACCGCATTAACAGAATAATGCGTCATCTTATGCTTCACAATAAAATACGCGAAAACCGCCGTGAACGCCAGCTGAGTCGAGCTCAGAAGCGACGAAATAGACACCGGGAGATACGACATCCCGAACGTGTAGAGATAACTGTCGACGCCGAGAAGAAGGCCGAGAAAAGCGCTGGACGCGAACAGCCGTGGCGTCACCAAAACGCGCCGGCGATTCTCCGCCGCCTTTGCGCGGTTTTTGGCGAAGGAGATGAAGATGGGGACGAGGAGGCACGGGAAACCGGCGGTGAGAAGATATGACGACAGCCATTTCCGTTTGCCTCCGTGAAGGAAGTAAAGCCTGATCAGAATTACGCCGCCGATTTGGCCGACGGCCAGGAAAACGCAGTTTATGATGATGACTAGTGCGTTGAATGATAGGAACTTCATATCTTCAAGATTTTTTTTTTTTTGTTCTATGTATGTAGCCTTTATTGGTTTTAGGCAAGTGGTAAGTAGCTAGTGGGATTGCAATATATATATAGGCAACTCATTTTTTAGAAAATTCAATTTTGCATGTGGTTTAAATGTTTTAAGGCACTAGGGGTCAAATATTTTGTATTTTTATGAACAAGCTAGTCTGATATTTTTTCTTATTGGAGTAAATTGTCGACTAGTTAGGGTCACAATGCAAGCTTTTACTCAAAACACATATATTGGCTATTAATTTTCTTGGTTTGCACTAATCAATTATGAACGTAACAGCCTATGCTAGTTTTCCTTCTTATTGAAATCATTTGTCGATTAGGGTTACAATGCAGATTTTACTCAAAACATATATTTGCTTAATGACTGCGAACTTCTCTATAAATAAGAATATAGAATAAAATAAAATTATTTCATTTTCGAGCAATATAATCTCTTCATTATTGTGAAAACTAAAAAAATGTTTGGCACCTCATTTTAGTAGCTTTAGTATTAGGCAACTCATTTTTTAGAAAATTCAATTGTGAGGTTTAAGGCACTAGGGGCCAAACTTGTTTTAGTTTGCACAATGAAGGGATTATATTGTTCGAAAATGGAATGATTTGATAGGCAACACGTTTTTTTTAGAAAATTCAATTGTGTGGTTTAAGGCACTAGGGGCCAAATATTTTTTAGTTTGCACAATGAAGGGATTATATTGTTCGAAAATGGATTGATTTGATTTTATTCTATATTCTTTTTTATGGAGAAGTTCGTAGTCATTACGCAAATATGTGTTTTGAATAAAGTCTACATTGTGAGTCTAGTTGACAAATGACTTCAATCAAAAGGAAATCAACCTAGGTTAATTGTTTATAACTAATCGGTTCAAACCAATAAGGTCAAAAGTCAGTATATGTGTTCTGAATAAAGCCTGCATTGTGATCTTAATTGACAAATGACTCTAATAAGAAGAAAAATCAGTATAAATTGTTTATAATTGATCAGTTCAAATCAAGACAGTAAATATTCA
Source organism: Ipomoea batatas (assembly GCA_002525835.2). Lineage (NCBI taxonomy): Eukaryota > Viridiplantae > Streptophyta > Magnoliopsida > Solanales > Convolvulaceae > Ipomoea > Ipomoea batatas. The sequence goes on from CM008331.1 coordinate 31,810,314, forward strand.
ATTAGATTTACATAAGTAGTTTAACACTAAACCTTTACTTTTTGTTTCCATTGATATCTAATTGAAGCAAGAAATATAATCTAATCTAACTTTGCTGAGTTGACTATTAGTTGACTTACAAAGGATTTTTAAAAATTTCTTTAAATATAATATATCAAAATATTTATTTCATACAACTAATTAAAATTTCAATTTGACCTCCCCAAAAATATTCCACATAGATAATCAAGTTCAAATATTATAACCATCCATTAATAGCCAACTTATGAGGGTTAACTTTTTTGTTATTATATATAGTTAAATAATATAGTTGGATACTTAGATATAATTGTTGCATAATACAAAAGTTGAATATTAAATTCTCAAACTTTTAAAATATACGGAGTATTATAAAAGTTATTTAAGATTTGAGGGGTCCAACATAATTCACTAGAATCATTCATGAGCAATGTAATACGATTGTCCAAAGTTAAAGTTAAGTTGAAAAAGTAGTGTATGGGGGAGGGAAGCCTGATGCAAGAAGTAAAGCCTGATCAGAATAGCATCTTCTTTATATCAGCTTCAAGATTTTGAGCACTCTTGAACTAGGGACGGCAACAGGACGGGACGGAGCGGGGAGTATACTCCTTATTTTTGTCCCTGCGACCTCGACTCCGTCCTCGTTCCCATGGAAAATTGGACATATTCTTCATCTCCGTTCGCGCGGAGAATTAAGGAGGGACAGAGATTCTCCATTTCCCAACAATAAAAAATTTTAATCTTCATATTATATATGTGCTTGCGGTTGACATATTCTATACATACAGTTAACGGGACATATAAATTGTATGTAAATAATATATCGACGGCAGTCCTACGGGGATTGAACTTATTGTAACCTCTCACTTGAGAGGGCCATAAACATGCCGCTTGACCACAAGGTCTTTGGCATGAGTAATAAATATTTATCATACTTTACAATGTATATTATAGCCTAGAGTAATAAACATGTATATCTATCATTGATTCATCACACAATGTACACTATAGTCGACAGTATAATTTGCCGCAAAGTAGGTAGTGGGCTTGTTACGTACTTAGGCAAGTTACACAAAAGTACTCCAATCTTTGGAATAAAGAATTTCCACTCATTGATTTGACTAAAAATATTGTACCGGTTGTCTAAGCTTTAGGAGTTTAGGAATTTGAAACCACCTAGCTAGCTACAAGAATTTTTCATAAGCAATATAATGTAAATAAAATTGATGGAGCTGCTTTTACATAGAAAATTAAAAGGAAAAAAATCATATATAATTTTAGTTTAAGTAAAATCAAAGATTTTAATTATAAACGCTTACCACTCACACCAAAAGTTACTAGCAAAGACCCGTAACTTGGCTCTGATACCACTTGTTAGATCAAGTGGTAAGCGCTAGACATGATCCCTTTACCGGCTGGGTGCTGGACTCGGCCCTTAGAGACTTTACTGGCCTCAATCCAACAATCTCCTGGTCACCGGGTACTATACATGGCCCCTTTACTAGCCCTACCTAACAATTATGGAGACAATTTTCTTTATTCTCAAAGCAGTAACAGCATACTATTTTTTGAATTTTTTTTTGAGTTCTTATATTTTATTTTTGACCAATTATGTTGATTTATCGACTGTCTATTCATAAAACGAACAGATTGTTGCAAAGATATTTCATGATTGAATCTTTTAACAATTTGTTAATCTTGGCTTATCTCTTGTACAACCGGATAATGAGAATGCATTGCATCCGACAATGATTTCATTGTAGAAAAGAATACGTGGGTGCTTAGAATGGAAGACAACGTGGTCTACTTAGTTTTAGAAAAGTAAGGTTGAGAATGGTGGCTGATGAGTTTTCTTCTCCCATGATCGATGAGAATGGGGACTATGACAAAGGTTGTGAAATAGTTTCATATGTAAATGAAAGTTGACTAGATATCCCACTAACTTTTCAATGGTGGAAGTTGCTGGCTTGGCATGAAATTTCAAAGTATGTTGAGCATAACTTTACTATCAATTTCGACTTATATTAGTGTTAGATATGATTGTGGATGACTAAGTACGGTGAGAAAGACATTCTTTCTTATTTTTAGCCAAGTATCATGTCCTCCATGTTCATTCTTGGTTATTCTTAGCTAAGCGCCTAGTCATCTTCACCTATCCTAGGTTAAGTGTCAGGTACTAAGTCCTCTTCCTTGTCCTCAGTCAAGTACCAAGTGCTAGTAGGGACAACTCGAACAACTTTAATCAAATCGATCAGATAATCATAAAATTTCAAGTTAAACTCTTCTTGGAAGTTGTATTTTTTATTTGAACCAATCAGCTATGAGTAGTCTAGCTTGGTTTACCTATTTATAGTCCGTTGGAGTCACATATATCGTGAGCCATTCTCATAAAATAATCATAAAGTTTCAAGTTCAACTATTCATAGGAATTGCATTTTATAATTTGAGTCAATCAGCTATAAATAATCTAGCTTGGTTTACATCTTTGTAGTCATTTGCCGGTTAGAGTCACACAGTCTGCGTGAGCCATCCTCACCAAGTATTTTGGAAGATTCTTTATGTATTAGTAACATAGGAGCATTTTCCCCCTTAGGGAACAACATTTTAGGAGGTTTTTACCTATAAAAACCAATGAAATTTTGGAATATAAGCTATGTTAATAGTCAATAGAAATGCTTATGTAATGGCTATAGAAATGCTCATAAAAAAAACTTACTTGATCATATAAATATATCGATGCTGCACTCAACACGTTTTAGTTCTATCAAGGAGCATATATCTAAACATAACAAAGGAAAACATATACATCAACAAGCACATTGAATTGGCAAACACAGTTCTTAATGCCAAACCACAATAATGGTTAAGGAGATTGAGGCCAACCATAGGTAGCATCCTCGTCGGACTGCTGATAGAATCTGAATTCCAGCTCACCGAACCTGTTGTCATCATCATCCGAACTCTCGTAATCATACAAAGAGTCTGAAAAGTCCGACCAATCTTCATAGTCGTCGTTGTTCCTCTCGTATTGATCCACAACGTAAGGCCCCAAAACTTTCAAGTTCGGGAACTTGTTTTTCAGGTACTCCTCGTCGAGCTTCACTTGCCAGCATCCCCTTAAGTCCAGATACTCGAGATTAGGGCAGCTGCGGATGATCTCTAGGGCGCCTATTGTGTTGATGTGCAGGTAAGCTGCCTCGAGATGCTTGAGGTTGGGCATCGTAGTGGCTATGGCATGAGCCTCGTCGTCCTGTGAGAGCTTGTCCTCCGTGATCAGAGGATGCATATTTCTGCGAAACCCTTCCAACAGTTTACAGTGCTCCCCGATAGCCTCTAGGGAACGTGCACCGATTTTATAACAATAGCTCAAGTCCAAGAACGTTATCATCGAGAGACTGCCAGCAATCTTCTCCACAATGGAATCATTCATGTTGCTCCGGGGCAAGCGCAATGTCCTCAAGGAACGAGCACTGCAAACGAGAGGCAGACTTACAATAACATCTTATGAAATTTAAGCTTCAGATGATGATTGTCGCAAAGTTTGAAGTGAAACACTTTTTCTATTTCTCCTCGGATTCTAAGACTATCTAGAATGGTACCCAAAGACGTATAAACTATAAATTATACTTTCTACTATTCGTTAGTCGGGCATTTGTGCAAAACAACACACCAAATCAAACAAGGATTTTAATTAAAACCACTACAAATATTGCTAAAATTCTTGGAAATTAATCAAAAGGACTTTAACCGGGGTTCAAGATTGTGCTTACTTTTCTGCAATGAGGGAGAAAACAAGTTCGTTTTGGAGGCCAGAGACACAGAGCTTGTGAATGGAACCGGAGCTTCTCGTTATCAGCATTCGAAGCATTCTCTCCACACTCCCAGGCTCCGAGCGATTGCTCCATTCCTCAATGTCAATCTCTTGCCAGCAGTACGGCCCCATCACAGCTTTGCCCCACGATTTGCATACCATGGGCACTACTGTTAGCAATTCCTGGAGAGGCAGGTTCTTGAAGATTAGCCCTAGTGCATCAGGCAACAGTTCATCCCAGGATCTTGTACTCCCCACCTCCATCTGAAGGTAAAACAATGCCAATTCTTATATAAATTAGACAGAGTACTACTATGAATTGAGAACCCATACAACAAAGAATTGAATCATCAAGAAAAACTCCCTTGACCCTTATGTAACATGCGAGAACCAAACAAGATTATTTTAGTCCCTAATAAAGAAAACATATGCTGAAATTAGGGGTTGGGGGTCTATAATGTACTCATCAATTCCAGTTATCAATGAAATGGTATCCATGGGGCAACCCAGACAAGCTGGTCATGACTCGTAACCACAATGTTACAAGTTCGACTCCCAAGTCCCAACAGAAGCGACCTAGGCTTGAGTCAACCAGCAATACGCAACCTAGGCTGATTTAACTCCCTGTTATCTTTTGCCGACTAGAGTCATAAGACGGGGTTTAACCATATACACCCTCG
>CM008331.1:31898906-31912393 GCA_002525835.2 Ipomoea batatas
ATGACACAGTCCAGGTGAAAAGGGTAAGATAGCCATTTCATGTAGTGACGCAATGCTGACGCACTTCGGGTCCATTTTTGGAACTTTGTGTACTTTCGAGTTCAGAGACTTGGGAGAATACAGCCACCTATGTACTGCGTGATCACTTTGTTGACGTCCACTGACAGATTGCATCACCGTTAATTCCTCCATTTTTCTCCTTAATAAATACTCCGTATAACGCCTTTTTATTATGACGACGTTAAATTGATTCATGACCATTAGATATATATTTTTTTGTTCATGAGAAAAACTTCTACCGTTATTACACAATAATATGCATCAAGTAAATGCATGCATTGTGATCCTAACCTGCAAAAAACTGCAAGAAATAAATCATAATAGGTCATTTCAACTTCATTGAGAGTTACGTTAAACTTGAAATCGCGTGTTTACTAAGCGAATGATCTGATCAATTTAGTTGGGATTGTCTCATATGTAACTTATTTTAAGGTGACAGGTCTATGCTATTCGATCTCAAAATATTTACTACTCAAATAATGTACTTTTAAAAAATAAACAGTGTATTAAAAATGTACCTTTAATATAATAACAATGTATTTTATGTCTTGGTGGACCATGATCCATGGTATAATGGTTGACATAATAATTGATCCAATCAAACAACTAATAAATCCTCAACACCAAGTAGTTCGATCAAAAAGCTTGTAATTACAGTTGAGTCACATTCTGCAACTCACATACTCCACCAAGGCTTCAAGTAGACTGAAGTGCGGTTCTTAAGAAGCTTGCGATGATCCATATCTGTGAGCTCTAGCAGAGGCAGACCTCTGGACATGGTTCAACCTGTGCATGTTGTCTTTGAAGTTGACAACGTTGTGGTTCTTGGCTGTTGTGGCTCTTGGAGGCCTGTCCCTGATATTCATGGCGGCATTATTAGGGTTATCATCAGCTTCACTACTTCTTGAAGATTTCTCAGGGTTTTCTGCAACAGGTGAAGATGTATAAGTAGGGATATTGTCTTCCTTTATAGATTTGCTTCTTCTCCTTGTTGTTGTGCTGCTACTGCTTCCTGATTCTTGACTGTTCATCACTGTTTTATCTGTGTATTTACCTGCCCCCTACAAATCAAACAAAACCAAGAAAATTCAAAAACCAACCAAAATGCAGACAAACTGACTTAGTAACCATAAAGTTACAAGTTCGACTCTCAGTGTGAACAGTTTATTGTCATTCTTGGTTTGAGCCGGTCAATAACTTAGCCTAGTTCATCTCCCTGTAATCCTTTGTTAGGTAAAATCATAAGGTGGGGTTTACCAATGAACACTCTCGGACAGTATTGCGAGTTTTCCTCGTTATCCAAAAAAAGTCTGGAAGAAATACATCTTTCCAACATTTCATACAGAATAATATAAGTTCAGTTGTTCAACCTCATTTGAATCACCAGAATCCCCTTTTGGCTCCTCATCATCTTCTGTATCTTTCCTCCGCCTCTCTTTTATTGATTGAGACCTGTGCCCGGAGGCTCTATGCCTGCAAGAAATAGTGCAGTTTACAACAATTCTAAAAGAAAATTTGGGTATTTTAATGAAGACAAACATTGCAGAAAACATTAATTGAGGATACTATGTGAACAGATGCTTCGATTCGATTACCTTCTTCCTTCATTCTTTATGATTGCAGGCTCTGGATCTTCCTTGTGGACTGCAGGCAGCTCAGAAATGTGACATGCTAAGGGGCTTGTGTAAAAGTACTGTGCAAAAATACTAATATATTAGTACTAGTTAAAGATTAAGGAATTGAAGGTTTTTAATTTGTGTCTGTAGTATTGCCTCATTTTGGAGAGCAGAAGCTGCAGAGCCGCGATGGGATGGATATAGCGCGAGGAGCGTGTAGAGTAGACCCGAGGAAGAAGATGGAAAGTGTCTGAAAGCTTCTCTGATGCAAGGCTTGTATGCATAGGGTGGCCTGAAAGTTGTTGGAAGCCTTGTTTTTTTCCAGTATTCTTCTGATGGTGTGCCACATAGCTTGAATATCTTGTTAAGTTGCTCAACCTGCAGGTCCAAATTTGTTTTCTTTTTGGTTAATTTCTTAAGGTTCTTGGAATGAAACATGGTTTGGAGTTTGGGCATTGGACTATGATTTATTCATTATATTAATTACCTCTGTCCTACCAGGCAAAATTGGCCTGCCAACAAACATTTCAGCCATGAGACACCCTGCACTCCACAGGTCAATTCCTGCACCATATTCTGTGGCACCTAGCAGCAGCTCGGGGGCTCTGTACCAGAGCGTCACGACTCGTGTAGTGAGGGGGCGCCTCGTGCCCGTGTTGAAGAAGTTGGCGAGCCCGAAATCTGCGATTTTCAGCATCCCACTTTTGTCAATCAGCAAATTTGAGCCCTTTATGTCTCTGTGCAAAATGCCCCTTTCATGGCAATGCTGCAGGCCAGATAGAAGATGCTGCATGTAGCACTTGACCTGAGTGAAGCCATGATCAGAAATTCAGAATTAGCAATTGAAAAACCCAAAATTTTCGTTCGAAAAGATTTGTGTGTGTTTCTGAGCACCTGTGATTCATTGAGCCTACCACCAGGCCTGGATATAATGCTGGCTAAATCAGACTGCATATAGTCAAAAACCAGGTAAATACTGTACTGCATTCTTGAAGTTGCCAGCCCTTCAAGCTTGATAATGTTTGGATGATCCAACTTCTGCAGAATCATGATCTCTCTTGCCATAAATTTTACACTTTGTGGTTCTGATGTGTCAAACCTGACTTTCTTCATGGCAACAATCTTTCCTGTTTCCTTGTCTCGCGCTTTGTAGACATTGCTGTAAGTCCCTGAACCTACCTAAAATGTATCATCAAGAAACTTGCATCAGGTTCATAATTACCCTAACAACACTAACTTTCAATGTTTTTTTTTTTGAGTGACAAGGAAAACCCACAGCCACTACCCAAAAGTGTGCACTGGGTAAATCAACCAGACCACAATAAGGTAAACCAACCTAAGTTGTCTATAACTGACAGGCTCAAACCAGCACTAACTTTCAATGTTGCATTTGAGAAATCCTAAAGTGTAGTAATGTCTGCTGACCTTATCAATTTTCTCATAGGAATCTGCACTTTTTGGGACTAAACCTGCAAGAACCTGTCCTGGAATATTATCCACTAGCCATTTTGGCCAACCATCCACCATCTCTTCATCCCCAGAGTTTGTTTTCTTGGGATCAATTTCTGCAGGAGCTTTGCCACCACTGCCCCTCGGCTTCTCTCCTTTCCTCGCGATCACCTTCCTATCAACCGCGGTTTCCCTGCCTCCATTGCCAACATAAGCATCATCTCTAATCCTCGGCTCAGGCCGGGAAGGCCTGCCTGCAGGTTCTTCAGTGACATATCTCTGGCCAGTTGATCTCCTAGCCGCCCTGGCATACCCATTTTCCAGCCTCATCTTCTCCGCGCCCCTCTGTGGTGGCTTCGCTTGAACAGACCCCATACCAGAAAGATCCCAAGCTCCCTGAGATTATGAATAACACCACAACAACAGGCTAAAAACTGTGACAGTCTCAAGAAATGGTCACTGTTGTTTCATCAATAACATCAAGAAAAGAAACAGGAAAGGGAGACATGTGGAGAAAAATGATGGGAAATTTTAGAAAAATGCAGCAATGTTGCAATGTAGAATTGGTAAATAGAAGTCAGAAGAGCAGAAGGTGACAAGGGAAGCCGGCCTGCTTTTTCAGAAATAGTTTATATTTTTCTGCTCGATGCCTAGCTTAGCTTCATCCGCTGTGTGAACTTTGGCAAAGAAAAACAAACTGAAAATTCCACCCAAAAGACAAAGAATGCAAGATTTTACACAGAAAACTCAAAAATAAGAAAAGATATCTCACGCCTGCAACTACTTTTGCCATGTGTTTCTATTTAAAATATGTTACGGAGTACTAGAGAAGAATCTTATAGGTATTATTATGCTATTATGCTCTGGTATATGATACAATGACAATGAGTTTTGTAGTATATATATATTGGCCAAGTTTTAGTGCGTCAAGTAGTACGGCGCGGTTGCACCATTAGGTATGAAAAATCGCACCAAGTGTTAGGAAACACACATGGCAAAGGCACAAAATTTAGAAACTTTATTGGTACTATTTTTTGTCGGGCCATATAGTAAGCACTTTTAAACTGATACCATACTCAATGCATTGACCCGATCTAATTAAAAGGTAAAATTTCAAATTTCCCGACATCTTTTAAGATTCGATTTCACGGCCGCAATGACAATGAGTTTTTTTTTTTTTCGTTTTGTTTTTTCCTTTTCGTGAATCGTGAGATACCTGGACAGAGGACTGGAGGAGGCGCGCAAAGCTTACGCCACGGGAGAACAGCAACCTCTTTCTCTTTCTCTTTCTCCGAGGCGCACATTCCGGCGAGGGCACGGGCGAACAGGACAACCATCCCGGCGAGCCTCCCTTCTCCGGCAAACCTTGCATATCGGGCAGTTCCAGAACTCGGACTCTCCAAAAGTAATCATCTAAACCTATTTTTATTTCTTTTGATGTGTATTTTGGCCAACCTCAATGATGTGATAATGGAAGGGTTTTGCTTATTTTTGTGATATGATTTGATTTGCTTATTGGATAGCCAATTGATTTGCTAATTGTTAAGCTGTCAACGAACTTTCAAAGTAAACAAACTTAGAAGCAGCTATCGTTGTTCTGCTCAGCTCATTATCTTCTCCATATGTTTCGATTTTTACATTGAGCTTGGAAATTGGATCTGTTATACGACTTGTTCTAAAAATCGACTCTGTTTATGATAGCTTGTTTTAAGCAAGCTTAATTTACTGGGAATTTAGGAATTTGGTATTCTGTTGGGTATGTGGAATGAGGATTGTCATTGGAAGCCTCCATGAGACCATGACATCTCCATCAACCTGAGTTTAATAAGAAATTTGAGAAGGGTTGTTTAACATAGTTTCTATGTGAAAATTTTATGAATTCTATTGCTTTTCAATGATGAATTGCTTTCATCTTACCCCACTGGTAGCTGTGGGTTCAAGTTCATTCCTAATTCCAACTTTCAAATTCTCTAATTCACAGTTCATTCCTCATTTGAGGGTCTGCCTCCCACCTCCACTTGGTGGCTGAAGTTATGGGTTCAGAGATTGGAACAGTTGAGCGAAGGTTGAAATCGTTTCTCAGTCAGCTTCAATCTGAGTTTGGCATTCTTGATCGAATTGTGTACAAAAACAAGAATCAACACAGAAGATGCTCTTATTTTCAGTACCTGATGAAGGTGAGAAGAGACTTAAGACTTCTCAAATCAGCAAATCCGGAGGAGATTTTCAGTGCCTCATTTGATGTCATCCATGGAAAGAGGCCTAAGCAAAAGGTGCAGCTTCTGGAAAGCCTGAAGAAGAAGAGAAGAACAGACAGTAACAAGCACAACTTTTTGGATCGACTCCTGGGAGTTGCTCACCTGTTGTCACAGATGGCTGAGCCGATGTTGAAGGCAGCAACGCAGGTATCAACTCTTCTTGCTCGATCATTTTTCATGGGGTTTTCATTGACGGTGTTGGCCTTGTTGGCGCGAATCAGAGTTTTGGTTCAGCAAATGCTTCTAGATGTTGCTTTTGTATTCAACCGTGTATCCTCTCTCTCTCAAAAGGAACAAGCCGTTAGGTTAACTCAAGAACGATTCGAGGTTTTTAGAGAATATTATCCCTACTTTCCTAGAATGCATTTGGGAGACAGATAAGTATAGATTAATTGAAAGGAAAGGTGGAAGTGAGGTTGAAAACCAGGAAAAGAAAATCAAAGAAGATGCTGCTTGTATTGAAACATCAAAGATTCAGTACCAAAGTGTAGAGATTTTCCTAGGAGAAGACGAATGTGATAAGACTGTCCCCGATGAAGTTAACGTAGAAAAATCATCTTCCTTGAATGAAAAGGATAAGAGTTCCTCTCTGTTGAGTCCTATCTCCGAGAGTAATGATGATGAGACGCAAGTTCCACCAGGTTCAGATATTGCGGTTTCTCTTGACAAGAGTATTGTTTCTACTGGAAGCGGGATGCTTAAGAGTGATGCTGAAGTGAAAATCACGGCTAAAGCAAAGCGTAATGTTGCATTTGTGTCGGTAAAAGTATCTGCTCCTCCCTCATTGTCATCTGTGAATGAACCAGGACATTGCCTTCAAGGAAAGGAAAAGGGTGGTTCTTCAACTACAGAAGAAGACCCATTTTTCAGTTTACTTACAACAGGGCGAAACAAGAATAGTACTTTGTTTTAATTATTTTTACTGAGAATCATCCTAAACCCCAATCAACCCATGTTTACTACGTAGGGAGTATACAGTTAGATAGTGTGCACCCATTTATTATTTTTTTCATTCTCTCCTTTGTTACGTTTTTATCACTACTTTCGAGTCTAAATCCCTCTCAAATCTACTATGGAGTATATATTATTCGTAGGTTAAGTTGAATCACTTTAAAAGTCAATGTTGACAAGACTGATTTGCAGGCTATTATATTGAGAAACAATGGTTACTTAATGCACATAAACTGATAGTAGTAGTTTTTCATTGTCGCCCTTAAAAAAACACAAAAGAGTGCGAAAGGCAAACGAGGGAAGTATGTAGTTAAATACGAGATAATTGGAGCGAATTGGTTCAAATGTGAACAGTGCTTCTCGTACGATCGGTGTAAATTTATTATTATGTAAAATGCACTACATAGTATTCGAAAACGTACTATAATAAAATGCACCAATGTACCACAAAATATACCACAAACACAAAATACACAGCAGCAGCACACCTAATGATATATTTCTGAATATTTTATGATGTATTTATGCGTAACTAATGGTGACTGATCGCACAATTGCACGAGAACATGATCCTATATATAAAAAAAAAAAAAAGCAGCTGTCATAGTCTCATTTTGGTTCCAAATTCTGAAGTTTGGGATTTTGTAAGACTTGTATAGGCTCTACTTGGCCACACTTTATCCACATAACACCCTCGCTGCCGCCAGACAATTTTCCACTGTTGTGATAAAACTTTAAAAAGCAATATATTTCCTGTTCTTCTTCTTCTTCTTTTCTTCTTCTTCTTCTCACAGAGAAAACTTGAAGATTCTGAGAAAATGCCGGCAACATCATCTCCATTTTCATACATAAAAATCCCAAAACCACCCGTTTCTTCCTCTTGCACTTCGATGAGATTCTGTGCAACCAGGCCTATCATATTTACAGTAAAGAGCTCTCAGGCTGAAGGCCCTTTCAGAAGACCCGTGGCTCCATCTCCTCCTACGCCTGTAAAGCCTGTCCCACCCCCTCCGCCGAGCTCTCCTCCCAAGCCGGCGGCGGCGGCGGCGGCTGTGGAGGACAAAACTGTAATTACTCTCGAGTTCCAGAGGCAAAAGGCTAAGGAGCTACAAGAGTATTTCAAGCAGAAGAAGGCTGAAGAAGCCAATCAAGGCCCTTTCTTTGGTTTTATTGGCAAGAATGAAATTTCCAATGGCAGGTACTCATCAAAATTTCTTCTTTTTTTCTCTTTCTGTTCTCTTGGAATTGCATTTAAAGAACATTCATCTCAGACTTCAGTTTCAATTCTGCTAAAGCCCCGATCTTTATTTCTGGAATTTTGCATCAGGGTTCAGTTCTATTGCTAAAATATTGGGATTTGGGGATGAATGTTTGAGACTTGAGTCAAGTTAGCAACATTAGTATAAATTTTGGCTTAATCTTGATCACTATTCATCCATGGAATGATAGCCAGTCATGATTTTGAACTGTTCTGTTCCTCCATGTAAAGTTGTCACCAAGAGGAACTCTCTGGTTTACTTTTGAGAATGAAATTGAGGGGGTGTTTGGTTTGGAAGGTCAAAAGGCTAGGACTTTAGGAGGATGGCAAATTCAACTTTTAAGTTCTCTTATTTTGGGTATAGTATTTAGTATCCCACCACTCTTAGACTAATCTAGATTTAGCTCGTATCCAGCTCATAGAGTTTTTTTGCGTATATCATTCGGTATTCCCACCACTCTTATACTAATTTAGATTTAGCCTGTGTTGAGCTCATAGCGATTGACTCTTACTCGAGAAAGGCATGCCTACACATATAAGAGTAGAATCTCAAACCTAACAGTTGCATTAAAATGCATTCTAAGGAGTGCAAAAGGAATTGTATCCCCACCATTCTTAGATTAATCTAGATTTAGCCCATGTTGAGCTCATTTTTTTACTTTTGCTCGAGTAAAGCCTGACCCACAGTGCATACATATAAGAGTAGAATACATATAAGAGTAGAATCTTGCCTGCATGGGCAGCTCAACTGGTCATAGGAGTGAAGTTTGGGATGAAAAATCAGGGATCAAGTCTCACCAGTGACAGTGTGGGAGCAACCTCTCAAAGTGAGGGGCTCATTGTGCAGCTGCTTTGTCAGGTTGGGGATTCAACCTTTTGGGGTCTACGGAAGGAATTCACATAGTGACTAGTTTGGCTGGTGCTTTTTGTATTTCTGTCTAGTTTTGCTGTTTGCCTAGCATATCCATATGCGATAACACCCCTTTTGGATTCTTGATGAGCAGATGGGCAATGTTTGGATTTGCTGTTGGAATGTTAACTGAGTATGCCACAGGCTCTGACTTTGTTGATCAAGTTAAGATTCTTCTCTCAAATTTTGGAATACTAGACTTGGAATGATGAGGTTGTCTGGTCTCCAAGCTGAATCTTGTGTCTTTCTGTAATGTATGTGCATGGCTTCCTGTATTATATATTTTAGTTAATTCAGTTGTAGTAAACTGTCCTTACCACAAGCTTTTTAACTCTTGAAAACGTACAGAAACTCCATTCCTTTTCACATACTGAGGCTGATCAATTGTCAGTTCTAATGCACACATTTACTCCTCTTGTTTGTTTTATGGAGCACAATCTATGGTGTTATTCATGTACAAGTAATTAACTAGCTTTACTCCCAAGCATTTTACATGCTTTTGCAACTCAAGACACCATAGATTGTAAATTCTAGACGGGCTTATATATTAAACAAATTGATTCTAAATATGAACGTCAAACAATTTATGATTCTAATTAATAATTCCATCCCTTAAAAATATCTATTTTAATAAAACTTGTGCCCATACATCCCTATGGCTGCTATTTTTATTGGTCAGACCACGAAGTGTCCTTAGACTAATCTCTGTTTGCACCGGACTAACCCAATTAAGAAGCAAAGCACCGAACTGACCCAATTAAAAAGCAAAGTACTGATCAGATTGGTTTTTCTATACTAGAGGGTTACTGCATAAACCATAACTTAAATGCTGCAGACTTAACTGGCGAGTTATTCATCACTGCATTAATGGTATAATTAATGGTATATCAGTATATCTCAATAATATAATTGGATAAATAGTCATACATATATAGATTTATTACACTTCCATAGTGTGGAAGAAGACTGTTACTGCGGTTGTATGTTACTAAAAAAAAAAAGTTTTCATGAATGCATAAGGTCGCGAAGTTGCTTCTCCAAATCGTCCAGACGAGCGCCCCATTCGCCATTGATGCACAAGGCTCGAACACTACTTTCACCTTTAGTTACATCAACGCCTTCTTCTCTTTCTCCGCTTCTGCTCCCTTTCTCCGCCACTCTTTCCCGGCCTCGGGTATGATTTTTCTTGATTTTCTGGGCTGAGGCTCGTTGCAGTGCCAGCAGCACATCGGCGCCGCTCAGGTTTTGTTCCTGTTCTTGCGGCTTCTGCTTCGTTTGCCCTCTTTGTTGCTGGGCGTCCAATCTGAGTGCCGTCCATCTACCTAAATCGGCGGCGCGATTGGGGAGTGATTGCCGGCGGAACTTGGTAGGGATGGTCGGAGAGGGGCGGCAGGTTCTCGCCGATTTGGTGGGGTCTGCAAGTGGAGGGTTGGGATTCCTGTGCAGGAAGGAAGACGGAGCGGCCAACATGGCTTCAAGATTAGTGGCTGAGAGGAGAGGATTTAAGTTGCTGCGTCTTCCAAAATATATTTGTGTTGGTTGAAATTAGATACTGTGGCGTGTGGCCCAGCTCCTGTGATGGCATGGGCAAATTATAGCATAGAAGATGGTGTACCTGACATTGTAGATTCTGGTCTTTTGAGTACTACACACTTTTTTACAATGCAATTTATAATTACTTTTTCAATCTATAAAGCACAAAAAGTCTCTACTGAAGCTCGAAGCCACTCTCTACTTTCTCAACCTACTAAAGCACTTTTTCAACCTACTAAAGCACATCACACTGAGGCTCGAACCTACTCCCTTCTATATGGGAGTGCAACCGAGTGACACTATATCACAAGATCTTAGTAGATTCTGTATACCTTGGCAGATTCTGTATATTTAGTTAACAAATAACATTTAAATTCTATATATTTAGTTGACACATTTTGTACTTGCAGTTGATAGTTTCTGTATCTGTAATTATTATATAATGTGTCACATTATTTGTTTACATGTACAAAAATTGTTAATAGTAAGTACAAAATTTCTGTATCAAGGTTCACAATGCAATATAAACAATGATCCATGCTATAACAATTGTACTTTAAATACATTGTTTGACACTTTGACCACCAGCTTTTTTTTTTTTTTTTTTTAAATACAACTGACCCTATTACATTGTAGTATCTGTTCATTTATATTTTTCTCAACCTGTTGAAGCACAAAGAGTCAATTTCAAGATCTCCTCCACTGAGACTCGAACTCATGACCTCCCATCTGAGGACCACCAGCTATTTATTTATATTAATATTGATAATTAATTTTGAACATAATAAATTTTAATTATAATAAATGTTAATGTAAAATAATATCCGAGCACTGCTCGGATCAACACTGGTATATTAATAATGATGATGAAAACAATGACACGAAAAGCCTGTTAACAAAATTGACATTCAAGAAACTCAATATATAGACACAACAGATGACAAAAAGGCATTTTCAAAGGGATGGTCTGCGAATTCTGAAACTCTTAGCAACATATGGCAACAGATTTCATCTTCTTCATCAGGCTATGGTTGAATGCAAGGGCTCACATTTCGCCTACTCATCTTTCTATCCAAAAACAACCTGGTTGAAACCTCCTTTGCAAACCTTAAACTACATAATCTTGCACGAACAACTCCTTTCGTTCCCGCTATCATACTCATCGCCTGATTCTTCATCACTGCAAACACAAGTGAACAATGAACACGCCTGACAGAAACATTTAGAATTCGTCCATTGTAAAGTGAACTGTCCGTAGTTTAGATAACTCATAAACGTGTAAAGATAGAGCAGCAGAGGCAAGCAAGATTACATCGAATTTGCTCTTAGAATGTTTTGAATTACATGGAGAACATTAAGAGTCCTCGAAAAACCAAAAAACAAGGAAAGAAGGCATAAAAGACTCCGGATAATATTTAGCATTGATCAAGATGAACTGGCTGCATAACTGGAAGTGCAGTCAAATGATTTATAAAGCATGGACATAGAATAGTATTAGAAAGTTGAATGGTTTATGTATTATGTATAATGTATCAAATTGCGAGCCAGAGAAAAACTATTAGATGCAAATACTAGTGAGCCTCTACAAATCAACGCTTCTTAGTTAGGTTACAAATAGAACTCCAACAGCAACCAGCAATATGCCAGAGAAACTTTTTATGAATATTTCAAATATAGAATGAGCAAGGGCAGGATATAGTGACATACCTAAGCTCAAATTCCCGGATCTCGAAAAGCTCCCCACCAGATGTATCTGTCCACTGAACCTTCCTTCTAAGGATATGATCAGGGGCTTCATTACTCGTTTCACCCAAGGTCTCACAATCATTGGCACTACCACCAGGAACCGCTATACTATTTGCTGGTTTCCTTAAGCTACTCTTAAGTGAAAGCTTCACAGATGTATTTGCGTCTTCAACAAGACTACCAGAATCGGTGTCCTTACCCTCTTCAGAAGCAGGGCAACTGGCAGGCGATACTTCTTGCTGTTGAGTAGGACCAACCTTAAGCGGAGATGGGCTCTCGAGTCCAGCGGCAGCACGACCAAAGCAGACAAAGGAAGCGCACCCCCGGACAAGCCTGCTCTTCCTGGAAGCCAGTTCAGGATCAGTATCAGTTTCTTGGTTCACCAATTGGTAATGGCTCCAAGGCGTAACTCTCATGGGCTTCTCTTCGTTCTTCTGACCCAAGAGAAGAAGGGACAGGCCCTTGCTATACCCAGAAGCTGAAGAAGAGAAGAAACCCCCACCTTCTACTGCCAATAACATCAGTTCTTCTCATCTGGTCACCATCCAAAACTGTTGGTACAATAACCCTCACCCACCAAAAATAGGTGCCACTTTTTGCTAGTAGTGCTCCCAACAGCAGACTGTCCAACAGGACAGTCAAAAAGAATGCTGAAAAAACAACCAAAAAGACAAATCAGAAACAACAGTGATTCAGAGGCCTAAAAGAACACACGCCTAAACTTTATTAGTACTTTAAGATTTCAAATTCACCCCAATTTGGCAATTTTGGTTCTCTAGCAACAATCTCACTTCATACGATTTGCAATTAACTAAAGTAATCAACCATAAACATAGCCCAAGTCAGCTAAAAAGCAAAAGTTTATCCTCATTAACAACTAAAACACTCCAACTAAATCAAAGTCCCATGGTTAACACCACTGGCATTCAAGATCATCCCCGGAAAGAAAAAACGGAGAAAGAAAACGAACAAAACCTGGCGGTATTTGTCTAAACAACGGATTCGTAGCTCGAAAATGCAAATCGCAACAAATCAAACAAAATGCAATCTCGAAGAAACTACAGAAAAACAGCAACAAAATCCAAAAGCTCTACAGAATTTGAGCTGCGTTGAATAGAAAGAATGGAGACTACCGGATCTGAGTGAAAAAAATGCCCCGCGTGACTTCACCGGACCGACGGCTCCATCTCCGATTCCTCGAAACCGTACAGAATACACCGAGGCGTAGACTATAGATACACTGAGTCGTATATATGCGTATCAAACTATCAGTGTATGAATAATATAAAAAGTAAAAAAAAAAAAAAATGTAATTTAAGGCCAGTTGGGGACTTGGGGGTAGAAGAGCAAAGAGATGATTGGCTCGGCGCAAATCATAAGTTAAGGCCAACAAATTCATTATTTATTTATTTATAAAATGAATATTTATAAATTAAATATTATTTCTTAATAAGTTCCAAATAATTTAACACGGAGTAATAAGAAATTTTCATTTTAGTCCATTTTCAATTTTCATCAAAATACATCTGATTTTCCTCATATATAAAATAATACTTTTTACAATTAATATTTCTAAAATCTCATATGAGACATGAAATAAAGCCTGAAATCTTATAATCTATAACTAAGGTTTGTTCGTGTGATGGAATACCCTTCTTATCCTTAAATTTCAGTGGGTTTTGCAACCAAGGTAGGTACGTTGTTGT
>CM008331.1:32012555-32024996 GCA_002525835.2 Ipomoea batatas
GCATAGGGCTAGAACTTCTCAATAAATAAATAAATGGTTGTTACATATATTTCTTAGCATGAAAAAATACAAAGCCCCAAAAGAGGTAACGAAATCGGTAAAACATTATTCTCATACTAGAAGATCACGAGTTTAATTCTTACTAATAACACCCTCAACTCCTTTCAGGCAGGCTCATCAGTCTTCCTAATATTGTTTACCTCTTCCATGCGGACGTACATAAGAATGAGATTTAACATGTGCATACTCAAATAATAATTATGAATTTCCTTATCATAAATAAATAAATAAAAGACACAAATTAAATTCCATATTCATAAAGCTTAGTAGCACTTATTTATGGAATTCTACTATTGAACTCCCAAATTTTACTCTCTGATCTGACAAGCATAAATATGACATTTTTATTTTGTGGGTTCAGAAAAAATTATCTACATTCAAAATTTGTGAGAAAAAATAAAAGTTGAGGGTATAATTTGAGAGTAGAAGTAGTATTTTTTTTTAATAATTTATGTGAACTAACGTGATAAATAAGTGTGCAAGGACAACCTGTCATGGGGAGAGATTGGTCGGTACTCACCTATCCGTATGAACGCACCTTTTTTTTTTTAATGCCCGTATGAACGTACTTTAATTTATGTATAAAATTGTAAAACATTCCAAAGTCATCGACAACGAACATGCAAGTTCTAACTACGGAGTATATTTTATATATAACTTTTTTTTTTGCAAAATTTTAAATATAACTTAGTTTGTCATATCTGATATACCTAGCTATTTTTTTTTACAATGATTTTCAAAAGGATAATGCTATTTCCTCTTTTAGATTTACGTCTAATAAAATTCTTTATTTTTATTAAGCGTCTATAAATAAAACATGATTCTCGTAAGGTCAATAGAAATTGAATCTTACTGAATGCACCATATATAAACAGTTGTTAGCAAAATCATAATATAATACAAAAGCAACGTGATTAATTAGGATACACCTACCATACACGCGGCTCTAATAATATACTTGTTGGTGACTTTAACATGATTTTACACGCATTAGATTTTTATATTGTCTCATGTCATTTACAAAGTTGGGATTTAACTATCTTATTATAGAAGCTAAGCACCACTTTTTATATTATTTGAATCAGATATGCTCCGACCATACAACAAATTAAATATTTGGGAAGTGGTGGTGTGCTATGCCTCACAAAGCAGTAGATCAACAAATTAATATGAGGGAGGATTTGTTGGGGATTCCTTCCCCACGGGATGTGCTGACCTCACCGCGTAGCTAGTTTTTGGGGGGCATCCCCTCCTATTTGAATAAAGAAAAAATTAGTCTGAATGGACAGCTAAATTGGTTACATGGTGAAATTTAGAAATCAGGGATCAAAGTCTCACTAGTAACAGTGTGGGAGCACTGTTGCAAAAATCAGTTTAGGCGACCGCCTAACGTCTAATTCGGCTGAGTAGATAGCCGTCTAGTGCCTAATTCAGCTAAGTTAACTCGTCCATTTCAATCGAATTAACTGAGTTAATCCGGTCGACTATGCCTTGCTAATTTTTTTCTATATATATATATATACCCACACACGTGCACTGTTTTATTTTTAGTTAGCCGTATAGGCGTGCACAATAAGTAAAGATCTAGACTCTATATTAAACTGAGTTACAATGATTTACATCTTCTATGCCCTGTCGGATATGGAAAAAAAAAAGAAAAAAAAAAAGAAGAAAAAGTATGTACATCATATTAAATTACAAATTGCGCACGCGTTTAATTCTGAAGTGTCACGTTCCGACAATTTTAGTACTTCAGCTTCAGGATGATAGCATGCCGCTCTGGAAATATTTAATTAAAACTCCATTTGCTAGCATACTCACGTGGAAAATGAAGCACAAATTCTATCTCAGCCATGGCAGTGTTGTATAAATGAGCTTTATCTGATCTTCTACCACCCATTTCATATCTCCAACAAAAAAGAAGATAAGATCATCGTACAAATTAAAAATGTTGAGAGCTGTGACGAGATTGTGCGCTTACACGAGCAGATCGGTAGCCATTTTGTTCTATACATGGCTACCGCAAGCTCTGAGGATCAGTATACTGGCATTTTTCGTGGCTCTGAATCGGTGCGGGCGAGCCTACGCGAGGTATCAGTACAGGGCGATGGTGAGGAGGGAGGGGAGGACGTTTGTTTACAGACGGAAGAGTTTGTTTTCGAGGCCGGAGCCGGCGCCGGAGTGTGCGATATGTTTGTCGGAGTTTGTGGAGGGGGAGGTGGGGAGGGAGTTGGAGAGGTGCCGCCACGTGTTCCATGCGGGCTGTGTGGAGAAATGGCTGTTGCATGGGGAAGGGCACGGGAGCTGTCCGCTTTGCCGGAGTCCGGTGGTGGTGCCGGGGGCGGACGTCGGAGAGTCGTGGAAAGACGAGAGGGGAGAACGGCTGTGCTTCGAGGAAGACTTGGCTCATCTCTTGCTCGCCGGACTGCCCAATATCTGCACTGCCACTTGTTAGGACACCCTTTGTTGCAACTAACAAATGCTGAAATACATTCTTACAAGATAGGGTTACGAGTTTCTCTCGTCAATCAATTTTTTGCAAGCTAAATCTTGTTGAGTTGTTGCTAATTTGGTTTAATTTTCATATAGATTTGATTTTGTAAAGAAAAATGAAAGTCCTTTTTATACATTTGTCATTATGAAGAATGTGTACTTTATTCATAAACTTCAATTCTCCTAATGCCAGTTTTTGATAACATTAAAAGATTGAGTTTGTAGCCAGGAGCAATTTATATCATGGACCCTGGTCCACATGATATTATGAATCCTGAATCTAAAAGACGAGTTACGGCCAGGAAGGAATAGATTGGTTGAAATAATATATATTCTGCTAGATAGATGTGTTGGATACAATGTGTTGCCCTTACTAGAGGCTTTATCTATATCTCCCTTTTAATGTCTATACTCTATAACTTAGACTACTTAAGCTTATCACTAAATGATCACCATCTACTGAGTTGCGAGCTGTTGAATTGCTCTGATCTGAGTACCATAACCCCAAAATAATGTCCGTATTGCAAGTTTAGTGAAGTAATTAGTTCATTAATTCACATCTCTAATACAATTTATAAACATATTCATAGTAATTTATAATATATGATAGTCACCACCATCTATAAGGGAGTCATAGATGAGGAGAAGTTCGTTGAGTTTGTACATACTATGAATTTCTTCATCATAAAATAAATAAATAAAAGACACAAATTCCACATTCATAAAGCTTAGTATCGTAGCACTTCTTTATGGAGTTTTACTATGGAGACTCAAATTCTACTTTATCAATTATACTCCTTGATGCGGGGTAAGTATGGATATAACACTCACTTTTCTCACTTTTGAAAATAAAAGCAAAAAAAAAAAAAAAAACTAATAAGGGTAAAATAGAAAAAATAGAATGATGGTGATATTCAATTTTGAAAAGAAGAAAACATTTTAGGATAATGCTATTTTCTTTTTTAGATTTACGTCTTATAAAATTCTTTACTTCTATTGAACGCCTATAGATAAAAACTTGATTCTCGTACTTAAAAAGTCAATACAGTCCGACTATATGGTTGTTAGCAAAATTATAATCATAGTATAATATAAAAAACAACCTGATTAGGATACACATTAAGGCTGGGTTTGTGAAGGGAAGATCAATAATAGACAACATTCTGTTAGCTCAAGAGCTCTGTCAAGGCATGTCTGCTGGTAATAAAGATGTGGTTCTGAAATTGGACATGGCCAAGGCATATGACAGGATGTCCTGGAAGTGTGTCTTGGCTGTGCTTGAGAAGTTTGGTTTTTGTAGAAAATGGATTGACATTGTGAATAGAATTATCAATAACATTTGGTATTCTGTAGTGATCAATGGAAACCAATGTGGATTCTTTCATTCCACAAGGGGCTTAAGGCAGGGGGATCCTCTTTCCCCCAGCCTCTTCATAATTGCTGCTGAGTTATTATCATGTTTGCTGACTTTAACTGGGACTGGATTCACACAAGCAAAAGGGGGGCCTGGGATTAATCATTTATCATTTGCAGATGATATGATCATTTTCACAACTAGTAAGGGGGAGGCACTGAAAAAAACAATGAGGGCTTTGGAATGTTATGAGAGTCAGTCAGGGCAACTGGTGAATAAGAATAAGAGTGGCTTTTACATGCACAAAAAGGTGAGAGGTGAGGATGTGAGTAGGGTGAGAGCTTTAACCAAATTTCAGCATAGAGAGTTCCCCTTTACTTACTTAGGTTGCCCAATATACCTGGGAAGGAAGAGGGTAGCATTGTTTTCTTCTTTGATTGACAGGGTTGCAGCAAAGTGCAAAGGGTGGCACACCAGACTTTTAACACAAGGAGGGAAAGCAGTTTTAATCAGATCGGTTCTTCAGGCCCTCCCCATGCATGTATTTTGTGCAATTAATCCTCCCAAAGCTGTCATTAAGCAAATTGAGATGATCTTTGCAAATTTTTTCTGGGGAGAGGTGGAGGGCAAGCAGAAATATCATTGGTGTTCCTGGGAGACTCTTGCAAAAGCAACAGATGAAGGGGGTGTTGGTTTTACAAGTTTAAGAGAGTTGGTGGCTGCTGCAGGAACAAAGCTTTGGTGGCACTTCAGGACTGATAAGTCGCTTTGGGGAGATTTTCTGGAAGCTAAGTATTGCAGCAGGTCGAATCCTGTGTGCAAAGGCTGGCAGTACAGAGACTCTCATGTATGGAGGAGGATGGTGGAGACTAGGGAAAGGGTGGAGAGTGTGATAGAATGGAAGGTTGGTGAGGGAAATGTTAATCTATGGTGGGACAATTGGTCAGGGGAGGGCCCTCTGGCAAGGGTGCTAGGAGTGAATGGGAAGTCAAGATCCAAGGAGAAACTAAGGGACTACTATGTAAATGGTAGATGGGTGGTTGAGGAGCTGGGTGAGGAGGTGGGTAGAAGGGTGGCGACTGTTAGGCTGAGGGAGGGGGTTTCTGACATGGCTGTCTGGAAACCAGATTCTAGAGGGCAATTCACTTTTGCAGCAGCCAGGAAGTTTGAGAAGAGATTGCTGAGGGATAGAGTATGTTTTAAGCATTGGAGTAGGAGGGTATGGGCAAAACATGTGCCTTGGAAAATATCTTTTCTTGCCTGGAGAGTTCTGAAGAGGAAAATCCCAATGGATGATGTTCTGAGCAGGTTTGGCTACAACATTGTGTCAAAATGCAGCTGCTGTAGTAGCTCAGGCTTATGCACCTTGCAGCATCTGTTTTGCACTGGAGAGATTGCAAGAGAGGTATGGGGGTTTTTTGCAAATTCCCTGGGAATAAGAATCCAAATGAGAAGTCTTGAACAGGTGTGCTATACCTGGTGGAAAAAAAAAAGGCAGAACAGCCTTCTATAGGTTTCATCCCTCATAGGCTCAATTAAACAGACCACACATGGCTTGTGCAACCTCACCAAGTTCTTAATTCTGTAAGGGGAGCCTTGGGAGCCAACTCCCCTCACATTCCAACATAATAGCTTCAACATCATCCCTGTACACCACCCCCAGCCTGAGAGGCCTTAGCCTTCTTCCCCCCACTACCCTTTTTCCTTTTGTTCTTCTTTTTCTGAGCTTTTGTTAGCTTAGTTGGGGTTGCATTCATCCCCTTTAGCACTCTTTCATTCTCTTTTTCTACCTCTGCTACTCTAACACCCTCCTCCTCATCCTCACTGTTCTCAACTGAGGCAATAAACTCCTCATCAGACTCATTCACCTCTCCCTCCTCAGTGCTAGAACCCCCTCCATCCCCAGGGTCCCAATCTGCCTTGAAGTGGCTTGTGTCATAAAGATTCCCCTCTTCATCAACATCAGACCCCAACACCCCAAAATAGTTCCCTCTACCCATCCCCTCTTTCTTTATTTTTCTTTCATTTTTGTTTCCTCCTCCCCCATGTTTTTGTTCCTCAACCTGTTTTCCCTTCTCCTTCCTCTTCTCAAACTTCTCCTCCTGCCATTCTCCCTCAGCATTTTTTGGTTCTCCCACCCCTAGTCCACTTGACTCCCCTTTAAAAAGGGTCCTTTGAGCCCCTTTCTTAATTTCCTCCTGCTGCAACTTTGCAGCAGGGTTCTGCCTCCATTGCTTTTGTTCTGTCTGCTGCTGCATTTCTGCAGCATCCTTCTTTTGGTTCTGTGTTCCTCTGCCAATGCCTTGAGATTGTGGCTGAGGCTGAGGTCCCATGTTGGGGCCCCCCTCCTTCTTCCCTTGCTGACCTCCAGTAGGCCCTTTATTCCACTGCATTCCTCCAGATTTGGTACCTGCATTGGTTACAGGGGCACCCAGAGGCCCCTGCCTACAAAATTCCACAGCATGTCCTTGTTTAAAGCAGTTAGAGCAGTAGGGAGGAACCCTTTCATACTCCAACTTCTGGATATAACCCAAGTCCTCTGATCCAGGATCATCATCAAAGCCAATAAAAATTTCTGTGATCAGAGGCTTGAGTAAATCCACTTCCACTTTGATCCTAGCATAGCTAGGTCTAGTGAAATGCAATGTTGCATAGTCTGGGGCCAAAAACCTACCAATTGGCTTGCTAATCTGCTTCAAGGAAGCAAGATTAAAGCAATTTGCACTAAGCTTAGGAAGCTTTACCCACACAGGGGCAATGCTGGATTCTCTCTCAGTAGAAAATCCCAATGACCACCTAAATAATCTCATTTGAAACCCTCCAAACATGATGTGCTCCTTCATGAGAATATTTAGGCAGTCACTCTCCTGAGAAAATGCCAATGTGACATGTCTTGGATCCACCCATCCAATTTCAACAGTCCCTTTCAAAATGTATTTATTAGCAAACATTTTCCTTATTTCCTCTAAACTAGGTCTTCCCCAAGAGAATTTACCAATAAGCAAGTGGTTTTCAATTACATTCATTTGTTTTGTTTCAGTCTTTTTAAATCTGATTGCAGGGAGACCCCTATGGTTTTCAACCTCTTTTTCTGCAATTGATGGTTGGGGCAATCCATCAAAAATTCCCCCCTCACTCTTACTTGTGTCACCTTGAAATAAATTTGATGCCAGTTTATTCATATTCCATTGATTCTGGAGGAGAGTTTTTGATTGGATTACCCCTTTCCCTTTCTCTAAGCCACTCTGTATTTTCTGAGCTACATTAGGCTTAGCCTGGCCAGCAGCATTCCTTGGAAGATTTTCATTAACAGGAACACTCTGGCCAGGGGGATCAGATACAGGTTTTGCCACTGAAACATTTTCACAAACATGTTCCCTGCGAGGATTCATATTGGATGTCCTCCCCCCAGGGCTAACAGCAAAGGATGGTTTCAGATTACTTACCTTCCCCTGGTTGTCATGGGGAGCTTCCATGTATTGCTTTGTCTTCTCCATCTTTGGAGCTTCGTTAATGTCTTCTTTTTTCCCACCTTTTTCAGCCACAGTTGGAACATCCAATCTCCCAGCTCTTTTCATTCTCCCAACATCGGAGTCAAAGAGCGGATTCTCAACCAATTTGATTCGTTCCCCTGCCTCCACACCATTGTTCATGGCAGGTACGTAAAAATCCCTTTCTTCTACAGGTTTTAGGACACCAGCCGGTCCTTCCTTCTTCCTTGATTGTGCTCCAGGAACTGCCTTAGGTTTCTCTCTTTCCGTAGCCAATTCCCGTTCTCCTTCCAATTTTTCCTCAAATGTTACTCCCTTCTTGATCGGGATTGCTTTCTCCTCAATTTTATTCTTTAATTGTCTCTCAAATTCAACTTCTAGCGTGCTTCGATTAACCATTGTTTCCGTCTTCTTCCTGATGGCCTTCGCCACTTCTTCCAACTACCATGCTTACGCGGCTCTAATATATTTAATTTGTTGTTGACTAACATGATTTTGCATAAACACGCATTACGTTTTTATAGTGTCTCACAGCATTTACAAAGTTGGGACTTAATATCTTATTTTAGAAGCACAGCTTTTTATATTATTTGAACCGGATATGGTCCGTCCATACAACAAACATTTGGGAAGTTGTGGCGTGCCATGCCGCACAAAGTAGTATATTAAATTACAAATTCCGCACGCATTTAATTCTGACATTTTTTTTAGTACTTCAGGGTGAGTGATGGCATGCCGCTCTGGAAATGTTTAATTAAAATTCCATTTGCTAGCATACTCACGTGGAAAATGAAGCACAAATTCTTATCAGCCATGGAGGTGTTATATAAATGAGCTGCGCTTTATCTGATCTTCATATCTCCAACAAAAAAGAAGATCAGATCAGATCAGATCAGAGTACAAATTAAAAATGGTGAGAGCTGTGACGAGATTGTGCGCTTACACGAGCAGATTGGTAGCCATTTTGTTCTATACATGGGTGCCGCAAGCTCTGAGGATCAGTATACTGGCATTTTTCGTGGCTCTGAATCGGTGCGGGCGAGCCTACGCGAGGTATCAGTACAGGGCGATGGTGAGGAGGGAGGGGAGGACGTTTGTTTACCGACGGAAGAGTTTGTTTTCGAGGCCGGAGGCGGCGCCGGAGTGTGCGATATGTTTGTCGGAGTTTGTGGAGGGGGAGGTGGGGAGGGAGCTGGAGAGGTGCCGCCACGTGTTCCACGCAGGCTGTGTGGAGAAATGGCTGTTGCATGGGGAAGGGCACGGGAGCTGTCCGCTTTGCCGGAGTCCGGTGGCGGTGCAGGGGCCGGACGTCGGAGAGTCGTGGAAAGACGAGATGGGAGAACGGTTGTGCTTCGAGGACGACTTGGCTCGACTCTTGCTCGCCGGACTGCCCAAGATCTGTGGCACTTGTTAGAACACTTTCTTGTTGGAATATCATTTGTTGCAACAAATATTGAAACATACACATTCTTACAAGATATACTAATTATGAGTCTTTTTGTCACTCAAAAATATAAATGCCATTCACCAACATTTAGGAATTAGGACCATTCAATCCTGGTTGTGATTATATGCATTACTTTTTTGCAAGCTCAATCTTGTTGAGTTGTTGCTAGTTTGATTTAATTGTCATTGAGATTTGATTTTGTTAAGAAAAATGAAAGTCCAATCTTTTTATACATTTGTCATTATTTAAGAATGTGTATTTGTTTTCCTTTCAAAAAAAAGAAGAAAGAATGTGTACTTGATTGATAAACTTCAATTCTCCTAATATATGCAAGTTTTTAATAACCTTAAAAGATTGAGTTTGTGGAATTGTAGCGGCAATTTATATCATGGACCAGGCAGGGTTTACATAGTATTAAATGGACTCTGGATCGAAATAACGAGATACAAAATGTATATTGATAAGGTATAGAATTTCATAACACAAAACACAAAAAATCACAAAACAAGACACATACACGTGCTATACATTTACCTATTTTTCAAATATGATTTAGGTATATAATTTGTGTTAATAGACGCAAAATTTCACAACACAAGACACATAAAAATTTATAATATAAGACACAATTATTAATTTATTTTAGGTACAAAATTCATAATCTTAAGGTATAGAATTACATAGCACAAGACACAAAAACTCACAACATAACACATATGCATGCACCGGGGTCCACAATGCACTGCGAACCTTAGTCCATCAATAAGAAATCTATCTCTTCAATCTCTCCCTATTTTCTCTGTGTAGTTTTTCTTGTTGTTGCTTGCAATTTCACTCGTTTCATAACATGATAACCATATTCACATTGTAATTTAATATATATATATATATATATAATGTGCATGAACACTACGTCCACGTGCACAATCGTGGCGCGCTATAATCCAATGCATTCCTCACTTTTGAAAATAAAAGCAATAATTATTAAAAAAAAAAAAAAAGACGAAGAAGCAAAACATAAATTAAAAAAGTAGAATGATGGCGATGCTCAATTTAAAAAAGAAGACAACATTTTGGAACAAACTAAAAAAGAAAAATAAAAGAAGTAAAATTGGACAAAGGGATATATTTTATATATAGCTTAGTTACTCTATACCTAGCTAATTTTTTGTTTACAATTATTTCTCAAAAGGATATATAATACTATTTACCCTTTTAGATTTATGTCTAACGAAATTCTTTATTTCCTTTGAACGTAACGCTCATAGATAAAACTCTCGTACTTAAATGGTCAACACAAATTGAGTTAGACTGGATGAACCATATATAAACCGTTGTTAGCAAAATCATAATATAAAGAGAACATGATTAGGATACACTACCATACACGGCTCTAATAATATATTTGTTGGTCATGACTTTAACATGGTTTTGCATAAACTAACGCGCATTACGTTTTTATATTCTCATATCATTTACAAAATTGGAGCTTCTTATCTTATTTTAGAAGCTAAGCACAACTTTTTATATTATTCGAATCAGATATGGTCCGTCCATTTCACACATGAAATTGGCCAGCCATGCCGCACAAAATAGTATATTAAATTACAAATTGCGCACGCATTTAATTAGGACAATTTTAGTACTTGAGGGTGAGTGATGGCATGCCGCTCTGGAAATATTTAATCAAAATTCCATTTGCTAGCATACTCACGTGGAAAATGAAGCACAAATTCTTATCCATGGCGATGTTGTATAAATGAGCTTCGCTTTATCTGATCTTCATATCTCCAACAAAAAAGGTCAGATCAGAGTACAAATTAAAAATGGTGAGAGCTGTGACGAGATTGTGCGCTTACACGAGCAGATTGGTAGCCATTTTGTTCTATACATGGCTACCGCAAGCTCTGAGGATCAGTATACTGGCATTTTTCGTGGCTCTGAATCGGTGCGGGCGAGCCTACGCGAGGTATCAGTACAGGGCGATGGTGAGGAGGGAGGGGAGGGCGTTTGTTTACAGACGGAAGAGTTTGTTTTCGAGGCCGGAGGCGGCGCCGGAGTGTGCGATATGTTTGTCGGAGTTTGTGGAGGGGGAGGTGGGGAGGGAGCTGGAGAGGTGCCGCCACGTGTTCCATGCGGGCTGTGTGGAGAAATGGCTGTTGCATGGGGAAGGGCACGGGAGCTGTCCGCTCTGCCGGAGTCCGGTGGCGGTGCAGGGGCCGGACGTCGGAGAGTCGTGGAAAGACGAGAGGGGAGAACGGTTGTGCTTTGAAGAAGACTTGGCTCGTCTCTTGCTCGCCGGACTGCCCAAGATCTGTGCAGCCACTTGTTAGAACACTTTCTTGTTGAAACACAGTTTGTTGCAACTTGCAACTAACAAATGTTGGAAACACATTCTTACAAGATATAGTGGTTAGGAATTTCTCTAAAAAATATAAAGGTTTTCACTCATTCACCAACATTTACCACCATTCAATTCTGGTTGTGACTATATGCATTAATTTTTTGCAAGCTCAATCTTGTTGAGTTGTTGCTAGTTTGGTTTAATTGTGATATAGATTTGATTTTGTAAAGAAAAATTAATGAAATTCCTTTTCATAAATTTGTCATTGGGTAAGAATGTGTACTTTATTTATAAACTTCAATTCTCCTAATTCAAGTTTTTGATAACATTATATTTAAAGATTGAGTATGTGGCGGCAAGTAATTAATATCATGGATCAGTGTCTATATAAATAGACACATAGTATTATGGACCTTGAATCGAAATTACAAGATACAAAATTTCATAACAGAAATTGATATGTCATGAATATTTTATTAATGTGTAGTCATTATCCCAGCTATTTTATTTCTTGATAAATAAAAGGCCGAGTGTCCTTTGGAGTATTGAAGGGTCAATTAAGCTTACTTCCTATATATAGGCTAATATATTTCATTCATATATGTACTTCTTCTCAGATCTCATAGAAGAATGTGTACTCATTTAAATTCATCAATAAGAAATCTCTCCATTTTCTCCATATTCTCTCTATGTATTTCTTTTTCTTGTTGCTTGCAATTACTCTCGTTTCATAACATGATAAACATATTCACATAGTAATTTATAATATATATGATAGCCACCACCATCTATATGGGATCGGAGTAGATAAGGAAAAATTTAGTTTGTCCTATTAAGTATATATTCATACGCAAGCCAATAGACTATATTCACGTCCAAACTCAAGGTCCAACAGTTGAGGCATCTATCATCGCTATTCTTTTGAAGGGACTACTATTTGAGGATATTGTGTGGGTGAATTTGTCACGTTTTATATGGTTCACTTTGAGTTGTTTTTTAATGTATTAAAAAAAACAAATTATAAGTTATAACACCATATCAATATCAATCAATAACATATTACTAAAAAAAAAAAAAGACTATAACATCAAATCTATATTATAGCGAAATTAAAGATTGTGACCACTAACCACCATGAGGTGGTTTTCATCGCAAGCTTTTTGTCTAAATATATAAAATGTGCATGAACACTATGTCCAGGTGCACAGTCGTGGCCATAATTCAATGCATTCCTCACTTTTGGAAATAAAAA
>CM008331.1:32047800-32058155 GCA_002525835.2 Ipomoea batatas
AAAAAAGATTGTATATATCCCCTTCCCCAAATACCCTGTCAGCATTTATCCCTCTTGTTGGTTCATGTGTGTGTGTGTATATATATATATATATATATAGGCCAGTGTTCCCGTGAGTCCACCCTTCCCCATGAGTCCGTGCATGGCAACTGTGCACTTCACTTGCACAGTTCGCGTTGCACAATTGACGAAATCTAAGTCATTGATCTCAAGCATTCAATGGCCCAGATCTATTCACACGGGCTCACATAATGGACTCATTTGATCACTAATCTATATATATGAGCGACCAGGGAAACACGCAACCACTATCCGAGTGTGTGTATTGGGGTAAATCCCACCTTGTGACCCATCCAGCAAATGACCAGGTAAACTAGTAACCCCATTTGAGCTACGAGGGAAACTCACAGCCACTATCTGAGGGTGTGCATTAGAGTAAATCAAGTCTTGTAACCCTAGCCGGTAAAGACCAGGTAAACCCCGCCTTGTGACACCATTAACCCCGCCTTGTGACACCAGTCAAAACAAGTCTACAGCCTTGAGCTACGAGGGACACTCGCAGCCACTATCTGATGGTGTGCATTGAAGTAAATCAAGTCTGGACAGCATCAACCCCGCCTTGTGACACCAGCCAAACAAGTCTATATTGCCTATAGTTGACTAGCTCAAACAAAAAGGTTAATAGACCGGCCTCGTTGGAGTCGAACTTGTAATCTTACGGGTGAATTCATAGGAAAAAGAAGGCATATATACCATTGGAACCTCTTTGGTTATGGTGCCATTGCAGCTGGGTAAGATGGTACATGGAGTTAGAAACCGCAGATCGTCTGCACGTGGTGGTGGTGTGAACAAAATCACTATCCATTTTCCTGACATCCTCAGGAACAGAACCTGGAACAACCTTCCCATGGCGGCGTTTGAAGAGGCGCTTCTTCCGCGACCCAACCATCTGCTGGGAAGCCTGGGATTGTGTCGACACGCAAGCACCCATTGTAATCAACGCACCAAAACCACCCCAGCAATGCAGAAACCAAAATACCTGATAAACACACTGTTGATGAAAAAAAATCAAAATCTGGAACAGGCATTTTAACAAACACCATCCGGTCATGTTAAATCAGCCTGGAATTCTGTAAACATACCTCAGATCGATCGAGAATCAGAGGAGCATGAGCATGTTGATCTTCGAATTATTTCCCTGGTAATCAATCACCCACCACACCTACACAGAATCAAACACAAAGAGATCGAACATGATGAAAAAACATCTGATTTATAACAAACCCATGCCCTGATATTCAAGATTTCTTCAAACCCATCAATGTAAAGATCATACCTATTATATTATATTGTTGGGAAGATAATATGATTGGCAGAGGCGATGGGTGTCTCCCTCTCTCAGGAAGAAGATGAGTCGAGAGGGAGGGAGAGAGCGAAAGCGTATGAACGTGATCCAACCACCTCTTTTTTTTAAACGCCTGATCGAATGTGATATATTAATTCTACCTGGAAAGCGACATGCATGCATGCACACATAAATTAGATGTAATAATGTTTTTTGTGCTAAAATATATATGTAGGGTGGCAGAAGGAGAGAAAGAAGAGGAGGATGGGAGGACAGGAACGTAGTCTTAATTAAGGACATGTGATTATTCACTCATTAATTTAGTTTTAATTATTAATTATCAAGGTTTCATTTTTATTTTTTTACAAGAGAAACTTGTAGTCATTATTTGTGGGTGGTATCAATGTAGTAAATGTTGGAGATAATATTCAAGTAGGACTAGTTTCCCATCAACTCTTGTCCCACATACATTACTGTCATTAGAGATTTAATATCAACTCCTTTTTGAGTGTTTGAAGTATTTTGGAGGGAAAGGAAAGGGGAACCTCACATGTGTGTCGTCACCCGCCCAGTTCAGATTCAAATAGTACTATAAATACCCACGGCATGCACAGATGGTCCCGAGTTGGTATTAGGTAGGTGGAAAGGCTAAAAGTCCAATTCCACCCATAAATGTCGAGCTAACTGGTCGGTAAAGATTGGGAGTGATCCATCTCGACGACCTACCGAGCTCACCTGAAAACTATACAAGCAATATAAATTGCATTATATAAATATCATGTGTGACGAATTTTATCATCTTATGTGTAATAATTTCTAAATTATACAAAAGAGATAAATTACACTAAAAAATATTGTGTGACAAATTCCACCCATAGGTGTTAGTTAAAATTAAATGTGTGCCTTTGATGTGCAATAATTACTTCACTTTTTGACGGTGTTGCTTGTATTATGTTGTTTTATGAAGGTATTGCACTTTGCATGCATTCTACGATAATCATATAATAATTAATTGATTTCCCTACTATGAAGCCATGCACATGTGCTACCTAATTAGTTAATTGGTAACATGCCCCAATACCAATTTAAAATCATTTTATAATACCCTCGTTATTTCATTTTAAAATCGTGTGTGTACACAAATATACTAAACATAATATTATGAAAATTTGAATTATAAATTATTTCAATCAAATCTCATTAATCAAATCATATATTTAAAATAGGACAACGAATATTATTTTATCTTCGTTGAATTATACATATAATATTATGTCAAGTAAGTTTTACTCTTGGTGTCATAATCATTAATCGTGGATTCAAAGTTTTTAACTTCAAGAAGTTATTTAAGAGATATACTCATTAATTATATGTAACAATGTCGGATGGAATATTGGGTATAGCGAGTTTATTCATGTGAATTTTTTTTTTTTTTTTTTGACGCATGTGAAGTTTTTTTTTTTTAAAGTTAAAATAAGTTATTTAAGAGATATACCCAATTCAAGAGATATTCATGAGTATAAACTAACACGCCCTAATGGCTAATGGTGGCATGCACATCAGACATCATTAAATTCAAATGTCCAAACCTTAATATAAATAACATGTCTTCAATTTGGACAATGATCTAGTTAAAATGTATGCATTCGGATTTATCTTCAATTCAAAATACTAACAACATCCCCATCAATGCATCTTGACGTGGTTTTTGAGGAAACAAAGCATATGTGGATGAGAGAGAAGGTATTTCTTTGTTGAATGAGATTGATTTTTGTCAGCTATGTAGACCTAATCAAGAATGCAATACTGAAAGAAAGCCTCACGTGAGGCACTAATCTCGCTCCTTTGGGCGCGTGCAGTCTTGACTGGACGCATAAATCTTTATTATTTTTTAAATTATGTCTTTAATCTCGCTCATATTTCTTAATCATACTTGTAAAAACTTCTAAAAACTACCACGATGCTTTAAGTTAATAAATGTACACAAACTCTTATGACAAGATTGACAAAAAAAAATGTTAATTAATAAGAATCAAATATATGACGGTCTATATGACAATCATCCTTTACTTACACATTCACTCATTTAGAGCGTTTGTGTAAGAATAACTAAATAGAGTAATTTGTAAAATAAAATAAAATAAAATAATTATTCCATATCTATTTTATTTTGAAAAAAGTGTCAAATTGGCCCCCTAAGTCGGATGGATAGTGCAATTAGGCCCCCTAACTGAAAAAAACTCCATTTAAGCCACTTAAACCGGCAAAAAAGTGCAATTGAGTCCTAAATGACTTGTTTATCAGGTCAAATTCAGTTAGGGGGCCAAATTGCACTATCCACCCAGTTTAGGGGGCTAATTTGACACTTTTCATTTTTTATTTTATTTTTCAAAACAAATATTTTTATTTATTTCAGTTCAAAAAAAATATTTTTATTTATTAAAAATATTATTTATTATCAATAAAAAAAAATTAAAAAACAACCACCGGCAGTTTAATAATTTGGTCCTACTGTCAAATTAATTTGTAGAATTCGTCCCCAAGTGTTGGCCATACGCATTTTTCGTTCCTAAGTTATAATTGATGCTGCACTTTTTGTGCCTTTATTAATAAAACATTAAGGACGAAATTTACAATTTTAGTATAACTCACGGACGAATATGTTGGCATTGCATTTTTCGTTCTTTTGTGCTCACTTCTCCTTTAGAGACGAAAAATGTAATTTTCTATTTTTTGTTTTTTTTTTTTTTAAAAAAAAATTATTTAAAATAATTATTTTTAAATTATTTAAAATAATTTTACAAAACTTTTTTAATAATATAAAAACAATTATTTAAATAATTTTTTTGAAAAAAAAGAGAAAAAAAAAGTCGGCAGTCCCTAGCTGGGATTGCCGACTTTTGTTTTTTTTTTTTGTTTTTGGTTTTTTTTTTGTTTAAAAAAATTAAAAATTATTAAAATTATTTATAGAATACAAATTAATTTGACATTATGACCAAATGTGATACAAATTAAAAAGTTTTGCACTTAATTTCAGTCAAAGGAGTAGTAACCTGATAAACAAGTCATTTAGGACTCAATTGCACTTTTTTGCCGGTTTATGAGACTTGAATAAAACTTTTTTCAGTTAGGGGACCTAATTGCACTATCCACCCCACTTAGGGGGCCAATTTGACACTTTTCCCTTTTATTTTTAAGGAGTCCCCAACCCGTTCACATAAGATTTGACGAGAACATCGGAGATCAAATGCTAAAATTCCACCGTCGGTGACCACTGCGATGACCTTCCGACTGCTCGGTACAGTGACCGTCAACAAGGTACGACCGGAAACTTTCATCCCGGATATAATTGCCATTGTTTTACTTTCGTTTCAATGCTAAAATTGCCCCGCCATTGCTTAATTTGTACGAACACTGATCTAGATCTATCACATTCTATTTTTTTTATTATAATTTTTTTTTTTCATTTCTGAGATCCCTTTTGCAAAATTTCAATTCAGCAGTCCGTCTTTTACTTCTCTGGATCAGAATTANTATTTTTTTGGGAAAAGGGTCAAATAAGCCCTCAAACATTACCCAAAAGTGCAATTAGGCCCTCAAAGATTCAAAAAGTTCAATTAAACACACGAACTTACCATTTTGAGTCATTTAAATCCATACTACCGGTTGTTGAAAGTGACCAACCGGTCATAATTATTCCGGCGAACATTCCGGCCGCCGGCCGCCGGCCGCCGGAATTTCATCCCCAAAATGGTCGGTCGTCTTCTCCAATCCTGAGAAGACGAACACACTGGTTCGTGTCTTCTCCAACTGGAGAAGAAGAACACACTGGTTCGTGAGGAGAAGACGAACGGTCTTCATCGGTGGGGGGATGTGTCTGGTGCATTGGTTCCCCATCCCAGAATGCTAATGATGCCTGGCAGGATAGAAAAACATGTTAATGGTTCTGAATCTAACATCCCCAGGAGGCAAAACCCAACACACATGGTAGTTCCAGCACACAAAAGCAATAACTCAGTTCAAAAGCAGACTTAGAAGTTTTTCATCTATGGCAGAACTGGATGGATTGGCGGTCAGCTTGGCAAGTTGTGCGAGAAACAGGGGATTCCCTATGAATATGGAAGGGGGTGTCTGGAGGACTGCTCTCAGCTTTTGGCTAACTTACGGTCTACAAAGCCCACTCATGTGTTCAATGCTGCAGGTGTCACTGGCAGACCCAATATTGACTGGTGTGAAACTCACAAGACAGAAACAATTCGCACCAATGTTGTTGGTCTATTGACTTTAGCAGATGTATGCACAGAGCACAATCTGTTGTTGGTGAACTATGCCACTGGCTGCATATTTGAATACGACGCTGCACACCCTCCCTGGAGAAGACGACCGGCCATTTTGGGGATGAAATTCCGGCGGCTGGCCGCCGGAATGTTCGCCGGAAAATTATGACCGGTTGGTCACCTTCAACAACCAGTCGTATGGGTTTAAATGACTCAAAATGGTAAGTTCGTGTGTTTAATTGAACATTTTGAATCTTCGAGGGCCTAATTGCACTTTTGGTTAATGTTTGAGGGCTTATTTGACCCTTTTCTCTATTTTTTTTAACATTAAAACGATATTGTTTTAAAGTTTGAACTGTGGTCCACACAATAATTTTTCGGTGCTAACCAAGTAATCCAAATCTATGTCTGGGCTTAAATCATTTATGACTTATGAGTAAAGATTTTAAATAAAAACTAATATTTTAAAAATAATACTTAAGGATTCAGAAGACAATCTAACAGAAAATCTAACATATGAAAGAAAGTGGTGCAATTATTACTTTCCAATCTCTCTCACTATTATCGCAGTGCTCTAATGTAATGGTTGTTTCAAAATAGAGTTTAAGTGAATTAAGTCCACATCACATTATTACCTGTCCATGTATGTATAATCAAACACACAAAAAAAAAAAACAACACTAATAATGATCCAATATAATGTTAATATGCGCAATTTACAATTAATAAATACGACAAAGATTACTTGCATCTGACTGCAAATTCACATTTATTTTTGAAACGTACGTTCTGCATAAGTAGCACATCTGCTCTTGTACTTCATCAATCACATATTCACATGTAATAAAAGGATCCATAATCATACCAATATTCGAAACTCGACGGTGTCCCCAGAGTAAATAATCTCTTGTATAATTGAACCTGTAACCTCTCACTTGAGAGGGCCACAGCCCACAGCCCACAGTTATGCCACTTGACTACAAGGTCTTTGGCACTGACATTTAGTTCTGTATCTGAACTATTGAATTATCTCCTCCCATCTGTTTTGTCGAGCCGAGACGTGGAGAACCCTTAAGATAAGAGATTGAACCTTTTGAAAGAAGGATCCGCATAAACAATTAAATAAGTAATCTGGGGAGTGTGGTTGAACGGAAGGAACTGATCCATCCTTAACCAAACGTTAAGGGTTCGATCAAATAAGTTGAATGAAATGATTTGATGCCCACATTGTGGCAACACTAGAAAGCTTAGTCTGCTCCACTTGCAGGTGTGTCAATTTTGCAGAATTCACCACAAACTGCTCCACACCCTCTGCTTCAATCCCACAACAATTCATGATATCCACCCTCTGCAATCCCTTGCAGCTCTTACCCATGGAAACCATAGCCACATTTGTTAGCCTATTACAACCCCTCAACCTCAATTCAACCAAACCATCACAAGACACCAGCATTGACATCAACTCCTTATCAACCAACATCTCATTATAAGACAAGTCAAGTTTCCTCAATCTCTTCATGTTTTGCCCTAATGTTGCCAGCAGCCCAGATTCTCTCTCCACCACATCACAGTTCACCAGTGCCAACTCCTCCACCCCACCCCCCCACTGCCCTCCCAACACCCCTCAGCCCTTCCCCTGAAACAAGACAGCAACTTTGCAGTTTAAGGCTGGTTAAGCCTCTGAAGCTCTCAGCTATGGCCATCAAATGGTGGTTATCAAGATCAAGAGGCAATCTGAAATCCAGTTTTTGTAAATTGCAATTGGTTTCTGTGATGAATTGGAGTAACCCATCTTTGCTTCCACCATCATGAAGCAATAATGAGTTTAAAGAAACACAATTCTCTGCTAATTTCAATAAAACCCCATTGGCTATAGGCCTACAGCTTCTCAGTTCCAGTTCTTCTAGGCCCTGAAGAAACCCAGAAAAAGAAGCGTTATCCCCCACGCTCTCACACCTTTTCAGCTTCAAAGATTTGATCTTTCTGCAATTCCTCCACACCCAATTGAGCCCATAATCTCCCGGCCCAATTCCGGACAAGCACAGGCTCTCTAAGTTCAGTTCAGAATCGGGGAATTCATCCAATAAATTATCCCCCATCTTGAGATACTCAAACTCAGACGAATTATCCGCGACGGACTGAACGGAGAGGTGTTTGAGATGGTGAAAACGGGCGAGCCAGAGGAAAGAGAGGGGTCTGCAGAGAGGTATATCCAGAGAAGAGAGGCGCGGACAAGAAGAGGAGAGAGAGAAGAGAGAGAAAGGAGAAACTGGGCCGGGAAAGAATCGGAGATGGGAGAGGTTTGGGCAAGAAGAGGCGACTAAGCGAATTAGGTGATCGGAGGCACCGGAGACGGCGGCGGCGTTGACGGAGAGAACGGAGAGATAGGGATGCTGAGAGAGGAAAGAGGAGAGCGGCGGAGCAAGATGAGGTTGGTGTAAGAGGAGAGAGAGGGAAGTGGTGGAAGAGCGGAGGAGATAAAGCCACCGCTTGGAAACCAGAGAGACGGCGGCGGAAGATGACGGTGGAAGGCGACGGAAGATTTCTTGGAGAAGTTCATCGCACAGAAGGGAATCCATGTATCAATCTCCCGGATTTCTTCAATTCTGAGGAGTCTTTATTTGAATTGTGGAAGATAGCAGCGCAGAGAAGATGAAGAAGAAGATGATGATGATGAAGAAGAATCTTGAGTTTACCTACCAACTATATATCTATATTTATATTACACAATATAAATGAATAATTGATTTGGTTGTGCTGCATTTTTCAGCTTCTCATTTTCTTGTATTCTTTTTTTTTTCGAAAATCATTTTCTTGTATTCTTAAGTTTTGGCTTAATTTTGCGTTTGTAGAGTGAAGCTGGGAGTTACCTCACTGGTTTAGTAAGTAATATGAATGATAAGATATTAAAGTTTGAAATTTGGTAGAGGCAGTGAGAATTGACCTTGTTTATCCAACCTTTAAATTCCCTTGATTTATATTATTTTAAATGTTATGTTGAATCAGGAGCTTTGAAACTCAGTAGATATAGACCAATAGTTATAACATGGACTCAGAATCACATTACAAGTGAATTTTTCAAAATTTACCTACTGATTCGGTAGGTAAATGATATATTTTGGACTCAGATTTACTTTGTAAGGTGAATTCAGATTCACAAAATAATTTACCGGCAGAAATTTATTATATTCATCTATATTTAATAAGTCTGTTGAGTCATTAAATTACTGAAATTTACATCATTCTCTTGAAAATTCTAATGTTAAGTCATTAAGTTACTGAAATTTACATTATTCTCTTGAAGATTCTAATTTTTGGGGCAAGAGAGGTGAAGTGGAACGCACGCACTTTGCTGCAATGAAGCAATGCTCATTTACGTCTTGCATTTTGCGTAATTACAGACCAAATTTCACTGTCTTATAAGCTACCCAAATTTTATCAGATATTGATTTCTTATCCAACTCTTTTTTTTTCCCTTCTAAATCATGTTACATGCACATAAGTTTAGTACATTTTTTTGAAAACACGTGAATAAGTTTAGTACATATTCACGTAACTCAACAAACACTAGTTACTAAAATATTTCATGAAAAGTTTAAATAAATTAAATGTTTCCTTTTTTTAAAAAAAAATAATTGATATTTTTAAATTATACCAAATTTATTTATTAATTTTCTCAACAAAACTGTTCACAGCAAATATATTCCATGGAAAGTAAAAATTAATTAGTGAGAAAATAACAAATCGTTCACTTTTTTCATTTATATTTTATTTCCATTCATTGGGCAAACTAACTATTCTTTTTGACCTTTTTTTTTTTGAGAAAATTGCACTTTTGGTCATGTGACTATATTACTCTTGTTAATTGCAACACTCGACTTTAAAAAATAACATTTGGTCTTCCCGTCCAAATCACCGGTCAAATGTCGCTGAAAAGTTATAATTTATTTTAATTTGTATCCCCAAACAAATAAAAACGATATCAATGCATTAACGCCTCAAAATGAGTAAAATTCGATAGGTCTCGATATATTCATACTAACAACCATATTTGCTAAAAGATGAGTTTTTATGTTTCTTGCGATAAATTGTTTGATGATTTCTTTATGTCAAATCTCTGATGCATTGGGTTTCAATACTTATTGGAATTCTGATGTCACTGGTTATTACTTATTATGCTTGGCCACCATCTCATGAGTATGAAGAAGTGAATTGATTTTTGGCTCACAATGCACAATAATAATTCATATAACCAAATGTGATTCAAATCGACATCTACATCTACAATTATTATAAGATCCAATAATGTTAGACTCGTAATTGAAACTAAAAAAATGTTGGTGTAATAGTATGCTATAACATATTGTACTTTATGTTCTTCTTATTGTGCAACCTCCAATTAAATTCCTAATATATCCTAATCCTTTAATACGGACGGAGAAAGACCCGGTGGATTTACCAAAAGAAAAATATCTCATGGTGAAGAAATTAGCAAAAAAAAAAAAAAGCATTCAACTTAAAGGCTAGTTTGCAATTCTACATAAATTGAAAAAATTATGAGAATAATGTTAATTTGGATGCTTTGTTGCCAAATAATAGTCCTACTTATCAATTTTTGGGTTAAGTAGTATAACTGGGTAAAATTGCTAGAAAATGTAAATAATTGGTATTAAATTACCATATTTTAAATTGTTTGAATATAATCTTAACAAAGCGTAAACGTATGAATTATT
>CM008331.1:32124647-32141858 GCA_002525835.2 Ipomoea batatas
AGACGACGAGAGGGAGCATGCGATGAGGAAGGAGGCGGAGATAAAAGAGAACGGGTAGGGACCGTCGCGTAAATATATATATGAAGACTGAACCGGTTTATGGACTTCTGGGAACGGTTCGCTAGAGAGATAGCGATTGGGTGGAACGTACTGGCGGTACTGCTCACGTGTGATTATATTGCATTAGACAAAAGTTGTTTTCCTTTGGGATTAGGATTCAGGTGCTTTGAAGTTTGGGAACACTTTTACTCAGTACTACAATTTCAGGGAATTATAGACCTAGTCAAACCCTACCAATAATTTTCTAAACATTTATAATTTCATTATGATAATATAAATAAAATTTTAATTAGTTAATTATAATAAATGTCATATACTAAGATTTTTTTTTTTGAAAGCACATATACTAGATCTAATACACATAATATAAAATATTACTGAAAATCGTTTGTGATTACATTCGTTACAAATATTATGTAACATTATATTATTAAAAAATGAAATGAAAAATTGCCCAGTTTTTTTGGGTTGGTAGAGGATAATCAAATACAAAGTCGGTGCACTGGCGATTAAGTGGAACCTTAGCTTAGCTTTCACGGTAGCTAGTAAGCACATGTCAATTTCAGTAATAACTAGTCATTTGTTTAAGGGTTAGTGGGACCCTTACACTCTCGGTCAATTTCGATGTACCTAATCTCCTCATGATCGATAAAAATGTTTAGATTTTAATAATAAGCATTATTTTTATTTTTATACTTATGTGAGTTTCTAAGGTAATTTTGATAATGGTAGATTTATTAATTATGATCACATGAATCTATAACTTTTTATATATACTTATATACTCCATTGATAAATGGGATTTTGGAATAAGATCACTTTTTAGTTTTTCCTTTTGATGTCCTATTACCTACTTAGTAGGTTACCACTAATTTGAACTGATTTGAAACGTTGACTAAGGTTACATGTGTCCTATTACCTACTCAGGTTACCACTGATTTGAAGCGTTGACTCAAGTTACTACTGATTTGAAACGTTGACTAAGGTGACATGTAT
The DNA here is from genome assembly GCA_002525835.2 of Ipomoea batatas. NCBI lineage: Eukaryota > Viridiplantae > Streptophyta > Magnoliopsida > Solanales > Convolvulaceae > Ipomoea > Ipomoea batatas. The sequence continues at coordinate 32,125,704 of CM008331.1, forward strand.
GATTCTCACGGAGTATATTGAACAAAAAAAACAACTTAATTTTTAACAAAATTAATTACCCTATTGAACATAAAAATTTCACCTAAGGTGACCAACATTGAGACAATAATGAATAAATGTTCCATGAATGTTTGTCATGTGAACCAGGATACAAGAACCTCTAATGGACATACATAAACTTCCCATTCCAAGCTACATATATTGTCTAAAAGATTCAAACTTCACTATAGTTTTTGCGAACACAAATCCAACTGCCAAATTTAAAATACAATAATGAAATACAAGCAGTTCAGTATGCAGTTGGTGCAAGAAAAAAAGGATATATTTATGCATACTCTGACTGGAAAAACAAAAAAATAAAAAATATGCAACACTGAAAAAGAAAACCATTCTCAAATCAGCATGAACAGCCACCATGTTGCTCTGTTTCTGAAACTGCGTCGGGAATTCCCTGGAAGTATCTGGAAAACGACGGGGAAAAGGGAAAATATCATGGTCAGTTCAAGTACTTGTTGATCTCAAAAGCAATACTCGTATTCGTGCAATTTATCCTATCAAGTAAGCAAGGCGATAACTATAAGTTTGAACCCTAAACGGCTAAACCTAGGGGCCCCTCACGAGTCACGTCCATGACCTTTGGTTCAAATAAGCAAGGTGGTAACTATGTCACTATAAAAATCTGCAAATTCACAAGAATACTTACATATCCTGCTCATGATCATTGGCTATAGCACTTCTTGAAATATACAAGAATGCTGCGTCTACATTTATGTCCTCTCGTGCTGATGTCTCAAAGTAAGGTATATTTCCTTTGGAAGAGCACCAATCCTTAGCTTTACTTTCGGAGACCTGCATAGAGAATACAGATAAACCAGAACCAAGTGCTCTTTACACTAAAAAAACTTGAAAAGCGTGGAAACTGTGAAATCTTACCACTCGACTACTCCCACCATCTATGTCAATTTTGTTTCCCAGTAATATGAAAGGAAAGGTCTTTGGGTTACTTGGATTAGCCTGCGTAGAAATTAAACCTGTCAACTTGTTAGAAACACATACAACGTATCTATATATTCATTCGGTGTTTACCACCAAAAGATTCACATCAGAAAATGAGTAGCCAAGAAAAATAAGAGAAATTTCACTTTCGGTCCCTCAACTAATAGTGGCATTCTTAGTTTTAGTCCTTGACTTCAAAATTGCTGAACCGCCATGCCCTAACTTCTATGGAAATACCAAATTTACTCCTTTTGTTATGTTTTGGGTTAAAATAGATGGAAATGACCTAAGCTGAAGGACGTACTGTCTCGTGCAAAAATATATTCGCAATAGACAATTGGCACAAAGCATCACAATTCACAACCATGGCAAAACCACTACCATCTACCAATTCGGCTAAAGCCTCATGAGCCATGGTATCTCTCGGTTTTGGCCTTTGGATAAGCACTCACAGTTATGAAATCGAGGACTAAAGTTGAGAATGCCATTATAGTCGAGGGACAAAAAAATGAATTCTTCTTGTAGGATAAACAGGAATGCAGGTCAAACTAATACATAAAATCGGTACAGACTACTGCAATTTCAAATCAATCAGCAAATACGAGAAAACATATTAGTAACTAGGACTATTGCCTTGGAGCCCCTGGCTCCCTGTAAGAAAAGTAACCAACCTGCTTGAGGAATTCCTTGTGCCAATTGACAAGATTATCAAACGATCGCACCACATTAACATCATATACCAAAACGCAGCAATCTGCACCTCTGTAAAACGCAACTCCAAGACTCTGAAACCTCTCCTGTCCAGCGGTATCCCATATCTAGGAAATGTAGACCATACACTCATTAATAAAATACTTAGCTACACAAAAGCAACATAAGTTTTCCACAAAACTAAAAGCCTCAAGCCCCACTTGTAGTGTCACAAGCCTGTCATCAATTAGAAGCTCCTTGGTCACAAAATCAGCTCCAATTGTAGCTTTATACTGCTGACTGAATCTCTTATGTACATATCTAAGTAAGCAGTCAAAGACCCAAACATACAAGACACAAAGCATCACAAAAACCACTAATTTCATATGTTGAGGAAAATGGCACAGCATCTCAACTAGAAAAAACCACAAACTGGTGGCAACCCAACCAACTGGTTTGATTTGGTAATTACAAGGTTATAAGTTTGATTGTTGTGGGATCGTCTATTGATTTTCTTGGTCTAAGTCGATCAACTATGAGTAACCTATGCTGGTTTATCTCCTCGTGGTCTAGGGTCTATTGATTTTCTTGGTTTAAGCCGATCAGCTATTAGTAACCTATCCTCGTGGTCTAGGGTCAAGACGAAGTTTACCGTGCACACCAACCAAAACAAAAAACCACATACTGGGGGGTCAAAAGTTGTAATTATGCAATGGCATTTAAACTTTACTGACAAAACTAAGGCAAAACAACACTAATGAATAACAAAAATCTGAAACAAACTGATCTTATAAATTGTGAAAATGAGAAGCAGTGGTGTACATCTGCATAAGGATCAAGATTCAAGTGGTACTCAGTGACTACATCAAAGGATACTGATTCATCAATGACGTTTTCCCAACCCTGAAAAATGGCAAAAAAAAGAATAGAGAGATAAACTAAATCTAACCCCATTATCATAAAAACGAAAACGAAAACAGCAGTACGACGTTAACAAAAAGAATCATACCCACTGTCCCCGAGGACGATGACCTTAAGCAAGGATCTTCTGCGAGACATGATGATAATTGGGCAAAGTTTCGATCTTTATTCGTTTTCGATTCTGGGTTGTAAATTCTTTAGAGCAAATTTTGATTCCGCGCCGGGTGGTGGGGTACCTCCGCGATAAGCAGAAACAGAGAGAAGGGGCGCCAGTTTCGATCTTTATTAGTTGTCTCCCTCTGCTTTTTAGTTTTCTTTCTTTTATCTATTTATTTTTTAGTTTAATATAAGCTCGAAATAAAGAGTAAATAATTATCGCTCAATTACCCAAAATTATGGAAGTATCTAAATGTGCTAATTTGTTTAATTAATAATTTTCAACTAGCCTCCGAATAGATGGTCGAATAGGTAAAACATGATTTTTATATTAGAAGGCTTCGAGTTTAATTATGCCCAACACTCTCTTAGTTGAGTTTGTCGCATAGATCTTCCTTGTGCAGTTTAATTTACATCTTATGTGCGATTTGCGAACTATTAATTTGATGGATGCAATTATATACTTTACAAGGGTGCGATATTAGTGAACAAAATTATTGCATGTAGAGGTGATTATTGACTCGGGTTAAGTTTTACCTGTCACTCGAAATTGACTTTAAAATGGAATATAAAATGCTTTTATATATACTCTATAATTTGCTCTAGTAATTGCTCTCATATATGTTGAATAATTTTCATTAAACACAGTCGGTAGACAACACTAGTGCACACATATCAAGATCTGCATATGTAAAAGCAACTACAATAATAAATCCAAAGTTAAGTTTTTCGTTAGACCAATCAGAAAAGAGAAGAAAAATAAAATACAAATTGAGGATGACCACCCTTAACGCATTTATGGTACTACATCACGCTAACATTAATACAAAAATATTATATCCTATCTCTCCACTCTTATCTCAACCTGTTGAAGCACAAAAAGTCAATTTCGAGATCTCCTCCACTGAGACTCGAACTCATGACCTCCCATCTGAGGGTGGCCACTACATGCTAATTGAGCACAAGGTGCTTGGCATCTCTCCACTCTTATCTAAATATAAAACAAAAATTTTGAAATAAATAAATAAATAACTCATAAAATCCGGCTGCTGGGATACTCTAATTCACCATTGTTACTTTCACCCATAGTATGGTAACTTCAATGCTATCCAATGACAAATTACCCTTCAAGGCTTCAATCAATCAAATATCATTGAGTACTATATAGTACATGCAAGTATTTTTGTGACAAAATTGCGACATGTCTGCCCCGTGATTGTCCTATCATCATATGATCATGGAGGTTGCAACTTGTGATAAAATCATATGCATCCAATGCTTTAACCTTTTTTTTTTTTTGAAAAGGAAACATTAACTCATTAAATTCAAAGTGAGAATATCATGGACAAAGCTATGAGGAGTGGCATAACACTCATCTGGGTCAGACATAGAAACAGTTTGCCTAGCAAACACATGGACAACCCAGTTCGCAAACTTTAACTTATTTTTTGGTAATTCAAATTTCTTAGTTTCATCATATTATATCATGAAATTTTAAATCTGCATTAAATACATAAGAATATAAATCCAATCAATCTAACTACTGCTCTCTGCATCAAAAATTCAACCTTAACCTAAATTTTCAAATACATTATTCTCTATAATCCATCATTAATTAAATCTGATCTCCTCAAGACCAACTATCCCTATCATGTATGTATTCACGTTCACACTCATGCAAATTGCAAGGTCATCCCGACAAACATTCATAGTCATATAAATACAACTATTCAAACCGACACACTATAGTACAACAAGATCAGATGACTATACTATATGTCGTCGTCTATTCAACAGTATTTGAATAGAAAATGTGTTTTTATTCCTCTGCGGAATTATTTATCCCGTTTGAAAGAAATAGTAGCACATGCACTGTTAAATAATGTACCGTTTGTTGGAAAAAAAAAAAAAACAACAACACAAATTTTCTTTAGTCAAAGTTGTTAAAACTAGTTTTCTCACATGGTTAACTTGTAAAAAATATTATTTGCACATAGAATTTTATATTCACATATATACGTACAAATCAATATAGTTTCATAACTCTTTATATATGAGTTAATTCCCAATATAGTCTTCGAATATAGTGATTTTACTCAATTTAGTCCTAAGTGACTTTTTGTACTCTATTTAGTCATAGACTTTAATGATTTTACCACTTTAGTCCTCTGTTTAGAATTCTGTTTGTTGCATGTAAATAACAAGGTTAACATGCTAATTTCAGTTAGTCCTCAACGAAAAGTCACTTAGGACTAAATTGAGTAAAATCACTATAGTTGAGAACTATATTCGATATTAACTCCTTTATATATAATTGTTAACTATTAACAGATTAGTAGCCTCCATGGAAAATATTTTAGTCAAACAAGACAACTTGAACACATATAAAGTCGCATATAAAAATTTAGTGACATCTAGCTAGCTAGTTAACAATATTACTCTGTTTTTTTTTGTTTTTTATTTTTATTTTTTATGGATGACAAGAGAAACTCACGGTCATCATCTAAAACAAAACTATGCACCGAAAAAATCACACTCTTGTATAATAACTCGTAAATTAGACAAGAGGGATAAATTCTAAATAACAGACTCGACCGAGAGGGAGCAATATTATTCTTGGTATATGCTTCAAGCATTATGCATTTGCTTGTTTCTTCAAAAGTCTAATGTGAAGCTGCTTGGATGGCACAAGGAACCGACATCTTCCGGTAACTGACAAACAAAAGGGCTTTCGTGGTTGTGAATGCCTTCATACGTTGTTATCAAATAATCTAAGTCTTCTGGATCTCTTTCTATCTTCTTCTTAACGTTGCACCCCTCGTTGACGCACTTGTAGTAATGCCTGTTTTTAAATAGTGCCTAATTTTGTTTAGTAATAATAATTATGGATTTAAACAAACTCTCAAATTATATATATATATATATATATATATATTAGAGCATCACCGTTGGTCATAAAAATGTAATTTTAGTTTTTTAAGAAAAATTACATTTTTTGTCAAAATATTTTTTTTTAATTAGAATGGTAAACCTACTCTCATGTAATAACTCGCAATCATACAAGAAAAGTAAATTACATTAGAAAATTATATGCGACAAGATTAATGAAAAGAAGTTTATCTATGGGCTCCATTGAGATGTTAAATTCTGGGATTTCTATGAATAAATCAAAGGAGCCATGGACCGATCTGCTTTTTCAAAAGGTTTTATATATTTATGTCTCAATCCAATAGTAAAACAATAATATTATATTTTTAAAGAATCTCAAATAAAGTAAGGAAATCTGATTAAAGCATTTGATGAATATCGACAACTCTCATAAAATATTAGAAATTTAAGAATTCACACACAAGCTTGCAAGCACTGCACATATGTATGCTAATATTCTTGTGACGAAGAAACTTTTATACGTCAATAAATATACAAACTTTTTCTCTTATGTGACGTGTAAAAACAATACGTATAAAAATAAAGTTAAGTAGTGAAGTTTATTTTAATTATGTAAAGGTTGACTAAATAAGTGGCACCAACAATATGATGGTGGCTTCATGTATGTATAACTTTCTATTTTTAATAAATGTCATTTTTACGCATAACATTATAGCATTCAGAAAACATGATTATAGTTTGACAAAAATTATATTGACTAAACAAGCTGTACTGGTCATGGTATTGATAAATATAACGTTATTTTTAATAGGTGACATTTTTATGCGTAACCGCTACTACAGAACTTAATATTCTTTTCATTTTAAAAAGAAAACCTAATATTCTTAGTCACCGAAGTAGCAGAAACTTAGAGTTTACGAGAGAATTGACTTTTTAATCATTTTAAAAATTAAAAAAAAAAATGCCTATAACCATTTCCAACCACTATTTGAAAGTGTTTAGTGTGCACCAATAAAATTGTCAACAAATTTGGATGGTTTGACTGATCAAGACAACAAGTAGTTCTTGGCAATTGGTGATAGAAAATTTTATTCAAAATTTTAAAAAGAAAAAAAAAAATCCATGGTTGCCAACAAATTTATTTATTTTTAACAATATAACAATATTATTTACATATTTAATCTCTTATTTCATTTTTTTATGATACAAATTATTTATATATGTATTTACCTGGGATTGGTGTTACTCTTGACCATCTTCTTCCCATACTTCCTCCATTTATATCCATCATCCAACACCGGAAGCTCTGTCTTTGTTCGGAAAGCAATCGTCTGTTCCTCCTTATTAACCTTTAACTTCCTTCTCATCTCATTACTGCTATACCCTCTGCCCCATCAACATACATAACAAAATATAATATAAAAATACTAAAAAAAATTCTAAGGTGTCAATTCAAGCACATCATATACTATCATATATATCCTACATGGTTGTAACAAATATTATTAGTAATGATTTATCGTCGTAATACAGTCCTATTTTACTAATTAAGCACGATTGATAATCGTCATATGGTTATATTATAGTGAGTATGATTGATAGTGATGGTGACCTATAGAAGTTTTCTAAGCATAGTTATTAACATGATAGGAGTAACGTACCCTAACCAAGTTGGTTGGACAGTTGATTTCATATACATATGCCTACTTGGTTTGAGAACCAACTTGTCAATTATGAATTCATAATTAAGCTGGTTCAATTCTTGTGGTCTTTTAAAACCACAAAACAAGTTTCATTCAATGCATACTTTCTAATAGTACTGATTTTTTCCCTAAATCAAAAGTTAATAAGATGACAAAAGTTGACAAGTGTACTAACATCATTTGCGAGTGAGGGCTGCTCGTCGGCGGCATTCCATCAAAGGAACTGCACGAGCTTCCGGTGGTCGTGGTCGTGGTGCAACTCCTTTCCTGCGTAACTACGGCGGCAGACGGTNCATGTTGGGCATGAGAACTGAATTATCTTTTGCATAATGGGCTGACGAGGAGTGAAGGCCCAGTATTTTAAATAATGGTACCAACTAAAGATTACCAGCAAAATGTAACTGTACAGAGCTAAAGGGACACAATCCACAGGGTACATGATCAAGTATCCAATATCAATTTTTACAAATGAAATACGCATTAGTCCTGTTCCATTGCAAGTGTTCAGGTACATCAATTTTATGTAGTTCCCATTCTACTCAAGAAGATAATTGCATTGGTCCACATAGATACTAATTTAGTGAGATGAACAGCTTTACATGATGCAAAGCACCTGATCTAGCATTCCCTATAGGATCTAAAGAGTTTGCTGAAGTTTCATTCATATGATCATATCCCACTGTCAAAAATTAAAAATCCCAGGTCATTTAAGTGACAAGGCTAATGTGCAATTGTAGTCCAAAATCCCACCTACAATACTGTTTCAGTTTAATCACATTCTAAACCAATTGAACACACAGGTCTCAACAAATAACTTTTCCTACTCTTTCATTTAATATAGAAACTTATAATGCGAGTCAATAAATTGGACATACAAGCTCAACAAATAACTCTTTGTTTTTTAACAAGTGATAGAGGCTTTCCTTTCCTACTTTAATAAATTTTCCCTTCATGATGATAGAGAACAGCAACTAACAGGTAAATGTCTCCAATATACAATCAAATTTGAGAAAGGAATCAAAACCTCGGCTCATGCAACAGTAATTAACTGAAACCTAGAAACAAAATCCGCTAATCTGCTCATCAACCTTAAACCCTAGGGCTTTCCAAAAAAAATCACTAAGAAAGTACAGAAAAAAGAGAGTAAATCCCCACAACAAACAAACGAAATTTGTATAGGAAATCGCTTCAATAGAGCATGCAAATTCAGAAACAATGCCACATTAGTAATGTACGAATAAAAACTTAGAGAAAAGTGCGCGTATAAACGGAGAGTACCTCATCGTATCAGCTACTGCAGCTTCTTCGCGATATACGGAAGTTAATCGAAGTAGAACGTTTTGATCTTCGTACTACGGGTTTTGCAGGGCGGTTCGTACTACGTAGTTTGGCTCGAGAGTGTTAAGATATATATGTTGAAGAACAGAGGGGAGCGGCTACTGGAATAGTCTAGAGACTTCTTAGGGCGCCTAGATAATTGGTAAAGGCCAACAATTTTACTTTTCTAATTTCTTTATCTTTTTTAAAGTTATGTTTTGTTCCTTTAATTTTATTATTACTCCGTATTATTTTCTTTTTACTTTAATGAGTTAGAAAATACTATGAATGCTAATGTTATCGACTCTGTTACAATGTAACACAAAGAGTCAATACTATTGTTCTTATTGTTTAGTGGTTCTTCCGTCATGAGTTCATACTCTTTGTGTTTCAATAGATTAAAAAAGTATAATGTAAAAGAGTCAGTAATATTCAAAAAATTATATAATAACAATAATAATAGTAAAAATTTTAACTTAATGAGGTAGCTCAAGTGGCAAGTGAGCTCGATTTTTACGAGTGACATTTTTCTGAGCCAATTCATGTACCTTCCGAAATGAACGGGAATTAGTCCGGTCACAGGTGGATCCAGACCAGGATTAGGAGCTCTCGAAACGAGCGTAAATTAGTCGGGTGGACCTGGACCAGGATATACTTATAGTAACGTTGAAGGCAAACCAAGGTGCGGAATGGCCTATGTCGAGTCGCTCCTGCCCAAGTGCACCTCTTTCTCACATGTCAAGCAGCTCCAAGCTCACCTTATAACCACCGGCCTTTTCCACTTCTACCTATCGCGCGCCAAATTCCTCGATTTCTGCGCCGCCTCCTCCGCCGGCAGCTTCCAATACGCTGCCTTCATTTTCCGGCGCATCCCCTTACCCTGCACCAATGACTGGAACGCCATCATCCGCGGCCTCGCCCAGAGCGACCAGCCAATTGACGCCGTCGACTGCTACGTCCGAATGTTACGCGCGCGTTGCAAGCCCGACGCTCTCACTTGCTCCTTTACGCTCAAGGCCTGCGCCCGTGCCCTGGCCCGATTCCCGACTGGCCAAATCCATGCCGGCGTTGTCCGGTTCGGGTTCAGCTCCGATATCCTGCTCCGCACCACTTTGCTCGATGCGTATGCGAAATGCTGGGACCTGGATCACGCTCGCAAGGTGTTTGACGAAATGGCGATGAGAGATGTAGCTAGCTGGAACGCGTTGATTGCTGGATTGGCTCAGGGGAACCGCCCCAGTGAAGCTTTGGAGCTTTTCAAGAAGATGAGGGACGCAAATATTGAGCCCAACGACGTAACCGTGCTGGGCGCTCTCTCTGCGTGTTCACAGTTGGGAGCGATTACAGAAGGCCAGAAGGTCCACGAATATATTAGAATGAAGAATCTTGGCTACAATGTGATCGTATGTAATGCTGTTATTGACATGTATGCAAAATGTGGACTTGTAGACAGAGCTCACCAAGTGTTCGATGAAATGAGATGCTCAAAAAGTCTAGTTACATGGAATACCATGATCATGGCTCTAGCAATGCACGGAGATGGAGTTAAAGCACTCGAGCTTTTCGAAAGAATGGCTCAGACTGGAATGAAGCCAGACAATGTGAGTTATTTAGCAGCATTATGTGCATGTAACCACTCTGGCATGGTCGAGGAAGGCATGAGACTGTATGGATCAATGGAGAAATATGGCGTGAGCAAGAAAGTGAAGCACTATGGTAGCATGGTAGACCTGTTAGGGAGAGCCGGGCGGTTAAAGGAAGCATATGACATTATAGTGTCGATGCCTATGGCTCCAGACGTGGTTCTATGGCAGACCCTACTAGGGGCCTGTAAGACTTATGGCAATGTGGATATGGCAGAGAAGGCAGCCGATAAGCTTATTGAAATGGGATCAAACAGTTGTGGGGATTTCGTGTTGCTTTCCAATCTGTATGCTGCACACAAGAGATGGGCAGATGTAGGAAGAGTGAGGGAGGCCATGAAAAGCAGGGATGTCAAGAAGGTTCCCGGTTTTAGCTATGTCGAAGTTAATGGTGTAATTTACAAGTTTGTTAATGGTGATAAAAGCCATTCAGACTGGAACACGATCTATGGGAAGCTTGATGAGATTTGGTTCAGAATAAGCGAGTATGGGTATGTGCCCGAAACAAATTATGTGTTGCATGATATAGAGCAGGAGGAGAAGGAGAATGCCCTGTCTTACCATAGTGAGAAGTTGGCAGTAGCTTTTGCTTTGATTAGGACAGGTGATAGAACACCTATTAGTGTAAATAAGAACATCAGAATATGTGGAGATTGCCACATTGTGATCAAGCTTGTTTCAAAGATATATGAGAGGGAAATTATTGTGAGGGATAGGACTCGATTTCACAGATTCAAGGATGGATCTTGTTCTTGCAGAGATTATTGGTGAAGTTGCTTTACATTTCTTTAAACTTGACACTAGATGGCAACTTGTGTTCAATGATATCAAAAGCCTTCACTAAGAATCAAAGAATGAGAACATCTATGAAGACCCATTGTGCCCAGAGTGTACAGGTAGGGGTCAAACCCAGAGATTGATGGGGCAACTCATGATTTACCTCCTCCAGCAACTCCTGGGCAGGGACTTAGGATTAGTCTAGCGTAAGCTATAATATCCAATGTAGCTAAGATACAACTTTTGTGGTGGTTTTTATATAGATGACTTTGCTAAAGATCTTGTGATCCAAGACAAAAACAAAGGCAATACCATATGTATTGAGACATTTGCTAAAGATGTTGTATGAAGTTGGGAGTTTGAACTCATATGGATGGTGCAATAACACCCCAATGCTGGACTAATCTCATTATGCAGGATGTGAAAGCCAGTGTAATGTGTAAAAAAGTGAATCTTTTGTTAACAGGTAGAGAATAGCTTAGACACAACAAATGGAACTCTATCTGGAAATATGGAAATAACCTCCAAAGCTCAATGATGGCAAAAAGAGAAGTATACACATTCAACATAGTTCATCAAAGTATTAAACAATTCTAGTTACATGATCTCCATAACTGCTTAATAGAACAATAGGCAATACAACACTGTCAACCTGCTAGAATATTAGCAAGTTGTAATCACAAATCAGAAATTTCGAAATAATACACAGCCAGAGATAACAGACTAATGAATAATAATAGGTTAGTGGATTGGCACAGCAAATTGAACAAAAAAAAAGTAGAGAATGTAAAGGACTAGTGGCTAGTTCCACAGACTTCAATGCTAGCGGAATATAAACCTCGTCTTTTTTTAGGGTACAGAATACAGACCTTGTCGATTCAAGGCAGCTGCGGCTCCAAGAGTGGAATAAACTCAACTGGTAGCTGTTCCTGCTGCAACATGTCAAAGATACGTAGACTAATGGGTTACCTGCGATTAGTCTTTTATCAGCCGTGCCTCAAATCCTCCTTCAGGTCGTTTCACAAGTTTGTATGGAACGTAAGTCCCCAATAGTTTGTCCCAAATAGGAAAGAATGGCTGAGAGTAATTGTATTTCGTGCCCTGGAGTTGATGATGGACATCATGGTAAGCAGTGTTGTTTTGAAAAAACAAATGGAAGATATTGCCGGGCAACCAGAGTCCACAATGATCATCAACAGTCTTCACAACCGCAAAGCAGAAAAAAATTGCAGCAGTCCGAGCAGTCATTCCTGAGATAAGGTAAGATATAGCTCCACCAAACGTATCTAGTAGGAGACCCTCCAGTGGATGGTTATAAAGGGCTCCAATAGCATAGGGTACAACCAACCTGTGATGCTGGGAGTGGATATGCCGATACAAGAATTTGTTCTGATGCATGTAACGATGCACGAAGTACTGCCAAGTGTCCATTACCAACATCGCAATGACAATTTGCACAATCTGAACTATGATAGAGGGCTGAACTACAGTTACAGATGGGGTCGTGCTTGAAGTTAACTGCATTGAGAATTAAAGAGGTTACAGTCAACTCATTATCAATGCCTTAAAACGAAACTAACAGATACAGATTAAAGACATGAGAAAAGCCTAAACAGAAAGTGGAGAATCTCAAAGCCCAACTACAAGAACGAGAGACAAAGCAGAAGAAAAGTATAATATTTATCCAACTATAATGCATAATTCATTATCTATCTATCCTGGTTCCTGAAAATCAGTTTACTAAAAATATATGTTAAGTAAACAAGGAATATTAGCTGACACTATTTTGGGATGTCTATACTGGATATTAGTAAGTTAAATACTAACGCAATGAATTTTATGTCACCTTTTTGACAAGACAAATGTTAATGATACTATCACCATCCAACTGACATAGGGGGAACACCATTTACAAGCATTTGCAATTTTTAGCTGGCTAGTCTTGGTTGTTGGAGCATTTAACACAATTCGTACTTCCAAAAGAGAAAGGCAAACATGATGCTTGTACTGGTGTCTACTTGTATTCTAATAGGCAACAATGCAACATGGAAAAAACAAGGGAATAGCATTTGTCAGGTCAGGTCAGTCAGTTACCATTGAAAGCACAACACCATTAAATAGAGAACACCTCTTTTTTGGTATAACATTCTTCCACAATACAAATTCCATTGAACTAAATACACTGCCTTTGTAAAAGATGTGCAAGTATAGGTCAAACTGAACACTGAAGTTGTCTCATACCAATCTGACTATCAACCTCCAGTAAACTAAACACAAGTTGATCAGACTATTGGTTTGGTAACCACAAGGTTCCAAGTTAACTTCCAGTGGGAACGGCCTATTGGCCTTCTCGATTTGAGTGAGCCAGTTTACCTACCTGGGGTCCTTTGCCTCACGACTCACAAGACAGATAGTAGCTCCGGGTTTCCCTCATCACTCAAAAAAAACATGTAGAACCACTGATAAAAACAAAGAGAAGGATGGAAATACACTTCCAAGCAGTAATGAAAAGCTGGATTTAGCTGCATATTCTAGAAGAAATTTTTCCCAAAGCACCCAAGTCAATAAGCTTACCAATGACTAATTCAATATCAAAATCAACACTGCTTTAAACACCAGAGATTCAAACAACAACAAAAAAAAGCTGATTGAATTACCAAAAAGAGCAGATGGGCAACAGTGGCCTGAACAAGCTGCTGAAGAAGAACCCCTTTAATCACAGCCAGCAATGGCACTAAATTCTTCTCATCCTCCTCTTTCCTGGTGTGCAACCGGTAGTTATCTAGAGGCGGCAGCAGCTGATAAAACCCAGCATATAGCCAATACACAACTATTGGAGCAAATGTCCCCATCACTTCATCACTCACATACCCATCCCAAAATACCATCTTTCCTCTATAAATTATTAAATCCCTCCAATTTCTTCAAGTCAAACTACCTATATTCTTGATTTCCAGCTCTAGATCTACATAAACCAATGCTCACCATATTACTCTGAGTAGCTTAAAAAGATAGTAAGTAAGCTCCAAAAAAGTATTGAAATACACAAAATGGGTCAACTTACATGACAGTAACTGTTGAAATCTCTCGCGGAAATTTTGTCAAACAGATCTCGGGCATATAAATGCGCCAGATTATTCTCCTAAATCTGCATATATATACGTAATTATTTCGCATGTGTATATATAAAATAAAAGTATTTAAAAAAAAAAAAAGATTGTATTATTTGAATGCAAGGGCGGTGAGGTGACAGTTGTGAGATTCGAAAATTTTGAAGTTATTTTTGGAGAAAAAAGAGCGACAAAACAATGGGTCGCTTAGATGTTTTTTGTTTCGTTTATTATTTAATTTGACTTGTACGGTACGGAATAGATTTTTTTTTTACCGGTTTCTTATTCCAAACTCCTTTGAATAATAGCCGTTGATCTGAATGTCAATTGTCATCTGCGGAAAGATATTTTTGTTTTTGTTTTTGCTTTAAGAAAATCATTTAAATGAGCTGTGATGCGTTTATGGCTCAAAGACGAAAATGAGAATAAAATTAAATTTGTAGTGTTAGTAATTATCTTTTTGAATGTTGATCATAGACGCAAGTAAAGACGCATCTGAATACATGAGATACAAGTCTCATTTGCGTCTCATTTATAATACATCAAATGCAAGTCTCACATTACGTTTGCGGTTAACATTCGAGAAAAAATTAACAAATGCATGTAGGAGATACGTTTCTAACATGAAACGCATCTTTCAAACGCTCTTTTCTAACTTTAGTCCAAGTTTCAAAATTTTGTCATTTTTGTCAAGAAGTCTAATTTTCTTCCCATTTCAGTCTTTGATATTGTGTTTATTCGTACACCCACTCAACCTAAAAGGTACAATTCACTTTATTATTACTCCCTTTGTCACATTTTACCTGTCTTATTTACTATTCATTGGTCAAACCAACTCTTTCTTCTTTGTTTATTTTCTTTATTAATTTTTACTCATTTTTAAATTTAATTTTTTGTGTTTAATAGTACTTTTAGTGTAGTTTCTAAATATATAAATTTGTATATTAATACTAAACTTAATATTATGAAAAATTGGATTAAAAATAACTTCAGTCAAGCCTCGTTAACTGAATCAGACACATAAAATGAGACGGAGATAGTATTAAACTTCATAGTTCATTAGTTCATAATATGTAGAATCAACAAAGAATTTTCAAAATATAAAAGAAAATGATTAACAACTAACTAAAACTCATGTTCAACAAGTTGAGAAAATATAGATAAATNTATAATTATAAAATTAAACATTTTAATTATTTTATTTAAAATATAAAAATATTTATAATAATATTAAAAATGATGTTATTTATTTATTTATTTATTTTAAACACCTGGTTTTCAGCAGAAACCTATGGTTACTTACTGGCGGCAGAGCTGAGGTTGTTGCCCAAAACAGCCCTATTTTATTAAGTTAACGAAAAAAGCACCTCCAATCTTTAATTAAGATGACTTATTTAATTATATATTTTTTTAAATAAACTAGGAATTTTTTCTATCCACAAAACTTGTTCGACAATAATGGAAATGATTAAGTGATACTAAACATTATCTTATGTAACTACATTAAAAATTCACTATTAAAAATGTGAGGCAATAGAACATCGTGACACATACACATTGAAAATATGTTCAGAAAAATGAAGAAATTTCAAAAATAGCAACCGCTGCAGCATTTATTGATCCTGTATTTAAAATATTTAATGTGCATCATTTAAATATATGATAACTATCCTGTATTTAAAATATTTATTGTACATTTGTGCATCATATAAATATATTTTAACTAATATAAATTTACAATTCATTACATTTTCTAAACTCAACTTGCTTGGATTAAAGGCAAAATCAATATCAACCTTGACAACAAAAACGGAATAGATTTTTTTTTTTACCGGTTTCTTATTCCAAACTCCTTTGAATAATAGCCGTTGATCTGAATGTCAATTGTCATATGTGGAAAGATAT
Source organism: Ipomoea batatas (assembly GCA_002525835.2). Classification (NCBI taxonomy): domain Eukaryota; kingdom Viridiplantae; phylum Streptophyta; class Magnoliopsida; order Solanales; family Convolvulaceae; genus Ipomoea; species Ipomoea batatas. Next base: position 32,141,811 of record CM008331.1, read on the forward strand.
TTTTGTTTTTGTTTTTTGTTTTTTGTTTTTGCTTTAAGAAAATCATTT
>CM008331.1:32159308-32174424 GCA_002525835.2 Ipomoea batatas
TAGCAGACGACGCAGCAGCACAGCAGTAAACGGCGCAACAGCACGAGCCACCTACCGCTTCCGTCGCCGACGTAGCATAGATCGACCAGCCTTTGCCCGACGCCGCCTCCTGCTGCCGCAGTAGATATCGACCGGCCTCTCGCCCACCGCCGTCTCCCACAGCTGCAACAGGTTACATTCTTGCATTCTTGGAACAGAAATATACTACTGTTAAGTGCTGCTATCTTGCATTCTTGGAACATCAATTGATTAGTGTTTGGAAACATAGATATACTACCGTTTTCTGATATAAATTAATAAATATACTGTTTTTTTAAAAAAAAAATATATACTGTTGGTTTTTTTTTGAAATATAAATATACTGTTGTTAAGTGCTGCTATCTTGCATTCTTGGAATAGAAATTATTAGTGCTTGGAAACATAAATATACTACTGTTTTCTGCCTTTGTGTTTATAAAAATATATTTGCTTTCTGCCTGTGTTTGGAAATTAATTTGACCCCAAATCTAATAAGTGTTTGGATTATGTTTTGGTGTTGTGCTGATTGATTTGATTATTATTTTCAGTAGTCATGTACACAGAAAATTCATCTATTCCCCAAAATACATACACTTCAAGTAGTGCATGAACAAGCTGGAGCATTTGAAAGAATAGAATATTGTCCAATGATCATGATACACAACAAAATGAGGAAGCAACAAGCCTACAAGAGTTTCAAACAAACAAAAGAAAAAAGACCTCAAGTGCTTGGGATGATTTTACAGTTATTTTGATGTATTATTATAATTATTATTAATGTATAGATACAACAATTATTATTATTAATTGATGCACAAAGTTAAATAAGTCAAATTCGAGCTTGAACTCGAGCTTAATTCGAGCCGTGATGAGTCGATACTCGGTTCGAGCTCGAGCTCGAGTTCGAACACTCGAGCCAATCGAGCCGAGCTCGAGCTGCTCGAAAATAAGACGAGCCGAGCTCGAGCTTCATTTTTTGAGCTCGATCGAACTCGAGCCGAGCTCGAGCTCTCATGTTCCGAGTCGAGCTCGAGCTCGAGCACCCCCAGGTTCGGGCTCGGCTCGGCTCGTTTACACCCCTAATTATGACACTATATAATTAGTGATGAAATTATAAACAATTCTAATATTTGAAAGTGTACATTTATTTCAAATTATAAGATTTGTGTATTAGTGTTGAAATTAATTACTTAAAATTTATATTAGGAAAAGTCTAAACAAAAATTAGAAGGAAGAGCATGGCTAATTGATACTATTTTAAATAACAAAAATAAATTATAATCAAATGAAAAGAATCTCTATGTTGGTTAAGCTCTATCATAATAATAATAATTACAATCAATAATTAATATTATTCTATCATAATAATAATAATTACCATATTACTAAAATACCCTTACGTTTGGGCGGGAAAACTTTAGAGGAGGATATTGCTTTTATATATAGTATAGAGTATAGATAGATAGTATAGAGTATATACTATCAAAAGTAAGATTTTTTTTCCCCCATTTTTGACTACTTTATTAATTAGGTGGTTACAATTTTCACCACTTTCAAATTAAATCAACTCAATTAACGATTAAAAAAAATAAAAATCTAACTAATTTATTTTAAAATAATAATAATGGGTAATAACTAGTTTCCAAATGTGTATGGGAAACACATTAATTAATGACCTTTCAATATACATATAATTAATAAGAGTTAATTTCATTTTTGTCCTAGATTTATAGGTGGCATTCCACTTTTAATCATTTTTTTTCAAAAACATCCACTTTTGGTCATAGTATTATTGTGGCATGACCATTTTTAGTCCCTCGTCAAGAAAATCATTAAAATGTCGTTAAATACAATGACATTTTGATCTTTTTTATACAAAGTAGGTTGACCCGCTATATTTTTTATATTTATTTTTTAACAAAATCAAAATCGAAGACTGAAATGCTCTTGTATTATACGAAATTTAAATTGTTTTGTTGATGGATGATAAAAAATGATCATGCCACAATAATACTATGATCAAAAGTGAATGTTTTGAAACAAAAAAGACTAAAAGTGAAATGTCATTTATAAATCTAGAACCAAAAATGGAATTAACTCTAATTAATAACTTATAAATTTTAATTACTACTTCTAGTTGTATTGGGTTTATGATACGCTTAATTCAAAGCAAGAATCCTAAAATTAGATGGAACAGCATTACCTATAGGCTATAACCTATAAATAAATCCCATGCTGATCCTTCGATACCTACGCACACTCAACATCTCTCAGCTCATATATATCTTCATCTCCGGTAGGGTTTCTATCTGCAAACAATGGACAATACAGTTGATTCCTTTCTTGAGGTCGCCGTCGGCATCTCTGCCGATACGGCAAGGCAGTTCCTCGATGCCGCAGGCGGCATGCTTGACGAGGCACTTGCACTCTTTTTCGCAAACGGTGGAGTATTGGAACAACCGCCCCTATCACCGTTAGATTTTGGCGGCGGTAGGGACGGAGACGAACCCTCGCCGATGGTGGAAGATTTATGGGGATCTTCTTCCTCCAACAATGGCGGTTCAAACCGCGAAGACAACGGCGGGAATAGAGCAACGGATCTCGCCGCTTTGTACCGGCCGCCTTACGAATTGATGTACTACGGATCGTTCCAGGGCTCCAAGGATGTGGCTAGGGTTCAGGACAAGTGGCTTCTGGTTAACGTGCAATCCGCCGGAGAATTCGCGTCGCACGTTCTCAACCGCGATATTTGGGCCGACGAATCCGTCGCGCAGATAATCAGGAGCTCCTTCGTTTTCTGGCAGTACGATCGCGACAGGGAGGAAGGCCGGAAGGTCTGCACCTACTACAACCTCACTTCCATGCCGGCGGTTCTGGTGATCGACCCTATCACCGGTCGGAACATGAAATCCTGGACCGGAATGGTTCAACCTGATACTTCCCTGCTCCAGGAAGGCCTTCAACCGTTTTTGGATCAAAAGCCGTCCGATTATCTCGCAAGCTACTGCAACAAACGCCGATCGCAAATCGAAGCCAAAGAAGAACAAGTAGAAGTAGTAGAAGAAGAAGAAGAAGGAGAAGCCATGGAGAATGAGACGACGGAGACGAAGAATGAGGTTGATGATGACGTCATGCATTATCCCGATCTTCCTGAAGAGCCATTGATGAGTGACGCAAATCTGGTGTGTAGAGTTGGATTTCGGCTACCTGACGGGCGAAGGCTGCAAAGGAGATTTCTGCGTAGTGATCCGGTTCAGTTGTTGTGGTCTTTCTGCCATCTCCACGTCGGAACAAAGCCGTTCCAGTTGATGCAGGCGGGTGTCCCCGGAGCGCCGAGGGTTGTTCTGGAGTATAAAACTAAAATGAGCTTCGAGGAATCAGGCATCAGTAACTCCATGATTATAGTAACTTGGGATTGAAGATATATATGTTAGTTTTTTTTTTTTTAGTTTTTTTTTTTGAAAGGGATATATATGTTAGTTGAATATCTAATAATTCTCTCCTTTTTTTTTTCTTTTTTTTTTTCTTCTTTTGAGATTTTTTTTTTTGTGAAACAGAATATATCTTATAGTTCTATTAATGGTACGGACTAGAATAGTTTATTTTTAGTATTATAAAATCTTTGCATAATTTGAGTTTTCATGATTATCATTAATTAACTGCTAATATTTTTTGATAAAAAAAAAACTGCTAATAATTTGCTTTTGAATCAAACTAAACATTTATTTGCAGTAAAGTAGGCCGGATATTATTCATGCTTCAACATGAATGATATAATAAACATGGCACATTGTTTTTGCTTTTGTTGTTTTTTTCAACATAAAACTAATGTTTTGCATGTGGAATTCCGGATCAAATGTTTAAATAAACAAACATGAAACAATTTATTATTACATGTAGGGCTGTTAATGAACTCGTTTGTTAAGCGTTCATACGTTTATTAATATTAATGCTTAATAATCAAACAAACGCACATGTATGTTCATGATCACAATTCGTTCATAAACAAAAAATAATCTATGTTCACAAACAATAACCAAACAAACAACACAACCAGCTTAGTTGGCGTGAGTGACGGTATATTCACCCTCTATAGCCACTGGCCAACACTTTGCCCCTTAATAGCTTAATAGGGTTGTGCCGATGTGAATGCTTGTCCCTTAAGAGCGGTCGAAAGTTCAAACCCCCAAACATTATCATTACAAAATCAAACTCATAGCAAACAAGCCTACAACTGTTCATACTCGATTTGTTTAAGAAAATTTGTTCATTTATGTAACCAAGTGGGTAGATTATGATTATTGTACAACACTATCTTAGTTGAACACATAGTACATGTGTAGAATTTACTTTTTATGTGTAATTTGTGACTTGCAAAAGAACGGAATTTATTCATTACACACTTTCAATCAGTTTCTTCTGTCATCCAAAAAAACATTATCATTTATTTATCATTAATATACATTGTTGCCTAATAATTAGTCTCCTGCATTAAAAAGGGAAATTATTCTCGGATTGGACACCCAAGCCTCAAAGCTAATTAATATGCGCTGAGCTGTCGGTTCACCTTTTCCGTTATATCAGCGACACGAGTATCTCTTACAGGATTTAGGCCCCATTCCCAATTCTGATCGAGGTCCATTTACTGGATTATATATTTTTTTTTTTGAGAACTACTGGATTATACTTTAATTCTGGAATGGCGAGATTGAGAGAATGGAGAGCGGGAATGGCTCTGCTGATGATCGTCGGGAGGCTAACCTGCGCTCACACTCTCACTGCGCCGTTCCCCGCCCTCTGCTGCTCAAAGTATTCGGCTAAGGACTCGATTTTGGGCCTCCCGGATTCTACATGTTCGACAGATGAAATCAAATCTTCATGCTCCACCGCTGTAATCGAGGTGCACAAATTTATGCAAGTAAAATTTGTATTTTTAGTGTTTCTTTTAAAATATAATTTATTATAGCAATTTGATCATGCATTTCATTATTTACAGTAATTTTCTGATTTGTTACTCTTTTAGGCCCAATTTGGTAATCTGTTGTTAGTTGATTGAGTTAGAGAGTATAACTAATTGATAATATTAGCTTTGTAGAAAGATGTTTGGTAAATTAGCTGTAAGCTGATAGTTGTTTGATATAATTTATTTTCTTAGCATTTGGAATTACAAAAAGCTTATTAACCAAATAAATTATATTGATTTTTTAACCAAGTTATACAATTAATAGTAGTCAAATAAGCTAAAATTGGCTTAAAAACTAACTATTTTACCAAAAAGATCTTAGTGTTTTTACTTGTTGGGAAATTAGTTGAAAAGTTTTTTTTATCTTTGGCTTTGCTGTAAGTGATGCTCTTATTGTTATGAAAAAATGAATAAATGATGGGGTTGCTTATATGTATGGTGAAGGGAGATGAGAAATCATTGCAGAGGGCACTGGATTTGGTTCATAGGAGATCGCATGATTATGTTGCTTTGCTCTTCTACGCTTCTTGGTGCCCATTCTCCAGGAAGTTTAAACCAATATTTTCTGTTGTATCTTCGTTGTTTCCCTGGGTTCCTCATTTTGCAATTGAAGAATCAGCCATTAAACCGAGGTCTGAGCAGCAGTAATTATTTAGTTATAGCTATAATCACTCTGCATTTATGTGTTGATAATCAGGAATTTGACTACTTTCAGTACCCTCTCAAAATATGGAGTCAGTGGGTTCCCTACTTTGTTCCTTGTGAATTCTACAATGCGCTTTCGTTATCATGGCTCCCGGAGTCTTGATTCTCTGGTTGATTTCTATGGTGATCTTTTAGGTAAGACTTTTTTTTTGAAACCCAAGACCTTTATCCATTGCTCGTAATAAATTGAAGGATGTGTAAAAGTTTAATTTGACAGAGAGATTGTACATTTACATTTATACATGCTATGCTCAACAAAGCTGCTGTAAAAGTTTAATTCGACAGTCAGATTATACATTTACATTTATATATGATATATGATCAGCAAAGCTGCTGTGGTACAGATGTAATGTAATTCATTGACTATGGAGGATAACCTTCTTAAACCAGCTTCATATTCTGTTTTTTTTCTTCATTTTGTTGACCTCTGATCTTGTCCAGTTATTGAATGATAGCCAGAATGTCGAGTGTTCTTACTATGTTTGTATTTCTTTCTGGAGAAATAGGTGTCGAGACAGCATCAAAGGGTAACATATCTCTGGACAAGATAAGATGTTCCTCAAATAACCACAGGGATGGTGGTAGTGAGCAGGAAAGCTGCCCGTTCTCCTGGTCAAGATCACCTGAGAACTTTCTTCGGCAGGAGACATATTTGGCCTTGGCAACTGCATTCGTTCTTATGAGGTTGCTTTACGTCGTTTTCCCAGCTGTGTGCAGGTTTTCTCGAGCCTCCAGGAGATGCATTTTAAATCTGAGGACAAGAAGCTCGCGGGAATATCCTCAGCTTTGCCCAAGCCGAGCAGTACAGTTGTTTAATTCTTTGAAGGAACCATGTAAGAGAAGTAATCTGCAGGAAGGAGCTATGAATGCCAAGGCATGGGCATCCAAGTCTTTGGCTTCTGTTTCAATAGGAGATGCAAGCTCAAGTCGGGCGGTAACAGCAGTAAGTTCTACTCACTGATTAATTTGATGGCTAAATCTAAACAGCATATTTTCTTTAGAAATGTTCAGCCTACCCTTCAATGGGATTTTGTGTTGCATACTTGTATATCAGTTCTTTTTATACACCATTAAAAGAATAATGCCATTGTATGTATTTATGTATCATGTATGTATCATTTAGCATTTTAGCTAATAACTTTTGAATTTAGATTTATGTTCACTCTTTACTTCTCTCTCTCTCTCAACAACAATATCCATGTAGAGTAACAACTAACATGAAATGTGTATATATGTATTCAAAGAAATATAATTATGTTGGCTTGGATATCTCTGACTCTGAGACTGCAGAGTTAACCATTTGATTAGTGCTTCAAAAGATTGGGTGCTTTCTGTCTTTTTCTGGCATAACCCAAACCATTCACTTGCTTTGAAGGTTTTAATCTGCTTTTAACATAATGCAACAGGCAAAGAGTGACAGAAATGAAACTTTGGTAAGGGCCTGCAATGTTTTTGCTTTAAAGTTAGCAAAAATGGAATTATATGCTAAGATTGGCCCGGTGCGGATGAGAATTAGTTTGAGTATGATAGTCTGCTCAGAACACCTTGTGGTCTAAAAAAAAAAAAGATTACAGCAGAATTGTAGATTGCTGGATGATTTGATTTGGAATTACCTTAACAAACAAGTGGCAACAGAGGTTAAGCCTCTCAAGAATGGTAAACTATACTAAAAAGACCTTATGAAATGAGTCTAATCGAAATTTTATCGATAAAAATTATACTCATAAATTTTAAGTACAAGAAATCTTTAAAAAAATCATATTTTTATGGTCTATTTGAATTATGTTTGATGTGTTCATTGTGTTGTGTACTGTGCTATGTGTACACGTGGTTGGACACCAAGCTTGGAGGAGTGGATAGGCTGTGTTTGGTTGAAAATATCGAATATCAAATATTCCACTTTTTCTAGAGCTTTTCATATTAAATTGCATCTAATTTTGTTGGACTGAACTGTCATAATTTTCATTAAATGCATGTCTCTAAGCTAAAAATATCCCAAAGAATTGTAATCAAGAACCACACTTTTTTAATATCTTCATTAATGTGAAAATAAACTGAATTTAACTTGAATTTTATTTACAAAATTTGAATTTTACTTAAACGAAGGCTTTCATCCCTTCACAATTACACTTTAAAAATACTTTTAATTTATTCTCGCACCCCTCGTTCTTTATTTTTATTTTTGCAATAATTATTTACCGAAAATGTTAGTTGTTTACAAGTGAGGGTAAACGATTTGTTTAAGCGTTCCACAATCGGAAGATACTGTAACAATTCATTGTTAATCACGCTATTGTTGAGCATATAATACATAAACATAAATATACAATTCAGCTATCGGCTTAGACTTTTAGTTAAGACGGAACACCTCATCTAATTTAGTATCCGAACTGATCCCATACACAAGGTTAAATCTCCACATCCCTCAAGAGATTATGGTCTGCGTGTTGTTTAGAGCCCGTCAAAGCTTAAACTCTGATACCCTAATTGGCTAAAAAAACTCACAAATGCAAGCAAGTTGAATGTTGCCACAACAAATTGTGTGTCATGTCCACATAGCTGTATGAATAATGTACACAAAAAACAACTAAGAACAGACATGGCAAGCACACATAGTTCTTCATCAAACGTTAACTTCCAGTTTGGTTGAAACACATGTACAGCAGTCAAAACACTGTTCCCCTATATCTATGATACCCCATGATTGTATGATAGAGAAGATCACATAATAACATATGCAATCAAGCCAAAAATGAAGAGGCACAAACCTGAAGTTTATTACAGGAACTTCCAGAGCCAACTTGATGATTATTTGGCCTTATAGAATGTGTATACTATGCAGTAGAACCCCTAAGATATGATACAACAGGAACCAGAAACATGAAAAAGAATCACCTGATCCAATCCAATCCAACCCGCTAATATACACACAAATTGACTGTTTTGATCAGGTTAGACTTAGTAGTACAGTACATGATCGGATGATCCACTGCGTGCGTGCAGATTCATTGTCTGAATGACCTTGTTAACCCCCGATATCTTGATTCTCCAATTCCTGGATTTTTGTCGTGTCTCGAGTAAACAATCACCTGCTATCAAGTTCAAAAGAACCTAAAGATTACTAAGGCTCGAGGGTACTACAAATGCTGCACAAAGAATTAAGTCCTGTGTATGTATATATCAGATGAGTTCGTTCAGAGATATGGAAGTATCAAATTTTTTTTTTTTGAGTACTACTGACTCTATTACAATGCAGTATCTGTTCATAAGTATCAGGTTTTTAGTTTCAATGAAATTCAGTATGTGTTAGAATGATTTGATATACGAGAAGTTCTTTACTAATCTTGAATTGATCTTGACAGTTAAAGATTCATAGTTTACTTACCCTGTCTGGGGCAACCGTTGCCAGTTCATAAGCTGATGTGGCTGTTGATGCCTTTGCAAATATGATGTACTGGTGGTGCCAATGGCGTTGTTGTTGTCATCGCCCGCAAATTGATCCGAGTAATTTGTGCTCGAGGGGGACCATACTGGGACCACGCCCCGACTGCTGTTGGAAGAATCAGCTGTGGAGTCTTCAGAATTCCTCCTGCGTATATTAGGTTGTGGCGGGTTGTTGGTGTTGATGTTGATGTTTCGAACTGCTTGCATGACGGTTTGGCCTGTCGTGTTGTTCCTCATTTGGGCTTCAGTTGTGGGCACTTCGGCTCTGCTATCCACGCTTGGGTTTCTGAGATCCATCGAGCTCTCTTCGTCCCTCAAAAAGGAAGTAATGCTGGGAACCATCTGATCCTCATCAGCCCGGATAGTGGCAGGATTGTTGTTTCTAACGGGCTCGTGGTTCGTCTCCATTTGCATGTCTTGAGGGAATGCGATTGGTAAGTCGGTGGAGTCCCCGTGTCCTTCCTCCATACCATTCTCGGTTGCAGCTCTCGAGGCTGCCTCGAGCTGCCACATCTGTGCAAGGGCGTCTTGTAGCCTCGCTTTTGCTGCATCAATTCCAACAATCGGAAGAGGATAGTTGGATCCTAGCTCAATACCAGCTGCTTGCAGAACAGATTCCGGGGCGTTCCAGGGATGGTGAATCCACTCGGTTGGAAGCCGAACAAGCTCAGGAAGCCACCGACGTACATACTCCCCATTCGGGTCGAATTTGTAGCCTTCAAACTGGAAAAAAAAGACAAGAAATCATGGCATTCAAATGTGTTCTCCTTAGAGCTTGCACATTTTCCTCAATATGATAACACAAGATTCTAATGCATCATTTAGGATAACTAATTTTTTTCGGGTGACGAGGGAAACTCGTAACCAGTACCGAGGGTGTGGGTAAACCTCGTCTTGTGACCCTAGCCAGCAAAGGACCAGAAGGAGGTAATCCAGCCTAGGTTGCCCACCAGCTCAAACCAAGGACACTACGACAAGAATCTAAACGTGCAATATGTAAATCGATGAGTTTATACCTGCGGATTATCAATGCGGTCTAATTCACGACCATCGGGTAGGGTGCCGGAGATGTATTGCCAACCGAGAGCATCACTCTCGAGATCTGCATCTAGTAGAGTATCCCAAAAGTACTTCATTCCCCATCTCCATGGAAGCTGCAAAACCTTGACAAAGAAACTAGATACTACGAGGCGTATCCGATCATGTAGCCAGCCGGTTGCCCAGAGTTCTCGCATACCAGCATCCACGAGAGGGTAACCAGTTCTGCCTTGCCTCCACGCCTTAAAGTAGGCCTCGTTAATTACCCACGGGAAGTATTTTAGATGACCAAGGAGGGGCCTTTCGTGGCTGTATGGATGGTTAAAGCTCATATATCTCGAATACTCTCTGAGCCCGATGGATTTGAGGAACAGATTCACACTCTCTTCGCCCGCTATGTTCCCTTCGTTGGCCCACAGAACTTGCTTCATGCGAACCAGATGGAATGCTTTCCGAACGCTTACTTCCCCAAAATGTAAATGCGGGGAAAGAAATGAGGTCGTTGCACTATCAGCCTTCCTGCGGTTCTGTGAGTACTCGAGCAATGCCCCGTTTATAAAAGCTGTTAATGCCTTATCAGCATTCCTCCACCCGGGCGACCATGCCCGAGCAAGAAGTGCATTGCTTCCTTTCTCCAATTCATCTTCGAATACTAAGTTTACCGAAGGACATCGAGACACATCACCTAGAATAGAAGACACAACAATATAATGTTTTAGAATAATAAATCCCATCCCGGGCACAATATTCCTCAGCCTCAGCTACAACGATTGTTGCTTTCATGAAAAAACAATCATGCTAGCTATACTTTTCTCAAAGGTTACCAATTGACATCTTACACGAGATTTCAGCATTCGGAGCTAAAAGAAAACGCACCAGAAACGATCCTTTTAGGCGGGAGAAGTGGAGCCTCGGGATCATAAGGCATGCTAAGGCATCTATCCCAAAAAGCATTGAAGGTTGTGAAAGGGTGACCTTCATCGTCCACAACTTCCCACGGCTCATACAGCAAATCAGCATTGAAGGACCGCACAGTCACACCTTGAGCCGTTAAAATTTCCTTTGCACGATGATCCCTAACAAGCGACAAGGGGTCTAACATAAAACAAAACAACGTTAATTACCCCGATTAGCTTGATATACAGTCTATGAAAAGGCTCGTGCATACATAACTATACAATTGTAAAGGAACCACCATCTCCTTGATTAAATTTTCAGTGCCCTTTACAAATTAGAAACCAGTTTATAGGATATTCAAAATGGTAACAAACAGAATCCATAAACACAGAAAATCTGCAATCAGAAAGTACTAAAAAAAAAAGCACAAATTTTGGACATGCTAAGGTTGCCATTTACAAGTTACAACCAGAACAGGAAGTGGGAAGCTGCAAATTCCCAGTGTCCTTTACAAATTACAAACCAGTTTATAGGAAGATTCAAAATGGTAACAGACAGAATCAAGAAAAACAGCAAATCTTCAGCCAGAAAGTACTCAAAAAAACACAAATTTTGACATGCTAAGGTTGCAATTTAGCACCAGAAAAATGAAAAACTCCATGTTCTGATGACAGATCAATGTGAACCAATCAATAGATTACATTACCTAAACCTAGAGAATCTAGATGACAAAAAGGAACCATCTTTGATATATCCAACAAAGATGAAGAATCCCAAAAACACAAAAGAAATAATCCAGAAACTCAGAAAGCACAAAGAGAACTTGAAAAAAGCAGAAAGAGATGATCCATGGGAACTGACCATATAAGTGGTTGAAGAAGAGGTGAGAGGCCCCAGTAGACTTGATAACCTCAAGCAGAGAAGAAACACTATCAGTAGATCTCTTTGTGATTAGGGTAGTGCCCAGACTCCTAAGAGAAGAATCCAGATGAGCCAAACTCTGCTTAAGCCACCATCTTGAAACCCTGCCAGGATAATAGTGCCCTTCTTCCTCAGGAGCCCAGATAAAGAGTGCTATGATTGCCCCAGCCCTCACCCCTGCAGCCAAAGCAGGGTTATCTTCCACTCTCAGATCCCTCCTAAACCACACTATACTGCATCCCCCACTTGACATCTCTCAAGAACTCCAAGAACCCTAAAATCCCAGAAAAAGAAGAACAACAAAAAGAACACTTCCTCCTACCTACAACACACCATGCCAGTGTGTCTTTCTCGGCCAGAGGATGTATTGTGTATGTAATTACGGGTGTAAATCTTATCCTGTCCAAGCCTCAATCTTGGTTTGACCAATAGATGAATAATTCCAGACCATAAATAACAATAAAGATAATTTTCTTTTTTAGATAAATTTTGTAATAAAGCAAGGATCTTTAACTTGTCTACACATATATGTCTTGGGAATTTTTAAATGAAAAATAGTCCTTTCTGCTATTTATCAACTTTATAATATACCCAAACACCATATAATATTATAAAAAGTTTTTTTTTAAACATGTGTTAGTATAGTAACTTAAATTAATTCTCCCAATTATTAGGGGAATCTTTGATTTTCTTGAAATTACCACTGGCACAATTTGCGGCCAAGAAGACCTTTAGGAGAGAGAAAGGCTGAAAGGGACAAAGATAAGTTGGTTGGTTAAGGTTAGTGGGGAGTAGCAAGAAAACTGCTGGGCAAATTGCAGCCACACCTTTTTTTTTCTTTTTTTCTAAAAAAATTCTTAAAATATGGAATTTTTTATTTTTATTTTTATATTTTCTCAAACTTACTTTATAGTAATCTTAAATCTCCAAAATCTTTGTTTAAAAGGACAAATATCATTTTTTGATAACTCACATTTTGGGCTTCTACTACTTTCTAAACTCATAAATCCACCTCAAGTTCATGAGAACGTAAATCGAGTCAATCTAGTTTAAAAAATTAATGTCAAATTACACACTTTTGCGTGTTAGTGGTAGAAATCAAACTCCTACACTATATTACTATGAGTAAGTCTTAATTAAAGTTTTTTATCCACTAAATCAATGATCTCGGAATCAAAAATTTATCCAATAGAAAAAAATGATCAAATAATTCCCAGCTAGCTGGATGGTTGTGGCTTCTCTAGTCCTCTCTCTTTGACAATTTGGAAGGTCTTTAGCAGGTTCAAATTTGTATTTTAAATTACTGCCAAAAACGTGTAATTTGCACATACGGATTGCACAGAATCTTTATTTGTATGAATTATTGCAAGTTGAGAGCTATTCCTTTTAACTTACACTACATCATATGAAAGGAACTTGACAACAAAAATTAATCAACTTTTTTGCTCATTAAATTATCAAAGGAAATCTTGTTGATACATGATAATGGAAAAGAAATGCACCTTAGAATCAAATAATACAATAAATATTAAATATCATTACTTTGCACTTCTTAAAAAGTTTGTCCATACATGAACATAAAGAAAATGAATGGTAATTTTGTAAGACGAAGTTGACAGGATCCAAACCTAAGTTAAAAAGAGATGTGACTTACCACCACATTCTACACTAAGGGGGTGTTTGGTTGGGTGTAGTTTGGGGGGAATTGGAATTCATTGAATTGCAATTCAATGAATTCCCAAACTACATTGTTTGGTTGGAGGGAATTGCAATTCCGCGGAATTGCAATTCAAGGGAGAGGAGGGGCAATTTTGTTGGTGTAAAGACAATTTTGCCCCTCCTCACATACCCTTTGTTTTTTTTTTTTAATAAATTTGAAAGAATTATTATTATTATTTAAAGAATTATTATTACGGAGTATTATTATTTTTTAAAGAATTATTATTATTATTATTATTATTATTATTATTATTATTATTATTATTATTATTATTACTCTACTACTACTACTATAACTACAACATCTACTACAACAAAAGGGCATTTTAGTCATTTTGTCGTTTCTTACCTTTCAATTCCCTGTACTCCTATTCTTGTATACCAAACACTGTAATTGCAATTCCTACTTTATTCATTGAATTGCAATTCCACCGAATTACAATTCTTTTCCCCCCTAATTCCCTCCTCCCAACCAAACGCCCCGTAAATGTCATTAAGTACTTATCAAAAAAAGTATGTTCATAAATGAATTCAAAGAAGATGAATAATATAGCTTTGTAAGTCAGTGATTTTTATTTTGTTTTTTTTTAATACTTAGAAACACATAATGGTACATGACTTGAATTGACGCAGTGCTACACCTGTAGTGTTAAATGTTAAGAGAGTGTGAATGCTAGTCGACGAAAGATAAAAACACAGATGCCAACCCACATGCAGTGTCATCCAATCAATAACGAAGTTCTCTTACTACCACGTGCACTATACACTAAAAGAGAGGGCGAATGCTAGTCGAGGAAAGATAAAAACACAGGTGCCAACCCACGTGCGATGTCATCCAATTAATAACGAAGTTCTCTTACTACCACATGCACTATACACTAACCCCATTACTTATCAAAAAGTTTGTCCATACATAAATATAAAAGGACCCCAACCCGGAAGTTGCTCCTGTCGACCATTGACATAGGGTTTGGTAAATCAGTGGAGAGGTCAAGTTAATCACAATATGTCACATTGATAAGAATCAAACTGTGATTATTAACCAAGTACAGCTATTAAGTCAATCAGGAAAATTATGCCTCATAACATCCATACACGAATATAAAGAAGATAAACAATACCTTCCCAAGTCGATAATTCAAACTTCTAAGCGTCTTTATCTGTAGCAGAATTTGTCACTGTCTGAGTTGTAAAAAGGGCAATTTTAAGCATTTTGAGAGCTAGGGTGGGTGCACTATGTTTGAAGTGAATCTGATTCTGAAGTATGAGCTACCAAATGTTGTGCAATGCAAAAGTGATCAAGTTGGGAATGTGGTGTGAAAGGTGAGGAGGAGGGAGACAGGCAGCATGCAATGGGTAAACTTTATTGAGTGGGGGTTTAGATGATAGGGTGTGATGACTCTTTGGATTT
>CM008331.1:32242962-32253620 GCA_002525835.2 Ipomoea batatas
GATAAAAAAAACTGCTAATAATTTGCTTTTGAATCAAACTAAACATTTATTTGCAGTAAAGTAGGCCGGATATTATTCATGCTTCAACATGATTACATGAATGATATAAACATGGCACATTGTTTTTGCTTTTGTTGTTTTTTTCAACATAAAACTAATGTTTTGCATGTGGAATTCCGGATCCAATGTTTAAATAAACAAACATGAAACAATTTATTATTACATGTAGGGATGTTAATGAACTAAACAACTTATTTGTGTTCGTTTGTTAAATGTTCATTGTTAACGTGTTTGTTAACATTATTGACCACATTTATTATGCTTAATAATCAAACACATGCACATGTATGTTCATGATCACAATTCGTTCATAAACAAAAAATAATATATGTTCACAAACATTAACCAAACAAACGACACAACCAGCTTAGTTGGCGTGAGTACATTCACCCTCTTGTATGGAATCGATATAGCCGCTTGGCCAACACTTTGCCCCTTAATAGCTTAATAGGGTTGCGCCGATGTGAATGCTTGTCCCTTAAGAGCGATCGAAAGTTCAAACCCCCAAACATTATCACTACAAAATCAAACTCATAGCAAACCAGCCTACAACTGTTCATACTCGATTTGTTTACGAAAATTTGTTCATTTATGTAACCAAGTGGGTAGATTATGATTTTTGTCCAACACTATCTTGGTTGAACACATAATACATGTGTAGAATTTACTTTTTATGTGTAATTTGTGACTTGCAAAAGAACGGAATTTATTCAAGTTTTCTATGCTAGGGAAGTTGTTTCTATGTCTGACTGTAAAGAATGTTTGATCATTCCATCGATCTTTATTGTAAACGTTTCAGCCTATGATTAATGAATTAGCTTCTTTATTTTCAAAAAAAAACATTATCATTTATTTATCATTAATATACATTGTTGCCTAATAATTAGTCTCCTGCATTAAAAAGGGAAATTATTCTCGGATTGGACACCCAAGCCTCAACGCTAATTAATATGCGCTGAGCTGTCGGTTCACCTTTTCCGTTATATCAGCGACACGAGTATCTCTTACAGGATTTAGGCCCCATTCCCAATTCTGATCGAGGTCCATTCTTACTGGATTCTCATACTTTAATTCTGGAATGGGGAGATTGAGAGAGAGAGCGGGAATGGCTCTGCTGATGATCTTCGGGAGGCTAACCTGCGCTCACACTCTCACTGCGCCGTTCCCCGCCCTCTGCTGCTCAAAGTATTCGGCTAAGGACTCGATTTTGGGCCTCCCGGATTCTACATGTTCGATAGATGAAATCAAATCTTCATGCTCCACCGCTGTAATCGAGGTGCACAAATTTATGCAAGTAAAATTTGTAATTTTAGTGTTTTTTTAAATATAATTTATTATAGCAATTTGATCATGCATTTCATTATTTACAGTAATTTTCTGATTTGTTACTCCTTTTAGGCCCTGTTTGGTAAATTGTCGTTAGTTGATTGAGTTAGAGAGTATAACTAATTGATAATATTAGTTTTGTAGAAAGATGTTTGGTAAATTAGCATAAGATAATTGTTTGATATAATTTATTTTCTTAAAAATATAATTGAAAAAGTTGATTTGAGAAGTTTTTTGAATTTTAGTATTTGGAGTTACAAAAAGTTTATTAACTAAACAAATTATATTGATTTTTTAAACAAGTTATACAATGAATAGTAGTCAAATAAGCTAAAATTGGCTTAAAAACTAACTATTTTACCAAAAAGGATCTTAGTGTTTTTACTTGTTGGGAAATTAGTTGAAAAGTTTTTTTTATCTTTGGCTTTGCTGTAAGTGATGCTCTTATTGTTATGAAAAAATGAATAAATGATGGGGTTGCTTATATGTATGGTGAAGGGAGATGAGAAATCATTGCAGAGGGCACTGGATGTGGTTCATAGGAGATCGCATGATTATGTTGTTTTGCTCTTCTACGCTTCTTGGTGCCCTTTCTCCAGGAAGTTTAAACCAATATTTTCTGTTGTATCTTCGTTGTTTCCCTGGGTTCCTCATTTTGCAATTGAAGAATCAGCCATTAAACCGAGGTCTGAGCAGCGGTAATTATATTTATAGCTATAATCACTCTGCATTTATGTGTTGATAATCAGGAATTTGACTACTTTCAGTACCCTCTCAAAATATGGAGTCAGTGGGTTCCCTACTTTGTTCCTTGTGAATTCTACAATGCGCTTTCGTTATCATGGCTCCCGGAGTCTTGATTCTTTGGTTGATTTCTATGGTGATCTTTTAGGTAAGATTTTTTGTTTTTGAAACCCAAGACCTTTATCCATTGCTCGTAATAAATTGAAGGATGTGCAAAAGTTTAATTTGACAGAGAGATTGTAGATTTACATTTATACATGATATGCTCAACAAAGCTGCTGTAAAAGTTTAATTTGACAGTCAGATTATACATTTACATTTATATATGAGATATGATCAGCAAAGCTGCTGTGGTACAGATGTAATGTAATTCATTGACTATGGAGGATAACCTTCTTAAACCAGCTTCATATTCTGTTTTTTTTTTGGTTGACCTCTGATCTTGTCCAGTTATTGCATGATAGCCAGAATGTTGAGTGTTCTTACTATGTTTGTAATTCTTTCTGGAGAAATAGGTGCCGAGACAGCATCAAAGGGTAACATATCTCTGGACAAGATAAGATGTTCCTCAAATAACCACAGGGATGGTGGTAGTGAGCAGGAAAGCTGCCCGTTCTCCTGGTCAAGATCACCTGAGAACTTTCTTCGGCAGGAGACATATTTGGCCTTGGCAACTGCATTCGTTCTTATGAGGTTGCTTTACGTCGTTTTCCCAGCTGTGTGCAGGTTTTCTCGAGCCTCCGGGAGATGCATTTTAAATCTGAGGACAAGAAGCTCGTGGGAATATCCTCAGCTTTGCCCAAGCCGAGCAGCACAGTTGTTTAATTCTTTGAAGGAACCATGTAAGAGAAGTAATCTGCAGGAAGGAGCTATGAATGCCAAGGCATGGGCATCCAAGTCTTTGGCTTCTGTTTCAATAGGAGATGCAAGCTCAAGTCGGGCGGTAGCAGTAAGTTCTACTCACTGATTATTTTGATGGCTAAATCTAAACAACATATTTTCTTTAGAAATGTTCAGCCTACCCTTCAATGGGATTTTGTGTTGCATACTTGTATATCAGTTCCTTTATACATCATTAAAAGAATAATGCCATTGTATGTTTTTATGTATCATGTATGTATCATTTAGCATTTTAGCTAATAACTTTTGATTTTAGATTTATGTTCACTCTTTATACCTCTCTCTCTCTCCAGCCCCATTCTTCACTCCAACAACAATATCCATGTAGAGTAACAGCTAACATGAAATGTATATATATGTATTCAAAGAAATATAATTATGTTGCTTGGATATCTCTGACTCTGAGACTGCAGAGTTACCCATTTGATTAGTGCTTCAAAAGATTGGGTGCTTTCTGTCTTTTTGTGGCATAACCCAAACCATTCACTTGCTTTGAAGGTTTTAATCTGCTTTTAACATAATGCAACAGGCAAGAATGACAGAAATGAAACTTTGGTATGGGCCTGCAATGTTTTTGCTTTAAAGTTAGCAAAAATGGAATTGTATGCCAAGATTGGCCCGGTGCAAACGATGATTAGTCTGAGTATAGTACATGCTTAAAGATACCTCATAGTGTTAAGGTCTAACATCTCGTGGTCTGACAAAAAAAAAAAAAGATTACAGCAGAATTGCAAATTGCTGGATGATTTGATTTGGTACATTACCTTAACAAACAGGTGGCAACAGAGGTTAAGCCTCTAAGAATAGTAAATTATACTAAAAGGACCTTATAAAATTAAAATGAGTTTAATCGAAAATTTATCGATAAAAATTATCCTCATAAATTTTAAGTAAAAGAAATCTTTAAAAAAATCATATTTTTATGGTCTATTTGAACTATGTTTGATGTGTTCATTGTGTTGTGTACTGTGCTATGTGTACACGTGGTTGGACACCAAGCTTGGAGGAGTGGATAGGCTGTGTTTGGTTTTTTTTTTTGGAAATATAGGCTGTGTTTGGTTGAAAATATCGAATATCAAATATTCCTACTTGGCTACTTTTTCTAGAGCTTTTCATATTAAATTGCATATAATTTTGTTAGACTGAACTGTCATAATTTCATTAAATGCATGTCTCCAAGCTAAAAATATCCCAACAAATTGTAATCAAGAACCACACTTTTTTAATATCTTCATTAATGTGAAATTAAACTGAATTTAACTTGAATTTTATTTACAAAATTTGAATTTTACTTAAACGAAAGCTTTCATCCCTTCACAATTACACTTTAAAAATACTTTTAATTTATTCTCGCACCCCTTGGTTCTTTATTTTTATTTTTGCAATAATTATTTCATACCGAAAATGTTAGTTGTTTACAAGTGAGGGTAAACGATTTGGTTAAGCGTTCCACAATCGGAAGATACTGTAACAATTCATTGTTAATCACGCTATTGCTGAGCATATAATACATAAACATAAATATACAATTCAACTATTGGCTTAGACTTTTAGTTAAGACGGAACACCTCATCTAATCTAGTATCATAACTGATCCCATACACAAGGTTAAATCTCCACATCCCTCGAGAGATTATGATCTGCGTGTTGCTTAGAACCCGTCAAAACTTAAACTTTAATACCCTAATTGGTGAAAAGAACTCACAAATGCAAGCAAGTTGAATGTTGCCACAACAAATTGTGTGCCATGTCAACAGAGCTGTATGAATGTACACAGAAAACAACTAAGAACAGACATGGCAAGCACACATAGTTCTTCATCAAACGTTAACTTCCAGTTTCGTTGAAACACATGTACATCAGTCAAAACATTGTTCCCCTATATCTATGATACCCCATGATTGTATGATAGAGAAGATCACATAATAACATATGCAATCAAGCCAAAAATGAAGAGGCACAAACCTGAGTTTATTACAGGAACTCCCAGAGCCAACTTGATGATTATTTGGCCTTATAGAATGTGTATACTATGCAGTAGAACCCCTACGATATGATACAACAGGAACCAGAAACATGAAAAAGAATCACCTGATCCAATCCAATCCAACCCGCTAATATACACACAAATTGACTGTTTTGATCAGGTTAGACTTAGTAGTACAGTACATGATCGATCCACTGCGTGATTGCAGATTCATTGTCTGAATGACCTTGTTAACCCCCGATATCTTGATTCTCCAATTCCTGGATTTTTGTCGTGTCTCGAGTAAACAATCACCTGCTATCAAGTTCAAAAGAACCTAAAGATTACTAAGGCTCGAGGGAACTACAAATGCTGCACAAAGAATAAGTCCTATGGGGTTAAATTCAGTTCAGAAATATAGATTCTATGCATCATTGTATTGTGTATGTATATATCAGATGTGTTCGTTCAGAGATATGGAAGTATCAGGTTTTTTTTTTTTTGAGTACTACTGACTCTATTACATTGCAGTATCTGTTCATAAGTATCAGGTTTTTAGTTTCAATGAAATTCAGTATGTGTTAGAATGATTTGATATACCAGAAGTTGTTTACTAATCTTGAATTGATTTTGACAGTTAAAGATTCATAGTTTACTTACCCTGTCTGGGGCAACCGTTGCCAGTTCATTAGCTGATGTGGCTGTTGATGCCTTTGCAAATAAGATGTACTGGTGGTGCCAATGGCGTTGTTGTTGTCATCGCCCGCAAATTGATCCGAGTAATTTGTGCTCGAGGGGGACCATACTGGGACCACGCCCCGACTGCTGTTGGAAGAATCAGCTGTGGAGTCTTCAGAATTCCTCCTGCGTATAATATTAGGTTGTGGCGGGTTGTTGGTGTTGATGTTGATGTTTCGAACTGCTTGCATGACGGTTTGGCCTGTCGTGTTGTTCCTCATTTGGGCTTCAGTTGTTGGCACTTCGGCTCTGCTATCCACGCTTGGGTTTCTGAGATCCATCGAGCTCTCTTCGTCCCTCAAAAAGGAAGTAATGCTGGGAACCATCTGATCCTCATCAGCCCGGATAGTGGCAGGATTGTTGTTTCTAACGGGCTCGTGGTTCGTCTCCATTTGCATGTCTTGAGGGAATGCGATTGGTAAGTCGGTGGAGTCCCCGTGTCCTTCCTCCATACCATTCTCGATTGCAGCTCTCGAGGCTGCCTCGAGCTGCCACATCTGTGCAAGGGCGTCTTGTAGCCTCGCTTTTGCTGCATCAATTCCAACGATCGGGAGAGGATAGTTGGATCCTAGCTCAATACCAGCTGCTTGCAGAACAGATTCCGGGGCGTTCCAGGGATGGTGAATCCACTCGGTTGGAAGTCGAACGAGTTCAGGAAGCCACCGACGTACATACTCCCCATTCGGGTCGAATTTGTAGCCTTCAAACTGGAAAAAAAGACATGAAATCATGGCATTCAAATGTGTTCTCCTTAGAGCTTGCACATTTTCCTCAATATGATAACACAAGATTCGAATGCATCATTTAGGATAACTAATTTTTTTCGGGTGACAAGGGAAACTCGTAACCACTACCGAGGGCGTGGGTAAACCTCGTCTTGTGACCCTAGCCAACAAAGGACCAGAAGGAGGTAATCCAGCCTAGGTTGCCCACCAGCTCAAACCAAGGACGCTACGACAAGAATCTAAACGTGCAATATGTAAATTGATGAGTTTATACCTGAGGATTATCAATGCGGTCTAATTCACGGCCATCAGGTAGGGTGCCGGAGATGTATTGCCAACCGAGAGCATCACTCTCGAGATCTGCATCTAATAGAGTATCCCAAAAGTACTTCATTCCCCATCTCCATGGAAGCTGCAAAACCTTGACAAAGAAACTAGACACTACAAGTCGTATCCGATCATGTAGCCAGCCGGTTGCCCAGAGTTCTCGCATACCAGCATCCACGAGAGGGTAACCGGTTCTGCCTTGCCTCCACGCCTTAAAGTAGGCCTCGTTAATTACCCACGGGAAGTACTTTAGATGACCAAGGAGGGGCCTTTCGTGGCTGTATGGATGGTTAAAGCTCATATATCTCGAATACTCTCTGAGCCCGATGGATTTGAGGAACAGATTCACACTCTCTTCGCCTGCTATGTTCCCTTCGTTGGCCCACAGAACTTGCTTCATTCGAACCAGATGGAATGCTTTCCGAACGCTCACTTCCCCAAAATGTAAATGCGGGGAAAGAAATGAGGTCGTTGCACTATCAGCCTTCCTGCGGTTCTGTGAGTACTCGAGCAATGCCCCGTTTATAAAAGCTGTTAATGCCTTATCAGCATTCCTCCACCCGGGCGACCATGCCCGGGCAAGAAGTGCATTGCTTCCTTTCTCCAATTCATCTTCGAATACTAAGTTTACCGAAGGACATCGAGACACATCACCTAGAATAGAAGACACAACAATATAACATTTTAGAATAAATCCCATCCCGGGCACAATATTCCTCAGCCTCAGCCTCAGCTACAACGATTGTTGCTTTCGTGAAAAAAAAATCGTGCTAGCTATACTGAATCACTAGACCTGCTTTATCTTTTCTCTAAGGTTACCAATTCACATCTTACACGAGATTTCAGCATTCGGAGCTAAAAGAAAACGCACCAGAAACAATCCTTTTAGGCGGGAGAAGTGGAGCCTCGGGATCATAAGGCATGCTAAGGCATCTATCCCAAAAAGCATTGAAGGTCGTGAAAGGGTGACCTTCATCATCCACAACTTCCCACGGCTCATACAGCAAATCAGCATTGAAGGACCGCACAGTCACACCTTGAGCCGTTAAAATTTCCTTTGCACGATGATCCCTAACAAGCGACAACGGGTCTAACATAAAACAAAACAACGTTAATTACCCCGATTAGCTTGATATACAGTCTATGAAAAGGCTCGTGCATACATAACTATACAATTGTAAAGGAACCACCATCTCCTTGATTAAATTTTCAGTGCCCTTTACAAATTACAAACCAGTTTATAGGAGATTCAAAATGGTAGCAGACAGAATCCATAAACACAGCAAATCTGCAGCCAGAAAGTACTAAAAAAAAAGCACAAATTTTGGACATGCTAAGGTTGCTATTTACAATCAGAACAGGAAGTGGCAAGCTGCAAATTCCCAGTGTCCATTACAAATTACAAACCAGTTTATAGGAAGATTCAAGAAAAACAGCAAATCTGCAGCCAAAAAGTACTCCAAAAACACAAATTCTGACATCCTAAGGTTGCAATTTAGCACCAGAAAACCCCCATGTTCTGATGACAGATCAATGTGAACCAATCAATAGATTACATTACCCAAACCTAGAGAATCTAGATGCCAAAAAGGAACCATCTTTGATATATCCAACAAAGATGAAGAATCCCAAAACACAAAAGAAAGAACCCAGAAACCACAAAGAGAACTTGAGAAAAAAGCAGAAAGAGATTATCCATGGGAACTGACCATATAAGTGGTTGAAGAAGAGGTGAGAGGCCCCAGTAGACTTGATAACCTCAAGCAGAGAAGAAACACTGTCAGTAGATCTCTTTGTGATTAGAGTAGTGCCCAGACTCCTGAGAGAAGAATCCAGATGAGCCAAACTCTGCTTAAGCCACCATCTTGAAACCCTGCCAGGATAATAGTGCCCTTCTTCCTCAGGAGCCCAGATAAAGAGTGCTATGATTGCCCCAGCCCTCACCCCTGCAGCCAAAGCAGGGTTATCTTCCACTCTCAGATCCCTCCTAAACCACACTATACTGCATCCACCACTTGACATCTTTCCAGAACTTCAAGAACCCTAAAATCCCAGAAAAAGAAGAACAACAAAAACACTTCCTCCTACCTACAACACACCATGCCAGTGTGTCTTTCTTGGCCAGAGGATGTATTGTGTATGTAATTACGGGTGTAAATCTTATCCTGTCCAAGCCTCAATCTTGGTTTGACCAATAGATGAATAATTCCAGACCATAAATAACAATAAAGATAATTTTCTTTTTTAGATAAATTTTGTAATAAAGCAAGGATCTTTAACTTGTCTACACATATATGTCTTGGGAATTTTTAAATGAAAAATAGTCCTTTCTACTATTTATCAACTTTATAGTATACCCAAACACCATATATATAATATTATAAAATGTTTTTTTTAAACATGTGTTATAGTAACTTAAATTAATTCTCCCAATTATTAGGGGAATCTTTGATTTTCTTGAAATTACCACTGGCACAATTTGCAGCCAAGAAGACCTTTAGGAGAGAGAAAGGCTGAAAGGGACAAAGATAGGTTGGTTGGTTAAGGTTAGTGGGGAGTAGCAAGAAAACTGCTGGGCAAATTGTAGCCACACCTTTTCTTTTTTCTATTTTCTTTTTTAAAAAATTCTTAAAATACGGGGTTTTTTATTTTTTATTTATTTCTTTTTAGCTTATCTTATAGTAATCTTAAATCTCCAAAATCTTTGTCTAAAAGGATAAATATCTTTTTTTTTTTTTTTAATAACTCACATTTTGGGCTTCGACTACTTTCTGAACCCATAAATCCACGTTCAGTATATGAGAACGTAAATAAAGTCAATTTAGTTTGAAAAATTAACATCAAATTATACACTTTTGCGTATTAGTGGCATAAATCAAACTCTCACTCAGTGTTGTAAAAATCGACCTAAGCGCCCCTAGGTCGAGGCAATTTCAACCCTAGGTGACTTTTAGTCACATGACCGATCGACTAAGCACCCTATGCGGCTATGCGCTGACTCAATCGAGTGGTTTTTATTGCTTACTATTAGCTACTGTTCTTCTATAGTTCTCCAACCATGTACTCAATTAACCATTTAATATATGCAATTGACTAGTTTGATAGATTATAATAGTCTAACAATTCCTAATCCTGAATGAGAAAAGTGAAGACGATAATCTCGGATTACTAGGTTGCTTAGGCACCTAGTAGGGACGTTCGACGAGCGACTAGCGCCAAACGCCTTTTGCAACATTGCTCTCACCATATTACTATGAGTAATAAGTCTTAACTGAAGTTTCTTATCCACTAGATCAATAATCTCGGAACATGAAATTTATCAAATGGAAGAAAATCAAATAATTCCAAGCTAGCTGGATGGCTGTGGCTTCTCTAGTCCTCTCTCCTTGACAAGTTGGAAGGTCTATAGCAAGTTCAAATTTGGATTTTAAATTACTGCCAAAAAACGTGTAATTTGCACATATGGATTGCACAGAATCTTTATTTGTATGAATTATTGCAAGTTGAGAGCTATTCCTTTTAGCTTACACTATATCATTTGAAAGGAACTTGACAACAAAAATTAATCAACTTTTTTGCTCATTAAATTATCAAAGGAAATGTTGTTGATACATGATAATGGAAAAGAAATGCCCCTTAGCATCAAATAATACAATAAATATTAAATATCATTACTTTACACTTCTTAAAAAGTCTGTCTATACATGAACATAAACAAAATGAATGGTAATTTTGTAAGACGAAGTTGACGGGATCAAAACCTAAGTTAAAAAGAGATGTGACTTACCACCACATTGTACACTAAATGTCATTACTTTTTTTGTTTTTTGTTTTTTATTTTTTTAATACTTAGAAACACATAATGGTACATG
>CM008331.1:32257092-32268921 GCA_002525835.2 Ipomoea batatas
GCTTAGTGTCGAATCAGATTTTAATCTGATTAACTAGGAACATGGATTTGAATAATCCATGCATCATTAACATTTTTCAGAATTGGCCTTTGGACAAATAACTTGTCTCTAACATGAAGATAATTTAGGTTGATATACCAAACTTAACACCATTTTCATGCTCAATTAGAACTTGACCTAACACACAAACAAAGGAGCAACAAACTAAATTGGAGCTGACAATGTCAAACTCAAGCATGATTACTAGGCAAAGACTTGTGGAATCCATGTGTTAATCCGTTTTCAAAGAATAGCAATCAATGGAGCCATCTAGAAATCGACTTTTAACATCAATGGTTATGGGCTAAACATTACAAGTATAAGAACAAAATGAATAACAGAGCTGAGTGCAAATGAAAGGCAAATTATACCATGGACCACGGTCTAGCTTGCATTATAGACCTGGTCTAAAAATAACCTTCAAATTCTATATCTACACATTATGTACCAACAGTTAACAAGTTTCTATACATGTAGCTATCATAGCAATTATCCCGTACCTGCAATTAACCGTTTCTGTACATGTAGCTATCATATCAATCATCAAGTTATTTTACATGTACATAAATTGTTAGCTATATGTGTTAACCAAAGATACATGAATTTTTAGTATAAGATTCACAATGCAATATGAACTATGTTGTATGTATACAATTGCAAATGAAAGGCACAAACCTTGATACCATAGCGGCAACAGCGCCAGCCCATAAGTGCTTACTAGTATTCACAGCGCCCTGTCTCCCAAACCCAATCCCTCGCCGCCGTCTCAAGGTTGCGCCACCTTCCCCGCCTCCTACACTACCAACCTTATTGCCGTTAAGCACCAAACAATCCCCGGAATTCCCGTTAAGCCCATCCCCTTTTTTCTCCCCTATCGACAAGCTCACAGATAAAAACAACTCCCCACTCGCACTTCCTCCGCGGAACCCCCGCTTCCGGCGAGATTTTCCGGTCAATGCGTTTAAAATCGAAGGCGGTGCCGCGGGCTCGAGAAACAAGCCTCCGGATAAGAGAATCGAAGGTGGGGTGTCGAGATTTTGCGATTGGTGCTGAGACGGTAGATAACTCTTGAGCCGGATTGCGTTGTCGGGTCTTGACATTTTTGTGAAGCGCAGTTTCGGGGATTTCTAGACATTCAAGCTGTGTGATTTGGGCGAAAATGGTGGCGTTAGAGGTTGCTGGAAATGGCGGACTCTCAGCTTTGCTTCCATCGCCGCACACAGCCCATACTGCTTCTTTAAAACCGCTAAGCTGTTTTGTACTAATCGCATTAATCTATCGGGAGATAAAAAGTGTTTTATGTGTGTGCTCATGCTGCACGTGTAAAATTAGTTACTCCCTGTTATTTGGGAAAAAATAAATAAATCTATCTACTAAGTATATAGCTCATATTAATGTTGAGTGGTGCAATCAATCGCGTTTAATCAAGTATATGTTTGAATATGTCAATAAGGGACATGATAGGGTGACTGTTAAATTTTACAGAATCGGCGATGAAGACCAAAGTGATAAAATGGTAAATGAAATTAATATGTATTATGATTGTAGATACATATCTCCATGTGAAGTTGCATGACGATTGTTTGGATTTGATATACAACTAATAACACAAATCGTGGAATGCCCAATGAGCAAAGTATTATATTAGCAGATGATGATCCAGTGGACGATATACTGAATCGACAATTGTTGCACAAAACATGCTTATGGAATAGTTTGAAGCAAATAATAAGTATCTAAAATCAATATATTCAACTTATGCATAAATGCCAACCAAATTTATCTGAAAGATAAATATTAGACAATAAAAAAGGTGGACGGCATAAAATACGATTCATTTAGATATGCTTGTTATGCTAGAGGTTTTGTAGATGATGACTAATGGGGAATATATCTCCAGTCATGTATATTGCTAGACCTTGCGGTTCATCATGACCCTCTGCCCCTACCACATGAACCTCCTCAACCATATAGTCTGTCCCGACCTCCCTTCCTAGCTCGAAGCCCACTATTCCACCCTACGAGCAAACCCGACCTCCCGACCTATCCCGAGGACTCGACCTTGGGCCAACATAGGACATAAATCTTGGCACGTGTACGGTTTCAGCATGGTTCCGGAGACTGGCAGTGCATGGTCCCCACGTGTACGACATGCCGGCCTCCCGGAACTTGTCCCCTCAGCCGTCCCTATAAATACCTGCATTTATTAAGGAGATAGGACTTTTGGGCAACTAACTACTGGACAAAGGCATACTTCCTGACCACATCTCCTTCCCGGGATTTTTTAGGCCAGTCACCCGATCCTTCATAATTAATAATATTAGTTTGTGTTGTGATCGTATGACGCTATAACACTATCAATGACAAAAAAAATATGTATGATGCTATAAAAGAGGCAAGCCAATGGGCATTGGAAATTTGTGTTTGTAACATTGTTAATGGCAAATTCAGTTGGAAAACCTTAGGTTGTTTGGGAATTTGTCTAAAAATGCACAATTCAAGCTTAGGCAACAAATAGTAGATCAGTGTAACTCAAACCCACTCCTATTATTCATGTGTGAGTGTAAACAATAACATCGGGTACCACTGAACTACCAGCTCTTTGGCTAAAATTATTAAAATTAAAATAATACTCATTAATGCAATTGAAATACTTTTAATCAAACTAANAATTAGATCGCACAACATCGTCATTGGAACTCTTCGAACAATTTAGAAAACAGAAGAGAAGAAAAACCAAGTAGTTGAAACTTAATTCTTTTTGGAAGGAGTAGTAGTTTTGCCCATTGAAGTGTAAGCTTTCCAATACGTTTTGTTAGAAAGTGTTATAGCCAAACAATTTGTCTAATTCTTTTTGTAAACACCAGATTTTCTCATATCATTTTTTTTCCCTCATTTGAAGGAATGAGTTGCCATTGTATTTGTAGACTTACAATTTCCTCCTTTTGGACCATAAATTTCAGTTTGAAAATCTCTTCTTTTTGCTATTCTTTGATTTATGAGAGAAGTCGTAGTTGCTATTCAAAAGCCTACTTTGAATAAGTGGTTTGAAAAAGGTAATGGGGGTGTTTGGTTATTGGCTTATAAGCTAAATTTTAGCTTATTTGACCAAGTTTAGCTTTTTGACCAACCAATAAGTTATTTTGAAGTGTTTGGTAAATGGCTTATTGGCCTTGGCTTATTGGATTAATAAGTTGAAAATTGAAAAGCTAATGAATGTAGCTTTTTGCATTAGCTGGTTGGAAACAATAGATATATTGACTATTTTATCCTTTAAAATCAATGGGATTTACTTTTAAATGGGTGGTGTGTTTGTTATTTTATAATAATAATAATAATAATAATACCCTTAAATGTCATTTTGCATTCAATCAGCTACTAATAAACAGCTAATTTACCAAACAGTTTTCTATAATTAGCTAATACAACCAGCTGGTCAAACCAGTTAACACAATCAGCCATCAACTACTAGCAACTACTAGCTAAACCAACCAGCTATTAGCCGTTTGCCAAACACCCACAATAGATACTGATAGTGTTAATGATCTCGTGTATTCCCACGCACAAAATACGCATAGAAGTGGCATGTAAATCAAGATCTAAACCAAAATATAGCCCTCAATTCATCTCTTTTATTGATTGTTCTAGAACCATTTAGAGAGAGGGGAGAGTTTAGTTTCTCAGGATGTTTCTGGAGAGAAGGAGGAGAGAAGGGGGGAAAGGGCCAAAAGTCCCTGACATACAAGGCTAAGGTCCCTTTTATAGGGTTAGTATCCGTACTCGTATACGTCTACGTACAAAATACTTAAGGCCGTATACCCGGGGTATATTCCCTATCAAGTAGCCCCCCAAGTCCGTGCCCTGACGTCGAGCCAACGAGGAAGGGTTCGGGCTGAAAAAAAAAGGTCCACATAGCCTGCGACTTACGCCAGTTGCCTCGTTAAAAACCTTAGACTGAGAAAAAACCCAGTGGGAAAAAATCTTAGCCAAGGAAAAAAGAGCACAACCTTAAACGTCGATGAGGAAGAGTTCGGGCTGAAAGACTGACCATATAGTCCGTGACTTACGCTGGTTGCCTCGTTAAAAACCTCGGGCTATGAAAAACCCAATGGGAAAAATCATAGCTAAGGAAAAAAGAGCACAACTTTAAGCAGCCTTTTAGACTATAAGGGTCGTCCGAACTCCGCCGATTAAGGGATTGGTTTCGTGATAATTTTACCGATCTAGCGACCAGATGGTCGGGAGGTCGAACCTAATCTCGATTTAGAGATTCAAATTTTCCAACAAAGGGATTCGATTTGCCTGAGGCGGAATGCCGACCTATCGGGCTGAATTGCCTAACTCGTAAGGCTTAAGGCTGGGAACTGTTCCCGAGCTAACTGTGTCTGTGAGGGCGATGTGATGCCGATCTAATCGGGCCTACAATGCCGGTGGTGGTAATTCCGACCTAACCGGACTTGATTGCCTACAATGTAGGATTTGTGCCAAAATATGGTCTCGGGCTTGCCGAGCCGATAGTGGCAATGCCGATCTAATCGGACTTATAGCACCAGTGATGGTAATGCCAACCTAACTGGGCTTGACCAAATCGCGCTCGGTTAATTTTGATTGCCACATTAATCATTATGGAGGGTTTTCAAAAAGCCAAAATCATTTTAACGGGGTGATTTCCCCTTTTGCCGCTCTGAGTGGAAGGATGCTAGGAAACCCGAAAGTCTGATGAGATCGGGAAAGTCTAATAAGATCGGGAAGGTCATCATGCTCGGGAAGTGCATTACGATCGAGAATTGTCTTGATGGGCTCCGTAGGTCGAGGGAGTTGCCCTACAATCCTGTCCTGCTAGCAGCCCCTCCCCCATTTCCCCATGTTGCGCGAACCGCCAACATAAGGGAGTACGTACGATAGCTTCCCGAGTTCGTTTTCAATTTTGACAACGGTCGGGAAGTAACTCGAAAGATATAATGCTTTTCTACCTTTGGGTCGAAGATCGGGCTTTCGGTTTGGTGACCGAAATATGATTTCTTTCGATCTGATGCCTTTATCGGCCTTCGGCTCGGTGACCGGAATATGATCTTTTCGATCTAATGCCTTTTCGGCCTTCGGCCCTGGTGACCGGAATATGATCTTTTCAATCTAATGCCTTCTCGGCCTTCGGCCTTGGTGACCGGAATATGATCTTTTCGATCTAATGCCTTCTCGGCCTTCGGCTCTGGTGACCGGAATATGATCTTTTCGATCTAATGCCTTTTCGGCCTTCGGCTTGGTGACCGGAATGTGATCTTTTCGATAATCGCCTCGGTTCAGCTGGAATGGTGCCGAGATTTTACGTACCAACCTAACCGGACTTCGTACACAATCAACCTGCACACATGCACCACATTTTAAATAACAAATTAAATTTAGAAGTTACTTAGTCGAGGGCATTATGCCCCGGCAGTTTGGGAACCGTAGTTTTTTCGACTTTTCGGTCGTGACCGATCTCACGATCGTAAATGGGCGCCTTACTCCCAACGCCCTATAACCGGGCAAACGAACGAGCACCTTACTCCCGTAGCCGGAATTTTAACCTGTTAGATTTACCTACTGCGTAGGACTTATGCCGAGATTTAACCCCGGACTTACGATGCCGGTGGTGGATGGCCGACCTGACCGGGCTTAGAGTGCCGGTGGTGGAAATACCAACCTGACCGGACTTATTACATTTAATTTTTGCTATTACAATTTTCTGAATGTAACCCTATAACTTGTACAAATTACAATCTAGGTTATAGATTTTACAATTCGAAACTATGCTAATAATAATTTTACAAGTTTAAAACTCAACCAATCCGACTTGGAGCTTTGCTTAAAACGTGCCACGTCAGGTGTCTTGGGAAGTCTGTAGACACGTCGCAGCTCCGATCATCGATCAAAATGGGAAATCTTGATCAGTAGATTCAGCTACATACCCGACCATAAACATAATCGTTTGTGGATGTAAATGCGTGGATGTAAATGCGTATGACCGATTGATGGATTCACGCAGACCAGAACTCTGGTTGACAGACCCCAGGCTTTGGCACCAACCTTAAAGTTCGGGAGAACCAGTAACAAGCCATAGTTGGAGAGCCCGGACTCATGGAGCAGCGGAGCAAGATAATATAGAAATTGGAGCTACTACTCAAGTGGGCTTCTTCGGCTAGTTCACAAAGCTCACCCAAGGAATGTAAATTTGATGAGAACGAGCTGTTGCATAGAAAATCTTACAATCCAGAGTCCATGCACTATGATGAAGATTCTGAAGCTCGGAGAAAAAACCAAGAAAACAAGGCAGCTCAGCGAGCAGTTGATGACCAACCACAGCCAACTTGCAACAGTCCCGGTCAATATCGGTCTCCTGAGCTCGGAGGTTCGCGAAGCAGAAACCCGAGCATCACCTTCGTTCGTGATTGACTCCGATCAGATTTCTGATATGCTGGTCGGGGGGTGGCAGGACACTAATCGACGAGGAGAGAGGTTGTCAACGTGCACGTTAATTTACTGAATCATGGTCGGGGACGACCAATTCCTTCATAGACAGATACAACCGGAGCCGAGCTTGCTGACAGTCGGGAGGAGTAATCTTACGTGTACTGCTAGAGGGCTCGGTGACTGCTATGGACTCGGCGGGTAACTTGAGAACTCCATTGTCTTAGCTTTCTTCTAGCCCGAGCATGATAATTGCACAGTCGGATTAGGTGGCCTGTTCGAAGAAGACCGGGAAACCATAACCGGGAGACGATCGGGAACCACCCGGTTGACAATGCACGTACCCGCCATTTCTCCCGCCGACCACGCCAGTCCCGACCACTGTTACCTTTACCACGATTGCAACAGAGTCCAACTGTCAGGGAAGCGCGGATATGTACTCAGTGTGAGTGGATACTCGGATCTTTCAACTACGTTCCTTGACGAACTCGGTGGCGTTTGTTGGTAAACATGGACACCATTTGCTAGGGTCTATTGATCGCCCAAGTCTTTAAAACAAACCAACTTTATAAATGATTTGTTGACTCACTTTGCACCGCCTTCGAATGATCTGTGAATGTGGGAAATTCTTGATCGATGGAAGAGATTTGTTTTGATCGGTGGACCCGGTTGGCTGCCAGACCACATGCGTAAATCATTTCTTACTACATGTCTCAACTCACGATAGCCACACGTTCAAGAGGTTGGTCTGTTGAAGCACAGCTTTCAGATTTTGGATCCCCCAATCAAACCATGGGAGTAACTTGTTATGGTCAAAAGAGACTTCCGTGGTTTGAGACCGTGACCGGGAACTTCATGCTCTGCCAATAATCAAACTTGGTGGCGATTGATATTTCAGCTGCTTGATGATGCTCAGATGGTGGTTCAACTCAATCCGAAACTGGTTTCGTGATGCATGCATTCTTTGGA
Source organism: Ipomoea batatas (assembly GCA_002525835.2). Taxonomy (NCBI): domain Eukaryota; kingdom Viridiplantae; phylum Streptophyta; class Magnoliopsida; order Solanales; family Convolvulaceae; genus Ipomoea; species Ipomoea batatas. The sequence goes on from CM008331.1 coordinate 32,264,548, forward strand.
GACTGGGAATCCGCTCGTTTCTCGTGAAAATGGCGAATGCTCGGGGACTTGGCCGAACCATCGGTGATCGATTTGAGACTGGAGGTTGCGGTCACCGCGCTCGGGAAGCTTAAATATAATAGAGATTTTAGATTACAACCCTTTGCCGGCTCGGAGCTGCTCTGGAAAACATGGAAAATGAAATCAAAGGTCGATTCACTTTCAGCGTTTATACTGGTTGGAGGAGGAACGAGCATTTTATTGATGGAGGCCGGAAAGTGAATTATGCCCGGTACAGTCTTAAACCATCATAAGTTCGAATGACAAACGCGGATACGAGTCATAAGCTCTGCTGAACGAGTCGGGAGCCTCGTAATTAAGAAGTCTGCACCACGATATAAAGTTGGTGACCGGGTCAAAGCATCCAACGGAGAAATTGTGTTGGTAAGCACATAAACACATTAGAGCTTTCCCCATGCTGCGACTGTGCAACGTAACTGGTCGAAAGGATGTTGAGGTCGAAACTTGTTCTGAAAGAGGCAAGACCTTAATCAATAACCAGCTCGGAGGGCGGGAAATAGTCTGCTACTCTGTTCACTTATTTTGCTCGGGAAACCAACCCAAGGTCAGGGATCAACTCCTTTGTTTCGAGAAAATGCAGGACTCTGATCGCTTCGGACCCTCAGCTCGGAAGGTCGGGATCTGCAGGAAATGCACTATTCCGATCATGAAGTTGGTCGACTAGCAATGGTGAAAGTGCTTGTTGCCGACAAGTTGTCCGGGTAAGCCTTGATTACTGGATCCGTTGATCAGATATGACCTCGTTTGGAGCATGCTGGTTGGGGTGTGGCCGGTGCGTTCATCTGCTCGGAATGGCAATTTGATTCACCTACTCGACCGGGGAAAACCAAAATTGGAGAAGCTCCCATTATGAAAATATGTCGATCACCCATTCGATTGGAGAACTGAAACTAGTTCCGCAGTGCATGCATGCTCGGATACTGTTAACCAGCTCAAGGTGATCGAACGGAGATTGACCGGGAAAACTGCCGGCCTAGGCTCTCGCTCAGTGACACCGGGTAATCGTGAACATTGATCGTCTCCACTAGGCTGCCAGCAAACTTCGGTGCGCGCCTGCTGTTGCGTAAAACTCATGCATTGATCCGGGAGAATCTGCTCGGGGAACATGCTTCGGAGAAAAATCTGCCCAAGCCCAGCTGTGATCTTGCGATCAACTCCCAGTCAATATTGAATGGATTCTTGTCAATTTCACCATTTTCGCTCAAGGTCGGTGAAAACCGCGCCGTGAACAATGTGCTTATCTGCTGGAGACTGGCGAGAAGCTCCACCTCGACTATTAGCTCGGAGGAGGTCGGGGGTAGGTGATCGCTTCTATGCTCAAGAGCAAGGTTTGGGGTCGTCGGCGGTCAACCGAGTCTGTGTAACTGATCGGGAAGCAGTACGATGCTCGTTCATTCTCCGGGGAGTCAAGGCAATACTGAGCTCCGATCACAAGCTCAAGAAATAATACAACACCAGAGTCTGTGATAGTTGTTCGGGGAGTTGGTCGGTCGAAACGATGGCCGATCGCACGCTCAAAGGAGGCCGGAAAAGCAATTCCAACACAAACACTCGCCCGATCCCGATCGCTGCCGACCACTACACCCTCCGATCAGAGAACCGGAATTTGTTCTGTGATGCAAGCATGCCCGGAATGCTCACCGGCTGGCGAAGTAATGGTGATCAGGATTTTCCTTTTGAATAATCTCTGCCATTCATTTGAATAAAGGTTTGCTGCATTGCTGGTGGGAGTGCAGGCCTCACAATCTTAGCGAATAGATTAAGAACAAATCACACTCTGCTTCTGGAAGATTGCCGACCACCAACATGTTCAAATAAATACAAAACTTATAGTTGGCCTGCTGGTGTGCTCATCTCGAGAACGGTGAAGAGCTTAACCTCGACTTATTAAGAGGTCAGAGATAGTTTTGGGAAGTGTCGCGAGGTCGGGGCCGGATTCCAGTCGCCCGCTCAGAGAAAAGATCGGAATCACCATTGTTACTGGTAGGATGCTCGTCCGGTCATAAGTCTCGCTTCAAGGTGCTGAATTGTCAACCGGCTTCTCTAAGTCAGCAGCAATCGTCAATGCCATAGGATGCCCGGCGCCCGACGAGATATGAATAAGGAAGTCCGCTACAATGACCCGGAAATGCATTCGTGGATGGTGCCGATCACATGAGCGCTCAGCGGAGACTACCCAATCTCTTCATCACCCCGTTCTTCCTCTGATCTTGCACGTATTTTCCTTTTTCAAATTTTTACCTTTTCTTCGCTTTTGCACTACCACCTCCACCAATTAGATTGCATGCATATTTTAACTGAGTACTCATAGAGTCATAGTTTCCCTGATGCCTTACAAATCAAAGTAACTAGAGTTTGAGACTTAGCAGCGACCATCCGGAAGCTTGACCGAGGTGACGGCTCGGGACGCTCTGGCGAAAGCTTGGTGAGCTCAGGTAATTAATTTGGATTGTTCAACCGGGTTCCCTTCACGCATGCAATGGGGATATACAACTTCGCACAATGAGGGCAGCAGCCAGGAGCACATTAAGGATTTTGGGGTCGGGACACTTGTGATGCTCGGGAAAGGCGCAATACCAGAGTCCGTAATGACCGGCCGGGGAGAGTGGACAGAGTAGATTTCTTGCCGCTTCTGTTCGCTGCAAACGAATTTCGATCACCCGTTCGGAAAAGGCCGGGAAACCGGTCGCTGGTTCCAGGGGGTCTGCCGAATGGTTTATTCAAGTGCTTACGAAATAATAAGTCACCCAGCGACTGGATCTTTCCCCTATCAGTAATGATCATTTACGGTTTATATTCTCATTTTGCACTTACGATTTAATTTCTTCCCATTTTGCACTTTTCCTTCCACCGCCATTCCCCACCTATTAGATTGCATGCAATATTCCATTTCTTTTTTATTTATTTCCACATTCCACCGCCAATGACCACCAATCTAATTGCATGCAATATCTAATTTCCAGCCTTTTCCTAAATCCATAGCCACCCAGCACTGTCAATCCACTTTGAGGCTACTGAGGCGAGGCTTGATCATTGGCCGAAGTTGATGACCGCAATGACTAGTGACGAAGCATTACGCTCCCGGCGAAGGCAGCCTCCGCTCAGCTCCGCTAATGTTGCATGTGTTGCAATGGAAAGGTGCGGCGGTGATGCATGGCGAAGATGATCGTGATAGAAGATGGCGGAGAGGTTGATGACTCCATGCATGAATCGAATCGGGTCTCTTGGTTTACAAGACCTGCTCTTATGCCCTTTTTGGTTGGATTTTCGACTGAAATCTGTTCAAATTAAAATTGGGAAGCCTTCAACTCCAGCGAGATATGCGGTGGTGTTCTTTGAAGGTAATTCGTGGCATTTTTAATTTCTCTCATCCTTTTGTTTTCAGTCTTCTATGCTTTCCTCTACTCATTGTATTTTCAAATGCAGAAAATGTTGCTGGATATGGAAACGCCAGACCCAATCTCCCCACCCAGACAAAGTCAGCATAAAACAAAAAGAGGAAATCTCTCACACAAGGGGCCAAACTGGGCGAGTGGACATCTGATGAGAGGAAGGGTTGCGGATTGAATTTCTCCTCCACAGGACTAGGAAATGTTCAGGAACACAGCTTTTTTGTTGCATTCCCCACAGACGGCGCCAAAATGATAGTGTTAATGATCTCGTGTATTCCCACGCACAAAATACGCATAGAAGTGGCATGTAAATCAAGATCTAAACCAAAATATAGCCCTCAATTCATCTCTTTTATTGATTGTTCTAGAACCATTTAGACAGAGGGGAGAGTTTAGTTTCTCAGGATGTTTCTGGAGAGAAGGAGGAGAGAAGGGGGGAAAGGGCCAAAAGTCCCTGACATACAAGGCTAAGGTCCCTTTTATAGGGTTAGTATCCGTACTCGTATACGTCTACGTACAAAATACTTAAGGCCGTATACCCGGGGTATATTCCCTATCAGATACCTTAAATTCTTGTAATTATCAACTTTTAAAACTCATCCAACTCAATTGGGTTTGAATAATTTTTTCAATTCTTTTTTCATTACTAAATCTAGGAGTATCATTTGTTAGGTATATTTTTGTAATTGTTGTTTATTCTTTGTTGAATTACATTATTAACTTTTCTATTTATATTTATATGTTATAGATTATAGAATATAAAATGGTAATAATTAATACTCCGTATGTAATATTGATTTTCGTATAACTTGGGGGTATGGTTGAGTGAAAGTGATTCATCTATCGTTAACCAAAGATTAAGGGTTTGATCCGACTAGTTGTCCAACACCAATAGAGATGCTTACAATTCAACGGGGGGATT
>CM008331.1:32277147-32291644 GCA_002525835.2 Ipomoea batatas
GATGACACTGTTTGATTGGATACTTTAATATTTAATTATAAGTTTGGCTTGGGATTAGCTAAATAATAGACACACAATAATTATAAACCACATTAGGAGAGAATTTAGGAGGATGAAAAAACATTTTCTTTATCTAAGACCGAACAATTTGGAGCATCAATAGCACATATGATCTAAAAGGAATATTCTTGATAGGTTAGCCTTCTAGGCACTGCTTCCATACCAACTAAATGTGTTATTCATACAAGAAGTTGTTCCAAGCACAATTTAGATCTTGACGAATATGCTTGAAAAGTTACATAAATAGTTACGACTTTGTATTTGATGGTCTAATGTCTTATTTCCTATAAAACAATGCCTTAATACCTTATTATCACTAAACAACACCAAACTCATCAAATATAATATTTCTCTATGTATTAGCCTCACTCTATACTCCATTTTTCCATCTAAATTGTAACATCTAATCATCTATAATATCTATACCAATAACTCTTGAACTTCTAACACAACTTTTACATTTCAAAATCAATCATGTACTTTCACTATTACTCGATATAACAAATCGGAGTCAATTTATACCAATAAACTATAAAGATTTTTAGCATTCAGTGTCTAATTTGTCCCAATTTCACAATTTGCACTTGTATGGATAAAGCCTAGCTAAATTCGTGCTTGTAACCGAAGGCATTGAAAGATAGGGGTCCTCGGATCACGTGACTAATCGTTCTCCTTTACGTATAAGACACGTGCATAGCTTTTTCTCATCCAATCCCGTATTCCTCACTTTGGACTTTTGAGGCGTTTAAACCTTGTTTCCTAAGCCTACCGATGTTGCCTTCCTTTTCATTCTTCCTACGTAAAACCATCTTCTCTGCTTCACACTCAAGATATATGTACGTGTCCTCCTTATCCTCTTTCATGCATATATGTACTTTTACAATGCAACTCTATTTCTTGGTGTTGAGTAGGACCGATAAAAGGGCCATGCATGTCTAGTACTGAGTTACTGGAAGGATTGTTGGACGGAGACCGGTAAAATCTTTAAGGATCAAGTCCAGCACACAACCTTTTATTGGTCTCCGTGCTGTGTACTGGACTTTGTCCTTAAAAGGCCAAGCCGCCAAGGGCTCCCACTCCTTTTGAGGTAGCGAAAATAGCTATTAATTGTATCAATACCTGAATGATCAATTACATATATGAAACACATATTTTCTTAAAGAAACTTGATAAGCAATCAATTGTCAATAGACAATTCTATATAGCACATTCAAATTTGAGATCGATTCAAGAAAACAAACTTAATTTTGATGTAGATTAAATTTTTTTTTTTTTTAAAAAAAATTATTTTTTTTATTTTTATAAATACGTAGAAGATTTTTACTAAAAAAATGTGTATACTATACACCAAACATGAAGCCTAACAACCTCCAATACCTAGTTGGCTAGTTGGGTGAGATTCATGGCCCCCCTGCTGGCATGTTTGTATGTAAAACAAAGAATGCAATAAGCTAGCTACTCGATTAGACTTGTATATGAGTATACATATAAGTAGTTCAATTTTTAGCAATATACTAATATTCTCTAATGTACTTAAAAAAATTTCATTATTATATTGTAAAAATGGTGAGGTGTACGTGGCGCCGGGGTTGAGTTGATGGTGGACAAGTCGTAGCTGGATCTTTCAAGGTTTTGTACGTCTTTCGTTTGTGTTATACGCTAATTAGACAAATTAAGGTACGAGATTAGAGGCTTTAACGAGCAGGCAATACACTTGGGAAGTTGTTGTCGCTTTGCTATTATCCCCTTTCATATTTGGCTTAGGATCCTAATCCCACTTTAATTTCAATTGTTCGATCTATTATATTTTACATTACCTTCCTCGAAAGCCCAATTTTGGCGCCACGTTTCATAAATATACCCTCCTAAGTTTTATTAAGAAGCATCCTTTGTGCTTCTAGCAGACCAACTTTAATTTATCTTTGTTTTATGTTCATGACTTTTTGTGGAAGGGTATTACTAATGCCCTTAAATTAGGAGTTTGAACACATATATATGTAACAATATAATATTTTTTGGATGGTTTAATTTTATCTTAGATGAAACTTTTAGGTGCGTTTTGGGGAGATGGGGATATTAAAGCAATATGCAAAAAAAAAAAAGAAAAAAAAAGCAAGGTGTTAGGATTAAACGCTTAACACTTACGTCAAAAGCTATAGCTAGCAGCGAAAGCGTAACTTTTCTTATAAACCACCATTACATTTTTGAGATATTGGGTGTTGGATTTGACCTTTACTCTTTACTACTGGCCTCCGCTCAATAATTCCCAGCCATTGGATGTTAGACTTGACCTTTTACCAACATCTGCCTAGCATAGGGTGCTGAATTTAGTCTTTCAAATTTCTGCCAAACAATCCTTAGTCACTTAGTGCTGAATTTGGTCATTTACCAATGTTAGACTAAGCCTTTTACCGGCCTCTTCAATTCTCAACACAGAGTGTTGGATTTAGCATTATAAACTTCCGCCTAACAATTCTTTAATCATTTAATGCTGAATTTGATCCTTTACTAGCATCCGCTTAACAATAACATTTTAAGAAAGATAGAGGAAAAGAAAAAGAACACGAAAACCCTATATATGATGGAATTGAAGTGGTGTTCATTAATTTTGTAGAGTGTCGGGGTGGATACGTGTGTAGAACTGTAGAAGGTTGGCATTTGTGTTCATCTAATAGTCGAAAATATTGACTACTTTATAGAGTTGGGGTATATGGTAGGTCGTTCCAATGATTCTCCACACATTCTATTCTATTATTATCCTCCGACCATATACTATAATTTTTTTTTCTGCATGTCCCCAGTTCTGCCATGAAGGGTCAGTAAAATTTCTTCTGATCTCCTCTGTCGGCAACCAAATTACTGAGTCTTTTAAGGTAGATTTTATTGATGATTAGGGGATGGGTTTTTCGTGGCTGAGCTTAGCTAATTAAGGATGTTGGCAGGGACACAATATCTGGTTCTAACAAGAAAGCAGGTGAATGTCAAGTGGTAAATTATATGTAAAGAATTTTTTTTTTTAGTACTACTGACTCTGTTACAATTGCCTCTACTGAAGCTCAAACCCACTCCCATAATCCAGTGGGAGTGTAAATTGGGACACCGGGTGCCACTAGACCACAAGGCCTTTGAATAAAATATAAATTATTAAAAGTCACATTTTCATATCACTTGGTCTGAATTTTAGGACTTAGGGTGCATTTAGAAACTGAGAAAATAATTTCTCAGATGTTTGGTAAGAAGGTAAAATGAAAGTCAAAGGAAAATAGGAGTGTGGTCAATAAAAAATAGATAGACTTTTCAAAAAATATGACTTTCCCTTTCTTTTGGGGAAAATCATTTTCCACTATAGCAGCCAATCACCTGCCACCACCACCACCCACCACTACGACTACCCCTACCCCCCACCACCACGACTACCCCATCTGACCACCAGTCCACCACCACCACTATCATTGTATATTTTAAATATTTTAAATTATTTTAATTTGTATATTTTAAATATTTAAAATTAAAAATAATTATACTCATTCCCCAGAAAATGAACCAAACACAGTAACATAATTTTCCAGATACTTTTAAAATTCAGAAGTTTCGTCATTATTACTGTGCTAGAAAAATTACATTTTTCAATCACTATGGTTTGACATGGATGGGTAGAATGAATCAAATGATTCACTTTGGTTTTGTCGCTATTTATGATTGATGTTGAGATTACAAAAAGAGAGGGGTTGTTACGTTGAGGGGATGGCAAAAAGAAGCTAAGCCGGCCGGCACCACCGACGACTATGTTATTTATAAATCCATGCACAAAAAACGTATTAATTATAGCAGGCCAAGAATATAATGCAAATGACACAAGGAAATGTTAAGTTCATAAGCCAACAAAAAACATCATCCATCATAAATGTATGCCTTTCTCGTACGTAGCGGTATTGACCATATGCCACATTTGCTCAATCATCCGCACCTTAAATTGTTTGGCATCCTAATTGTCCTCTTTTCACTTTCAACTCCCCCTTGTTAACGGTCATAATCAAACATTCTAGATCATAGTTAACGTTTTTTGGGTATCTAGAAATCTAAGAATAGTGCTTTCAAAAAAAAAAAAGAAATCTAAGAATAGTGAGAGTTAATAAAATAGTCTATGTTTAGTTAATTAGAAGTTTCAAATTTGAACCCGAATTTAAGAACTCCTCATTGTTTTATTGAAGTTGGTGGAGGGGGACGTGTCTTAAATGCACTTCCATTCTTTTTTGTCTTGAGTAATATTCGAATATTGCATCTTGAGACTGCTAGCAAAGCAATGTTTTTAAGTTATTTTGATTTGATTGATCAATTGAGCTGCGCTTTGAGAGCAGTAAAGTTTTATTAAATTTAAGGTAAATGGTTTGGCCTTGGTGTATACGATTAATAAGGAGTTATTTTTCTGAAGATTATAACGTGAGTTAAATTATATAAAGAGAAAGAAGTCTTACCACCTCAAGAAATTTAACAATTTAGAGGAATTTGACAAAAAAAGTATAATTCAGTTACTTGAAATTGTCGTAAGTGAGACAATTAATGCAACTGTAACGTCAAAAGATCATTTAGAAAATGTCTAAAATTAGAATAACAAATTCAATTTTTTTACATAATGCACTGTTATCTGCATCTTACGAGATAGAACTAATCTAGAAAGAAATAGTGGGCATCAAATTACAACTCAATAACATTGCCTAATTTCATGGACACTTTACACTAAAGCATTCCCCTAGATTTATAAAATGACATTAAAAAGATTGAAGAGAGGTGAAAGTTTTGATCATGATGGGCATTGACCCTACTTGTTTTGGCATCAGAGAAAGCTGTGAATAGTTAATGACAGTTAAATCACAAAGTAAACCGTATTAGACTAATCATAATACAGCTTTCTTGATGGGATTTTGAATTGATTATTTTAGGATTATGGTTTAATTTCTCCTATTTGTCTGCTTTTGCAATCTTTTGGCCTGCCGCTAGCGGCAAAAGAGATAAAGTTGGTTTCTTGGAAGCCACTCTAGAGGTTCCAATGGAGTATAAATAATACAATCCACATTACATTGCTTATATTAACACCATTATCATATCAATTCTTGATCGAAATTCTTAATTTTTTGGTGTTTGGTCGTGTTTTGGGTTGGTGGGTACGAGGAAAAACGATTGGTGCTTGTTGGGGAGTAGTTTTCTTGGGCGTTCTTGAAATTCCGACGAGGAATGGCGCCGGCAGCAGCGGAAGAATGTTCGGTGCAGAATGAAATGGGGTGTGGTCTAGTCGGAGCGTTGTTCCAACGCGCCGGCGGATCAAAGCCAAGCAAGTCTCTGCCGTCGCCACGGGCTCCCGCCGCCAAGAACCAAATCACGGTGGACGCCCGGAGGCGGCGGAGCAGCTCGGACATTAACCATAGGAGTTCACACGGCGGCGGCGGCGATCACCGGCAAAGAACTCCGAGGACAACCACAATGCCGCCACCGCAAATGGCGAACTTAGCCTACACGCAGAGGCTTAGAAGGGAGCCGACGTTCACCTCAAGTGAACTGAGCGTCACCATTGTAGGCCACAGAAAATCCGCCGCCGCCGCCTGCGGCGGCGGCGGCGAAAATTTATACCGCGCTTCCGCCGGAAACGTGATGCTCACGCGCCACCTGGGAAATCTGAACCAAAAACGGAACCAAAAACCGTCAAAACAGAACGAGAGCTTAAACGGGAAAGTGTTAGGCAGCCATCTTGGCGCCACCGCCATGATGGGCAACATTTTCCGGCAGCCAACGTTAAGAACTGTGCTTACTGGTTTCAGCAAAAGTATGGATCCTGACGTTGTGAAATCTATGGGAAATGAACACTACCGGCAAGGAAGATACGAGGAAGCATTGAATTTATACAATGAAGCCATTGCCATAAATCCCAGAAATCCATGTTATCACAGCAACAAAAGTGCAGCTTTAATGGCGCTTTCCCGCCCCATTGAAGCTGTTTTTGAATGCAGAGAAGCCATCCGCTTAGACCCTTTCTACCATAACGCCCAATACCGCCTAGCAAATCTATATTTCAGGTACCAAAAACCTTTTTTTCTTTGCTAACTAGAAAACCCGCAATCACTAGTGACTATTAGACTGATGTCTGTAAAAAGTCAAGTTCAACTCCATTCATGTCGGCCTTTAGAAAATGTGCCAGTATAAGAAAATAAAGTTATGTTTTCACTAGTGAAACTTTTGGTGTAGTGATAAGTTTGATCCTAAAAAATAACCATATTTAACAAAGGATCACAAAGAAGTAAAACAAGCTAGATTGCTCAGAGGTGATAGATTCAAACCAAAAAGTCGAATAGACCACAAATTTGAGTTTAAGATCAGATTATATTGTTCTGCAATTTTGGCAGGTTGGGAGAAGCAGAGAAAGCTGTGAGCCATTACGAACAATCGGGGCAAAAAGCCGAGGGTAAGGACATTGATCAAGCTAAAGCTCTAAGCAAAATTCTTGCGAGTTGCAGTGAAGCTCAAAGAGTTAAAGACTGGGCAGCATTGCTTAAGCAGAGCCAAAGTGCATTGTCTTTGGGTTCAGATTCATCTCCGCAGGTTAAACCAAGAATGCTGATATGGTTTATTTACTTTTTACTACAAATTGCATTGTTGAATCTGTGGATTAATCAGTCTTTATCCATGTAATTAAAGATCTTAGCAATGAAAGCTGAAGCCTTGGTGAAACTTCAGAGACATGAAGAAGCATACACTGCACTTGTGAAATGGCCTGCTTTTGATACAGAGCAATGTACCTCCCTTTTTGGCTCAGCCAAAACTGCATATTTCTTGGGAGTTAAAGCTCAAGTCCTCATGGCTATTGGAAGGTAAACAATTCAACAAATTTTCACCCAAAATTCTACCCAAAATCCTGTTTTTTCTTTTGGGTTACAAGAACGGCACCCACTATTTGAGGATGTATACCATGCTTACCAGCTAATCCCGTCTTGTTACCCTAGTACATAGTAGGTTACCTACTTGTTCAAACCAATAAGTAAATCCGGCCATGTTACTTAGTGGTTAACCTAGATTATTCATAACTGACTAGGTTAAACCAAGAACACCAATAAAACACTTCTATCGAAAATCAAACTTTGAAATTTTGTAATTACCCACCATGGTTTGACCAACTTGACTAAAATTATACCTAAAATCCTATTTTTTTGGGCAACAAGAACGGCAACCACTAATTGAAAATGTATACCAGATTATCATGTCTTGTTACCCTAGTGTGTAAACCAACCTAGTAGGTTGTCTATAACTGACCGATTCAAATCAATAAGTAAATCACGTCTTGTTAACTTAGTCCCTAGCCTAGATTATTCATAGTTGATTAGGTTAACCAAGAAGACCAATATGACGCTTCTACTGAAAATCAAACTTGAAATTTTGTAATTACATCTGACCAACTTGACTAAGGTTATATCTAGAATCCTGTTTTTTACACTCATGTGAACCAGGTGACAGCAATTGTTGTTGGGTTGCAGGTTTGAAGATGCTGTGAGCGGAGCTAAGCAAGCAGCGGTGTTGGATCGAAGCAACGAACAAAATGCGGCGTTGCTGGTGAAGAAAATGGCGGCGGTGGCGGCGGCGAGATCGAGCGCGAATGATCTTTTCAAGGCTTCAAAGTTTGCAGAAGCGGCGGCCATGAACACTCAGGGATTGGGACACGATCCATGCAATGCAGTTCTGCTGTATAACAGAGCGGCTTGCCGGTTCAAGCTGGGATTGTTCGAGAAGGCGCTTGAGGATTGCACCGCCGCCCTTAATCTCCGGCCGTCGTACAGAAAAGCAAGAACACGGCGAGCTGACTGTAATATTAAGGTCAGAATTGAATTGAATTGAAAACTTTGAATTTGCTGATGAAATTTTCGTTATTGTATTGTTGAGTGGTTTATGTTTGTGGGTTGAGTTTAGTTGGAGAGATGGGAGGCTGCGATTCAAGATTGCGAGGTGTTGATCCAAGAAACGCCGGGAGATGAGGCGGTCAGGCGGCTGTTCACGGCGGCGAAACAACGGCTGGACCGGCAGCGACAGGAGGATTACGGCCATAGGTTGCAACTACGGCCCCGCTCCGACCTGGTTTTGGTCTCTTAGCACCTAACAATTTATATATATATTGTCAAAAGTTTTGTGTTCAATTCTCATTTATTTAATTAATTTAGACTGATTGATTAAAAGTGTAAACTGTTGGATTGCAAATTTATGTTTATATATATTATATGCTCAACAAAATGGAGCGAAAGAAAAGAAAATTACAGAATTATATATGAATGAATATAATATAACAAGATAATAATAATTATTATTTTCTTTTCTAGTCCCCTGCATTGTAGATAAAATTTCCAGGGTAATTTTTTTTTGAGGGATTTTGAAAATGCCAAAAGTCTTGTCGGCCTCCTAGCCTATGCAACATCTTTAATCTTTAGGAAATATCAGATTTTGTGGTCCACTCTACCAAACGCCTCAAAAACTGCATAACCTGCCATATAAACAATTATGCTAATATTATTATTTTCTCTACAATTTTTTTTTGATGCTATGTGAAATTTTTGTTAAAATATATATATACTTGCCTCGGATGGTTCTTGTAAAGAATATGAAGCGCTGGTTTCTTTAGGAATTCTGGATACTAAGATTCCAAAACCTTGCCTTCTTTGCCGGAGGACCTTAAATGCATCCTCGTCGGTGCGATCGTCGCCGATGTAGACCGGCAAAACATCATCGGAGTTTGCGTAACCCAACGATTCCAACAAAAATTCCAGTGCCTTGCCTTTGTCCCACTTTATGATAGGACGAACTTCCAAAACCTTAGTTTTAAATAATAATGATAAATTAGTGAATTTATACTAATTATTTATCTTAATTATTGTTGAAAAATTTTATAATGTTATACATACATAAATAAAATCATATGTACCTTTCTTCCCTGACATAATCGAAGCTCTGGGTATCCCTTGAGCACTGATTTTACTTGTTCACCAAGCTCATTCCAGTTCTGAATCAGTAAAAAAAAATTTAAAAATATTATTTTGTTCTAATAAATAAATAAATACTATACAAAAAAAAAAGAGTGTTTAAAAAAAATATTATACAAAAATAGAATTGATATTAAAGTAAAAATAAAAATAAAAAAAACCTTTTCTTCAACGCAACGATAATGCACTGATAAGCAAAACTTATTGTTCTCTACTTTAGCTCCTGGGATTGATTTAGTTTTCCCCAATAAAGCTTTATAAACCTGAAAATGATAAAAATAATTTTAGGTTTTTCTATGCTACCAATTATATATACTAATAGTACCAAGTATCATAATGTATACTATATTCAATTGTACCACATATTATTAGTTCAAGTACAAATTATAATCGGTACAATAACAAATAATAAAATATGATTATATTTAATACTATCCACAAATTTTTTGATAAATTTTAATACAATTACCAACCTCATCAATCATTGGTAAAAATTCTGTTGCAGGTTGGCATAGAAGACAAGTATTGCCCTGAAAATTTACAAATAATATTAATGAGAAATATTTTTAGTATAATGTGTATAAGAATACCGTCTACTAAAAATAGAAAGTGGTAATCTCGTGTCATTGATCATATTAGGCTTAGTATTCCCACTCAAGCATGAACTCATGACTTCCCATTTGAAAAAATCACCCGTGCTTCTAGACTAGCTACAAAGTCATTAGCAACCATTTTAATGTGTTGAAAAAGTGATTGATTAGTTAGTAATGTTTACCTTTTCATAGTTGTTTCCTTTGATTGGTCCCTTGATGTCCATGCCATGGCTTCCAGCATAGTAAAGCTCTGATAGTTTTACGAATTTGTAAACCTGAAAATTCACAAAAACATCAGTAAAACAAATATTATACCAACTATTTGAGAGTGTGTACGTATCTTTAAAAAAAATCGTGTATAACAAGTTAGAGTGTTCGAACGAATGCATATGTATATATATATATATATATATATATATATATATATACCTTAGATCTGCACCTTCCAGTGACTATTGCTGTGGGGAAATGCTTTGCAACATCTCTCACTGCTTCCCTCATCTAAAATACAAAATTAAAAATAAAAAAAAATGGAAACATAAGGTCATTAAACCTTAAGTGATAAAATATACATTATTAAAAAATTAATCAAAATAATATAATGATGAGTGAATTGAAAATGAAATAACTAGGAAAATGGGTTTTCTCGAGTTGGAATGGCCCGAGTTCATAAACATGAGGTCAAGAGTCCAAACTGGATTCGATTAATTCGAGATTAATTTCATATGATCTGGTAGAATGCTAAACTCACCTCTTTGGTCATGAAAGCTTTGTCAGGGTCCTCAACAATGGGAGAAAGGGTGCCATCGTAGTCCAGAAACATTACTATTTGTTTCCCTTTAGAAGCTTCGGCTATGCGATCAAACATCCTCAAAGCAGACGGATAACGAAGCTGCTTCAATCCATCCCGACACGACAACAACATCGTAACATAAAACACATCAAAATTAATTAACTAAAAAAAACCGCCGTCTAAGTAATATAGTATATCATTTCTGAACATAGAAACTTACAGCCCAAGAATTGTTATAATAATCCTCGGACGATGTCTGGGTCGGCGAAGAATCCCTCATAGTGTCCAGCAATGTCGGGCCGAGCACGGCGGTCGCCGGAACGGCGATCGCCACCAGGTCGAGGCGGCGACGGCGGCAGGGGTCTGGTTTTTTATCAGACGACAGAATTGCCACATTATTGTGGTTATTAGTCATATCTTAGCTTCTTGATCTGAATACAATACAATACAATAGCATTGGTTATTCAGTGGGAATATATATATAAAGCTAAGTGGCATTATCCATGAAATTGCATGTGAAAGTACAGGAAAGAACAATGATGTCTCCGTACACAAAGTCAAGACAAACATTATAAGTAATTGGGAAAAGAATATGAAATGTAAGTTACCTCGAAATGTCCAGGAAGTGAAATGGGGATTGGTTGTCAAAGACTTTAATTTGGGTTGGTTTTGAAGGAAGGAAAATCAAGAAAGTTGGTAATGGCGTATTAATAGTATTGTACGTGCAAATTGGGAATGGGAAATGGGAATGGAAAAAAAAACAGACAAAATTAAAGAAAAGTAGACTGAGTAACAAGTGGTCAGGGGAAGGGGTGTGTTAGTCAATTTATAAGTTAGTAGTCACAGAGCAGATCAGAGGAAGCATCCCTCCATTCTCTTAATTAACCACTTTTCATAGCTTTCAAATTAACTACTTTCATTCATAATCTCCAACTCTTTATTACGGCTACATAGACTTAGCTCATTAATTCAATAGGCAATATTTAGGGCAAGAGATCAAGATTCAAAACTTAGCAGCGACAGTATGTGTGGGGATTATGCCTAAAATTCCTTGTGCACACGGACAATTTAGCCATATCTGCTGAGCCAACATACTCAGCTCCCAAATGCTCTGTCGGGTCGGAGTGTGGGAGGCTTTTGGAATTGTTGATTGAGGATTCAACTTTTGGGGCAAGCTAAGAGGGCTTTCACTATCTTTTTTTTTTATAGAGTCAGGAAATTAAGTAAATTACGATATGCTGGTACATATTCACAACAGGGCTAATTTTGTACTCTACACCTAATAATCTCGAGAGCTTTCATAATCATTTATTAAAATCTCTATAGATGAAGTAAATCACGGGAAGTGACACTTGACCTTTTACCTATTAGCTTGTGTTCTCTCTTTTGCGGGTAAGAGAATAGAATTTGCATGTAAGTAATATTAATAGAGACTGCGTGCGTACATGTGCAGTGTAACTTATTATCATATATATTTACATGGATGCATTTATAAAATTAAAAAAAGCAAGTTGCATATATACAAGCTACACTTACACTTTAATAATTGAGTTTGCACGCGAGCTTTATAAAATTTACAAAATAAGTTGATAATGTAAATTATTAATCAACTTGATATGATGTATGTACGATTCAAATGGTTGAACATTAAAGATGTAATATTACTAATAGTGAATTCCTTAGTACATATAAGTGCATTTTTGCAAGTTTTTTTTTTTTTTGAATACAACTGACCCTATTACATTGTAGTATCTGTTCATCTATACTTTTTCAACCTGGTGAAGCACAAAGAGTCAATTTCGATATCTCCTCTACTGAGGCTCGAACTCATGACCTTTCATATGAGGGAGGCCACTAAACTTTTCATGCAATATGCTCAAGTTGATGGTAGTGGGGTACCCATTTGTTTGATGTTATGAAATTTAATTAAAAAAAAAAAACCATTGTAGGTAAATGAGAGATAAGAGATCGATGTTTATTTGTTTTTTTCTGGACTTTTTTTTTTTTTTTAATGTTAGATTTTTTGGTGGTGTATGCCAATCATTATACCATTGCATAGATCATGGTCTCATCTACCTTGTTAGATGAATTAGTTGCATAGGCTACATTTTTATTATATCAAAAATATATTCTTTTAATACATTAAAGGTTCATTTTTAAGGTACATTGTTGAGTAATGCCAGTATATTATTTGGTAGTACCAAATAATAAACCTCCAGTACTAAAATAATGTACCTTCAATATATTAAAAAATATATATATTAATGTATATTTCACATTGCATTGTGAACTGTAGTCCATAAAATAATTTGCCGATGTATGCCCTAGAGACCGATGGAGGAAGTAAATCACAAGATGTGTGTCTCAACTGGTCTACTGCCCTTGGTAGGATTTGAACTATGCAGTATGCAAATACTAACAAAGCGAAATTTATAAACTTATTTTGAGTTAATTCACTAGTTGAGTATATCTTGAACCCTTCATCAATTTCAATGGTTGCATGGTTGCTTGATTATTGGCACATAGAAAAGACAAAACCAATTAAGGTGGGCTAGGGTACTTAGTACCTCATACAATAATGTTAATAATGTTGGGGCTGGCATGGGTGTAGTACCACTAGCTCCAGTCTGAATTACACCCCACAACCATAGCATACATTAAGGAGAGGAAGACAGCTCTTTAGCTCCATCGCAATAATGTTGCAGGTTACTCCTCCATATCACTAAGGTACATTCTTTCTTTTATTTCAAAGTAAATTTCTTACAATGGTAATCAAGATGGACGAAACTCAATTTTCGTCCACTTAAAGAGGCTCCGTGATCAGGCCAGTAAATATATAGTACTCTCACTGAGATTCAAATGCATGACTTTCCATTTGAGGGAACTGTTACGTGCCACTAGACAACATAAGATTTGGAGTTATTTAGTGATATGCCATTTTTGAAGAAATTAAATAGTGGAGTTGCTTGAATTGGGCGGTGTACAAGTGGATGTTTGTCATTTTCACAGTGACAATTATATTTTGGGATGGTGCCAACGTTGTCAATTTCCAACATTGTAAAGGACTACGTACGAAACGGGCATGCATCCCATCCATGTGATAATACCAAACACTCTATTCAATTCCCCCATCGCCCCTTGAAATTTGCTGTTAAACCAGGGGCAGGCCAGGGCCCTATATACTTAATTAACAGGCCAACATGAACAATTCAGTTAGTCACAGGGATAAAGTTTAGGAAGAAAGTACAAGAATCGTTGAGCTCATCTTAAGATACATGCGTTATCTTTTAACAGATATGAAACTCTTCACCTGACAATGTCTTCAGCCCGAATTGGCCCGCGAGCGAGTCTTGGGTCCGAAAAGAGGGGCAATGCCCCGCCTCCGATTCACGGAATAAGTAAAATAACGTTAAAAAGTAGTGGTATTTCACTTTAACCTTTCGGCTCCCACTTATCCTACACCCCTCAAGTCATTTCACAAAGTCGGACTAGAGTCAAGCTCAACAGGGTCTTCTTTCCCGCTGATTCTGCCAAGCCCATTCCCTTGGCTATAGTTTCGCTAGATAGTAGACACTAGAAAGGGACAACCTATCAAAGTGATGGGCTCCTTATGCACAATAAAAAAAAAAAAGGTCTAGTCACTATATATATTCAGTTAAGTTACAATTATTTATATAATTTCAAATACTCTCTCAGTCCAGCCGGGTCGTGGAGACCCTTAGGGTTGGGAACTAAACCTTTAGGAAAGGAATTGAAGATGAATGCTTAATTCAATTATGTGTGTATTATACGCGTCACGTATAAGTCATGTTAAATAATACACAATTTAAAGCAGGTACAAAATCTATATATGTGTGTTCTTTGAATCTAAAAAGGAAAAGAATAAAGTGAACCCAGAAAAATGATTAATTCTGGCAGATATTTTTTGCAACACCGTATTAGAGTAGGAAAACTATAAAGAAAAAAGAATCAGAATACACAAACTTTCTAAAGTTGGTTGGCACCACAGTGCATATATGTCCAAAGGAACCAAACGAGTT
>CM008331.1:32440818-32452289 GCA_002525835.2 Ipomoea batatas
TTTTTCTCTTTTTTTTTTTTTTTTTTTTTTAAATAATAAATAAAATTGTACACTTGCTTGCATGTATGGATGATTCAGTTCATAGTGGAATGATGGTGGTTGATCTTGTTTCGTACGAACAACTTTTGCCCCTTCACCCGATTCTCTTCCCATTTTTATATTCATTTTGCATGCTCAAATGCCCAATCCATTGGAAGTTGGAACCCATAGTTGCTTATCAAGATTCTTTATTTTATTTCATTTTCTCACTTTTGATCCCTAAAATAATAATGATTTAAAATCATCAGTCTCTCATAAGGTTAATATTTCATGAGGTTATAAGATTTCTAAAATTTTCGATCGAAGAAGTTAAACAATTTTAATAATTTGTCTTTAAAACAAAAATATTTAGGTGATTCTAACTTTCCTAGATTAATCTTAAACTCACAAGACCCACCCCTAAAGTTACAAAGGTAAATTGCAAGTGGCGCAAGCAACTCACCGGTTAGACCCTAGTTTCATGCGCACACAATGGATCTAATTCACACCTTCCATCATCATGATCATTGAAAAAAGTTGCCAGAATTTAGGTTTTTATAAGGTTTTTAGATTTTCAATCACCTTAGGCTGTGATTGAAGAAGTTAACAATTTTACTAATTTGTGTCATTTTTGTTTATATTTAGGTGATCCTAGCTTCGGCAGAATAATCCTAAGTTCACATGACTCCGCCTGCCCTGGCCTAGAGCCATTGCAGAGGTAAATCACGAGTGGCACAATCAGTCAACCAATTTGGTTGACCTTAGTTTTCATGTGCGTACAAAGGATCCAATACACACCTTCTATCATCCTAGATTCCTGAGTCTTTTATCATTCATGTTTCTAGTGAGATTCAAACTTCACACTACCGTCTTTAGTCGTGACATCAAGTCAGGCGACAACCCACTATACTAAGCCCTGGAGGCATTTATTAGTAAAAAAAAAGTAATTGGTGATTGACGAATTTCTAGTTATGAGTCTTTAATTAGTTTTGTCTTTGATTTTTTGAAAGACCAGCAACCGCTACTTAAAAGTATGCTATGATTTTAAATAATTTATAAGTTATTACTATTTTAACAACTTAAAGGGCTTTTTAATTTACCAATTATAATAGTATCTAGTATTTATATGTTGATATATTTTCACATAAAGTATAAACTATAAAGTGGCAACTCATGTTTAGTTCATATGAAAATTCATGATCGTCTTGTCAATTTATAATAAATTATTTAAACCCAATAAAATCACTAGAAATATATTCAGACCATTCAATAATAATAATAATAATAATAATAATAATAATAATAATTTGATTATATGAATATCAATATTATTTACATTAGATTTTCTATAGATTCCCAATGCTTCTTGTTCAATGTCAGATAGGAATTGCACTCCTACATTGTTTTCGATCGGCTACCTATAATATAAGGAATGTAAATGACAAAAAATAATTTATATTTCAAATTTAATTTTAAAATATTGCAATTATTTCAACATAACACACGCACCCTTTCTAGTTGTCTAAATCTATGGTTTTCTTTTTCTCTCATTGCACTATTTTATTGCCAATTTATATGCCCATACATTTACCGGTCACTTGCTAATGTGACAATTGTATGTATGTCATGTAACAATTACATATTTAGATAGTTATTACATATTTGTGATGTGATTTGTGTCACATCATAAACGATTATTTGTGAGTGACAATTGTAAGGATGTTTAATATTTTTTTTTAAAAAATATGAAATTCAATTCCTTAAAAGTCCAAAAAATAAATTCCCCTAAAAGAGCCTATTAGCTCTAACTTATTTTCGTGGGTGTATACGTACTGTATAGGAGCCACTATTAATCACAAGATTATAGTGAATTAATTTACAAATCTAACAACTAAAAACCTTAATTATTATTTATTGATTTTTGTAACTTCTACTCGGAAAAAAAAAAGGACTATTGATCAATTATAGAAAGAAGAATTTGAGAGTGCGTGGGAGTAAAAAATATGATACACTCCCAAATATTATTTCCTCACTTTTACTACACATTAATAATAGACTATTAACCCAATGAAGTATCTCAAGTGGAAAGTGAACTCTTTTGTGGAGAATGATTTCGAAAAAATTCATGTTCGATTTTCGCAAGTGACGATTCTTCTTGAACCAGTTCCCGTGCCTCTACGCGGGTGGACATGAACAGAGAAAGACCCAATAAAAAACTTTTTATAGTATTTTGCAAATAAATAGTAACTACTAAATAACTTGTAGCTTAATGACATTTCTGTACCTCTTCTAAATAAACAAAACCATA
Organism: Ipomoea batatas; assembly: GCA_002525835.2. Lineage (NCBI taxonomy): Eukaryota > Viridiplantae > Streptophyta > Magnoliopsida > Solanales > Convolvulaceae > Ipomoea > Ipomoea batatas. The sequence continues at coordinate 32,443,145 of CM008331.1, forward strand.
AACTTATTTTGGTAATTTGGAACCCAGAAAAAATTAGTGGGAAGAAGCTGAAGCTGCCATCACATAGTGGTGGAGCACCCCACGCGCAAAGCACGTGCGTGGACCTGCCTCACTTTTATCCCCTCCCAACTTTAATTTGCCTGATAAAGTTAGGTGGTCCTGTACTACATTACAAAGCTTTCTCCGCCGCCCACCAATTTACCTTTATACCCCTCTCGACACCCTACAAAATAAAATAAAAAACAAAAACAAAAACAACAATACCTAAACCTACACGTACATATACACACATTATATTATGAACCCCTGACGTCAACCTAAGGATGTTTTGTGGCCGTTTCTTGGTGGGTTGGTGCTGTACGTACTAAGAGAGTGTCAATATAATAATAATAAATAAAGTACATATATTAATACATTATAAAATTAAATGATTTAAAATGTATACCATGATACAAAGTAGTTGGTGCAGTCCTAATTTTACATGCCATGCAATATAATGTCCGGTTGGCTTACGCAATATTATCCTGGATTTTATATGTCATGGGGTCACTCTTCAGTGGAAGCTTGTGCTGCATGCTGTATATGCAACGTACCATATAGCACCTAACTTGGCTAACAACTTCATTATGCTAGCTAGCTAGCTAATGAGGACAATATTTTCATTATTTATATCGTGACCATTATTATTCACCACAAAATATAATGATAATTACATATTTACAATCTTATATCACATGCGCGCGTGTGCATATATTCACGGAATAAACAAGTAAGAATTTATATAACATTAATGTAACGAGGAGATTGCAAGTCGTATTGTCTTGACAATCATTGTTTTTTGTTTTTTGAGTACTACTGACTCAATTACAATGTAGTATCTGTTCATAAACTAATTTCTCAACCTACAGAAGCACAAAGAGTCAGCATCGCCTCCACTGAGGCTCGAACCTGACCCCTCTAACATGGGGTGCAACCCCACTAGACCACCAGTTCATTGGCTTGACAATCATTGTTACTTGCTATTGAGTTAAAATTTGACTGAAGATTGTTAAATTCTAGCAGCACATTTAATTTGTAACTTTTGTACAATTTTGAGGTATGTGTTTTATGTCGGATTATAAAATATTATATATTTCATGAATTACTTCGTTTAAAGAATTAATTAATGGTTTTGAAAAATATTATATTGGAATATATATGGATTGGTCTTTGGCAGCGTGCTAAAATTCAATGCATTGGTTAGACAAATTCTTATTAGGTCATAGTAGGCTTTAATAATAAGTAGTTAATAGGTAATTAAGAGTGAATTTGAAAAATCTGACCTTTGACCCTTAAGCGGCCATAGTCTATTATTCTGCTTCATGGATAAGGGAATTTGACTTCATACATATCCTTGATTTTATACACACACACACGTACACGTCTACACGTGTCTACACGTCTCTCAGTGTGCGCGCGTGCGTGCGTGAGAGTTGAGGTAGATTGAGAGTGGAGAAGTTACATTTTTGCGCATAATGAGCACAACTAAAAGGACCAAAACCCAAACCCCCCATATTTGTGGTAGGGATTGAACCATCACCTGTTGCGGGAAGAAGTCTTCTCATTCACTAGACTAGTGTCCTAGGGCAAAAAAGTACTCCGTAATTTATTATAGTTTGAATCCAAAAACAAGTAGTTTCTCGCGCGCACACACATATAGTCGTCTAGGTAAAAAATGAGACAAAATCTCAACTCTTGATTTGGTCCAGATCATCGCCCCTAAATATATAAAGAGAAATTTAAAACAAAATACGTTGAGATTTTGATAATTTTTTCTAACTTTGAAGGGCATAAATTTTGTTCATGAGATACACACGGTTATATTACAGGTTTCCAGATCTCTTCACATATTTTAGCTTGGCGCCTCTTTTCACTTGATACCGGACTATATATATATATATGGTTTAAGTGAGAAAAGCCCTTGTAAAAAGTGTGATCAAATCAACATATTCAATATTGAGAAATCAAATACTAGAATTTATCATTACTAAACTTTCAAGTTTGTAATAATTATAAAATGAACTCTGCTTTTAAAAGTTTTTAATAATTATAAAATTGATATGTTTTTTTTTTATACTAAAATTCTCAATCATTAATGAACTCTGATGGGTAGCTAATATTAATCCTCACTTTTATAGGATGGCGTTGTTCTCATTATATATGTAGGCATGTGTGTAATTGTGTCTAGGAATTTGAGAAATGGGAGAAAAGTAACCATTTCTCAAATTCCCCATTTCTCTTGAAATGTTGTTGTAAAAGATTGAAGTGTAAACTCTTCATGTTTATGTCTTTCTCCATATCTCCAAATTTAGAGAATTGGTTAAATGGATTTTCTAAAATCTAGAAAAATGAAGAACAATTTCTGAAAAATGGTTTCAATAAACAATAGTTCATTTTTAAGTTTTTAATTTCTACAAGTTTAAATTCTTTTTAATAAAAATTACTCATTTATCTAGTTACTAAACACAACTCACATAATTTTTCTTTAAAACCGTCCCATATTTCTTTTTAACATATCGACATTAGTATATGACACAGTAAATATTTCGTTATATATGAGAAGTATTTGTTGCGTTAATTGATTTGGTGATGATTTTGTCCGTTGATTTAGCAATTATTGCATTTAACTCTAGTTAGTTGTTAGGCTATCTACATCAAATCCTTAAATGACTATTCTACTTTCAAAAATCGGTCCTTATCGTCATATCATCATAATTGTAATTCATCATTATTTTCTCTACACCTGTAATTCTAACTCTCTTTTAAATATAATATGACAATAGCAGCAACATTAAACTTCTTTTTTTTTTAAAAAAAAATAATATATGACAAAGTTGTGTTCTTAATTGGTCTTAAATTAAAAGATTATATGTAGTGTAGGATCGGATAAACTTTGAAAACATCAAGGAAGAAAGAAGGAAAATACTACAGTATATAATACTTCATTGTATATATTATTACACATATTTAACAACCATTTTTTAGCAAAGACTTCTATTTGCAAGAGGACACAATAAAAAACTATCTAGGCTGCCTGACTCTTATGTTGTTGTAATGGCACTTGTATCTATTTGATATTTAAAAAAAAAAATTGTCACTATCTCAGTAGAGTGCTTCTTCTGCTTTCCACCTTAATTGGTGGATTAAGCTAATATCATAATAATTTTATAATATAGTTACGCGGTTAACTTATATGTCTTTTATATTATATATATTATATAGTAGCTAGCTCTTCTAACCCATGCATCATATAATATCCTGTTGTAAATGAAAAACTGTTAATAAAATAGTGGAGGTCACACCAGATAAACTAGTTGAACACTGGATAATTACAAGGTTTCAAATTCAACTCTATGTGATAGTTGTTTACACCTATATTGGGTTATATCATTGTGGTCAGAAGATGTGTTTTACCCAGAACAAATCGTACATTTTTTATACAGAAAGTAGTTGGGAATTGTTGAATATAATATTCTTTAAACATAAAAACATCTCTTTACTCTATAGTGTACATATCTATATATACACAAACATATTAAATAATTTACAGAATAGTTGATGATCATCATGCAAGAAGTTGCCATCAAAAGGACGACAAGAACATTGAACCGTATGTTGGGCGCAGGTCGTGAACTAGTTGTTGCATGTCTACATTATTCCCTACCAATTCACCCATTCACGTCCATATACTGCCCACCATGCATGCCTCCATCTCTTTCATTCTTATCTCCAACAAAAAAGAAAAGTCACAGTTTCAATATTTTTTTTTTCTTATTTTTAAATATTACTTTGATTTTCTATCATTTATTCAACCGTTACAAGTGCATGTGTGTCTACCAATCATATCAATCATGTTTATTGTATATAAAATACTCCATTTATTTCATGTTATATGTAATTTTTACTTTTCTTATGCAATTTAAACTTAGGATTTAAGAACAAAATGTTAGGATACAGTATAGTAAATATGTTGAGTAATATATATAGAAAGAACGATGATATTTTTTTATATAGTATTGAATATTATTAGTTAGGAAATTAAAACAATTTACTACGTGTTTCATCATTATTTGTAATAAAAATCTCAAAATTTTGAAGAAAATATGTCTTCAAAATATAGTTAGGCCTACTAAAGTGAAATTGGACAGGTATTGATTGCCTAGCTTGGAAAGTGAATTATTGTACTGATTGATTGGCCCCCTCTTTGCTGGAGTTAGCTTTAATGCAAACTGAAATATGCTTTTCATCACAAACTAAAAGTCTAAAGTAATAATTAAAATGCACGGTTATATTTATATATTATATATTGCTCAACATTATATTAGCAGCTTGTGGTAGGACTTTGTGGTCCAGTGACATCAAGTTGTTCTCTTATTTGGAAGGTTGTGGATTCGAGTCTTAGTGAATGCGATACTGCATTGTAATAGGCTCGATCATGTTAACTCCGCACCATATATAAGAGACCTATATTGGCCGTCAATTGTGTTAGACTGTTAGAGTGATTTAATTGCACTATATGAAATATTCTTTTTTCCTCTTAGTATCAAGAAAAAATACATTGGGACCAACGAACTAATTTGGTTATGTTGATTCGAGACAGTTTGGTCACCATGCTATAAGGTAACTTTCTTGACTTGAATCAGACAAATATGAGTACACTTTTGAGTAGTGCATGTGGACTTTTCTGAAAAACTCAAAGAAAAGAAAATACACGACAAGTAATAATTAAAATAAGTGGCGGGAGACAATTTCAGCATACGTATGCTTCATAATAAAACATAAAGGCGTTCATTATGATGTTGAGATAATATTGTTTACTTGTAATAAGACATTGATTTATTGGTTGGATCGTATGTAGCATTAAAAAATTGTAAATTATATTTAATAAGTACGCCAGTGAAATTAACAACAATTGATCTTTCCGTAGCATGAAATCCTTTACATGTTTGATAGGTTGTTGAATGGACTGAAGATCCCATGGAAGCTATCATCATGCCAAATTATATTAATCAAACTATTAATTACACTTTTAGAAAATCAGGTCTGAGAGTTAGCCAGAGGCTTAATTACATAAACGGTCATGATCAATTCTTGTTTTAAAAGAGAAAAAAAAAAAAAGAAAAAAAAAGAAGCAAGATGAGAGCAGTGAATTGAAGTGTCAAAACCGGAAGACTAAGATGGTAATCTTTTTTTTATAGTGAGTGACAATGAAAGAATGGATGGGAAGTGATGTCTCGAGACAAGTTGGAAGTATACAAGTGATTATATTCTATTTTCGTTTCTGTGCATCCTAATCCTCAACGTTGTCGCCACTTATTCTCCCATGGATAACAATATGTCAATGCACGCGTTTCTTTTTACCGAAATCTGGGTCTCGAACACATGACCTAACTTTAATACCACTTGTTAGGATTAAACGCTTACTACTTACGTCAAAACCTATTGCTAGTAGCGAAGACACAATTTTATTTCCTTACTTATAGATCATCATCACATTGTTAAAGCCGGTGGGTGCTGAATTTGACATTTAAGTCCTCTACTGCCTTCGCTCAATAATTCCACAGTCATTAGGTGCTAAATTTGACAAACAAGGCAACAAATATTAATCGTGACATGTGATTCGAATAAAAGAAGAACTAGATTTATTTCAAATAAAGTCTTACATTTAATTTCTTTGAATAGGGCAACAAATGTTAGATAAAACCCCTTATATGTGTGTGTGTATGTAGGGATCAAACTTCGCAGCCTCTCTAAGTGAGACCGTGCGGATAAATTTAGTTGTTCATCTAAATATGATCAAATGTTAAAAATCAATGAAAAGGGAAAATATGAAGTGACATTTTTATAATTTTTTGCACTATATTTTTGTGGTGTACTAAGCGTTGGTCTTGGTGAACTAAGTGTTGATCTGTGGTCCACTAAGTGCTGACCTATGGTGCACTTAGGGATGGTTTGCGGTTCACTAAGGGTTGGTTTGTGGAGCATCACCAAGTGTATGCAATTGTGCGCGTTATATGTCGTTTTGAGCTCATCCAATGGTTCAGATCTATTCTCATGGTCGCACCTAGGGAGGTTACAGCACCTGGTGTGTGTGTGTGTGTGAGAGAGAGAGAGAGATCAATCAAATAAAAATATTGTTTCAAGAGAGAATTAAGAACTATTCAGACCTGTTGATATCTAAAAATTCTACAGAGTGAGGTGACATTTTTGTAAATAACTCAAACTTTAAAGTGCAATTAATAACACTATAGAGCGCAATTAATAATACCATAAATTGTTTTCCGCATATATATAATTGCAGTGAACAAATGCACTTTGTAGTTTTGCTTAGTTTTATTCTATAGTATTGACAATTGCATTTTATAGTGTTTTTAATTGCACTTTAAAGTTTGAGTTATTTAAAAAATATCATTGTATTTCCAACAAATGCATTATGTAATTTTGCTTGGTTGCACTTCCATATGAAAAGGGGTGGGTTCGAGTATCAGTGGAGGCGATGTTGACTCTTTGTGCTTCAGTAGATTGAGAAAGTAGTTATGAATATATACTGCATTGTAACAGAGTCAGTAGTATTAAAAAAAGAGAAAATATCATTTTTAGTCCCTCAACTATAATACATGTATCAATTTTGGTCCTTGACTATTAAAATTTTCAAATTAGGTCCATGACTATTCAATTTGTATCACTTTTGATCCTTGACTATTAACATTTTCAAATTAGGTGCATGACTATTCATTTTGTATCACATTTGGTCCTGCCGTTAAATTTTCCGGCGAAGTCATCGGGGTGACCGGCGTTTTTTATTTTTTTTAATTTTTATTTTTAAAATTTTTTTTATTTAAAAGTTACGGAGTATTAAAATAATTTTTAAAATAAAAATTAAATAAATTAGTCGGTCACCGACTCACCGGTGACTTCGCCGGAAATTTGACCTGAAAATTTAACGGCAGGACCAAATGTGATACAAAATGAATAGTCATGCACCTAATTTGAAAATGTTAATAGTCAAGGACCAAATGTGATACAAATTGAATAGTCATGTACCTAATTTAAAAATTTTAATAGTCAAGGACCAAAATTGATACATATATTATAGTTGAGGGACTAAAAATGATATTTGCTCATTAAAAAAAAAATTGTACTTTAAAATTTGAGTTATTTACAAATTAAATATACCACCACATTTTTTTTCTAATTGTTTAAGATCCATTAAATCTTTCCAAATGGACGATTCTGATTGGTTCCTAGTTTTCTCATATGAATGATTTAGATGAGAACATACTATTTATTAAAAAGTGATTATTGATCTAATCCATTACGGTTGAAGAGTTGCCTAAGAACAAGAAGAGAAAAAAGATGAACTTGTCCAAATAGACAATCACACTTGTAGTTCTTTTTTTTTTTTTAATGTGCCTACCAGATTTATTAGTGGGTCACTGGTAACAATACACAAATTAAAATATAAATTGTCAATGCCGCTGGGCATATAATATATAAAAATGAATGTATAATTTAGGTAACTATCAGTTTAAATTAAACTTTTAGTTGAGACGAACCATATTATTGAATTTGGTATTTATATTAAACCATGCAAAAGATCATGATTCGACATACACAAATTAATTTATTATCAAATTAAATTATACTCAGACAAAAAAGTCACGGAGACTATCTATTCATGTTAAACATATAATATGTAAAACACAAATGTGTATTTCACAATCAATTTAGGTTTTAATTGAAATGAAACACATCATTCAAGTGACAATACTTATATAGTAAAGTTGAAATCTTATTTTGTATTTTTTAAATTCCACTTAATAATATATAACCACATGAGTGTGGATTTGGTGTTTTTATTGGAATTTTCTATGCATGATGAGTGGTTTAATTACGTACATTGTTATAATTGACAATGCAATAATGCAAATTAAATGATAAATTGAAAGAAGTTTCTTTGACGTTTTTATAAAAATATATTAAAATTTCTTCGAAGATAAGAGTTCGTCGGAATCAATATGATGGTGAAATTTGAACTTAATTTTCTTCTATTGACAAAATTGGAATGGAGGGGAGATTGGGGTTGGAGTGGATTGAAGTGTTAAAAAGAAATCGTCTCCAAACTTCAAGGAAAGAGATGGCTATATATATAGAATTCTAAAATTCAATTATCTTGCAGTGTTCTTGCATGGTTTCCCATAACTGGGAAAAACACCTAATAGCAGTATTTATATAATACACGCATGATATTAAAAGGCTAAAGAAAATGACATTTTACAGTGTTCAATTTCAACATCACTGCTCAGAGTTTGATCACATGGACTAATAATCATTTATGGAATTTTATCAAAAAAAAAAAAAAAAGTTGACCCAAAAATCTCTCAAACTAATTGCCATCATCGCCCAACCATAATAAAAAAATAATGCGCTGAGAGCTAATCTTGTAACCCTAACTGATAAAGAACTACAAAGTAATAAATCAGTCTAAATTATCCATAATTGACCGGCGGGAAAATTCAACCTAGGTTGTCCTTAAGTGACTGACCGGAATGCTCATAGTCACTACCCAAAGATATGCTATGGGTGAAATTCTCCTTATTACCCTAGCCTGCAAATAACCAATCTAGGTTGTCGTAGCTGACTAGTTCAAAGACAAACCAATAATACCAATAGACTGCTTCAACTAAGAGTTCAACTTGAAACCTTATGATTACTAAATAAATCGTACAATAAGCTCGGCTAGTGCTTTATAAGTCTATGCTTACCTAATCTTTTGCTATCTTCACATCATTTTCATAGGCTCAGCTTTGGATTTTACTACCTTTCTTGCTTTTTCTTTCCTTTTTTTTCAATTAATAATAAATTAAGATAAAGATGTGAAGCATAAAATTTTGTGAAAAAACAAATTACGTCCATTTCCAAGAGAAAAAAAAAAAAGAAGAAGAAGAGAGAGTCAATAATCAGATTCATAAAGATGCCCAATGAAGTAAAACCATCAACAAAAGTTTCGGAGATAACAATGTTGATCATTGATTATTTTAAAGGCATGCAATGGGAAGTTTTGCATTTGTCTTTTTCAATTTTTAAATTTCAAGATTTTAAAAAT
>CM008331.1:32538837-32549204 GCA_002525835.2 Ipomoea batatas
CACGGTATAACGACCGATGACTGACGTTGTAGCATAAATTTAAAAATATATATATATACATACCTATACGACTTCGGTTTGCTATAAACCAAATTCGTAAACTTATTTATAAAAAAAACCAATAGTATACAACGTTGATTTTATAAAAAACTGACATCGTAGAGCTATTATTAAAAAAAAATTAAAAATAATTACACCATACGACGTCGGTTGTACAAATAACTGGCATCGTATAGTGTATTCATTTTTTTATTTAAAATTATTAATGACGTCAGTTTTTTGTTACATTGAAACCAACGTTAAAAATCTTTTTTTTTTTAAATTATAATTTTATCTAATGTTTTAACTTCGATTTTATAAAAAATCAACATTATATATTCGACGTTGTATGTTATTTTTGTAGTAGTTTACTTTAAAGTATTACGTTTTCCATTATAAATAACAAACACTTTATTTATAATTAGTATTATATTTTTCAGTATAAGCACTACACGTACAGATTGACTTGACCCGATATGGCACGTCTTGGATAACAGTTTCACACGTTGTGACCCCAAAAAATTATTAAAAAAAAAAAAGAAAAAAAGAAAAAAAAAGTCATTTACCAATCAAACGCATTGAGTTTTTGACTAAATTAGTCATCTATCTTAACGGGTCTTTCAAGTTTATAGGAGCAGACAAGATCAGAGTAGGTATGTTTTTGTTGACCTCTTTATGGTGTTTCCACTTTAACTTGGCCGTCGGGTTCACGCATGATGGGAATTAATATTTTATATATTTTGTAGTGTATTACTTTCTTCTGTTTCATTATACATTCAGAGTATAAATTTCATGTATTAAAGGTGGAGATCAGAAGAGGAGAAAAGGAGAAGAGAGTTTATTTAAAGGTGGAGTATTAATTATTTAATTAACTTCATTATTGTTAAATTTCATGTAGGGAAAATATCACTTTTTCCCCTATGTTATATGCTTATAGCACTTTTTCCCCCTATGTTATTAAAGTAGCAGTTTTCCCGTCTCATTTATTTTAAAAGTGGTAGTTTTCTCCCTTGTAATGTTAAATTGACATGTTTTCCCTTAAAAATAACTATTTCATTTATTTTTATTCTCCAATCAATTGTTACTAATATGTATAGAAGATCACGGTTCGATACGAACCTAATCGAACACTGTAGCAATTGAACTTAAATAGTATAGACGGTTACGGTTACGATTCAGAACTGAAAAAATAAAATAAAATAATTGTTAGATTTAGACTATTTTTAAATAAGAAATAAAATTATAAAAATAAATAAATAAATACATAAGTTTTGATTGGCGGTTCAAAATCGAAATTGAAACCGAACCGTACCGATTTATCAAAATAAGTGTTTGATCATTTTCACCATATATGACTGTGGTTAAGTTCAGAGTTCACGGTTCAACAATTATTTAATTTTAAACTTTTTGGTTCTGAATCGTAACCAGAACCGTCCATACTATTTCGGTATGATTGCTACAGTGTTTGGTTAGGTTCGAACAGAATCGTAATCATCCATACATATAAATAATAATTTGTTGAGAAGAAAAATAAATGAAATAATTATTTTTAAGGATAACAATGTTAATTTAACATTTCAGGGGGAAAATTTGCCACTTTAATAACACAGTGGAGAAAAATGCTATATGCATATAACATAAGTGTCATTTTCCCTTTCATGTATAATATAATATGGTGCAACAGTAAAAAAATCTGATTAACTTTATTTTGGAAGCGTTGCATGAGTTACGTTCTTGAGCATCTATTTTCACGACTCTTCTCCACCATGCAATTATTTTTCCCCATTTTTATATTTTAATATGATGAAAATAATTACACCTTTAAGTAACTTGTATATTCTTTGATTTATTAAAAGTTCATCGTCGCTTCTCAAATGTGTGCTTTGAGTGTCCACTATGTGAATATGTGTCTTGATTGAAACTTGCCTTGTGAACTTAATTAATAGCCAAACAAAGAATGACAATGAGGAAAATCAATTTGAGTTGTACTATGAACTGACTAGCTGTATTTTGACTTTTAAAATGCATGGAAAATAGATGTTGATATTTTCTTGGATAGAAAATGAAATTGAGATATCGTGGAAAACGAAAATAGAAAATTAAACCAAATGCACCCTAAAATTTTCCTTTCAAATTTTGTTTCAACAATTTATTTATTTTTTATTTTTGGAAAATTTCTCTTCATTTCCTGGATGGGCTGACTGGAATTTTTTTAACTAATTTCCATCCATTTTGTTTGCGAAAATGGTCACATAAGCATACTTCAACTTTTTGACAAAAAAATAATTAAGTTCTCAAACTTAAAAAGTTACAATTAAACACTCAAACATAGTAAAATTGCCCATATAAATCTTATTTACCATAACCAACCTAACATGTTACTTGTAAAATCACGATGACGTGGAATAGTTTTGTTTGCTTTGCTGTTCGGGACTTTTGTTGTCTGTCATTTGACCTCCATTGACCACTCGCTGCTAGACTGTTGTAAACTTCCAACGGACCACCTTCTTCATTATCGTGCAACCTTCTTCAAACGGTTAGGTTTCTCAAATATGATGAGGTAAACCGCATTAAGAAAACCATTTGTGATGAGTTTGATCAATAGGGTGTTGACAAGATTCGAACTTGTAACTTTATAGTATAAGAAGTATATAACATGTCACAGTATTCTTATTTATGATGATCTTAATTCGCCGATAATGTGAAATGGTTGACTTCATGCATAAACTAAAGGCAATGGACAACTTCTTCACAAAGGCTCTGTAAATTCTTTCAGCTTTCGTTTTCTTGACTATTTTGCCTTTAATTATGGTTTCATCACAACTTTCTAGCCTTCAGGCTATCACTTCAATATATCAACTTGTCTATAAAAGCTAGAGCATATTTCTTGGGTGAAAAAACAAGTAATAATATAATTTTGTTCTTCAAAAAAAAAATATGGGAAATTTTGGTTGCAACTATACAGCACTGATAATCTTTCTTGTGCTGCAAGCTTGTTTCTCTGCATCAGCATCAACAAGAACTGAAGGTGAAGCTCTTCTCAAATGGAAGAGCAGCTTCCTCATCTCTTCTTCTTATCTGGATTCATGGTCACTATCCAATCTAAGAAACATGTGTAATTGGAGGGGTATTGTCTGCAATGGCGGCGGAGCTACTACTGTTTCTGAGATCAATCTTCCTTTTGCTGATCTCTTTGGTACTCTTGATGACCTCAATTTTACTTCGTTTCCCAGCCTCACTGGTTTCAACATCAGTGGAAACAACCTCTTTGGTAACAACTTCTATGGATCAATCCCTCCTGCCATTGGTGATTTGTCCAACTTGGTCTTCTTGGACTTGAGCTTCAATTTGTTTGATGGAAGCATACCGCCACAGATTGGGAAGTTGAGGGAGCTTCAGTACCTCAACCTTTACCACAACAATTTTAGTGGAGTTGTTCCTCATCAGATTGGAAATCTTCAAAAGGTATGCTTCTTGGACCTTGGATATAATTCTTACTTGGAAGCTGCCGATTGGTCTAGAGTTAAGAGTTTTCCTGTGTTGAGACATCTCAGTTTCGGTGGGAATGGATTTGGACCTGCAAGGTTCCCTGATTTCATACTAGGTTGTAACAACCTAACTTATCTTGATTTGTCTGGAAACCATTTGAATGGATCAATCCCTGAGCCATTGTTCACCACTTTGGAGAAACTTGAGTATCTCTATCTTTCTTCCAATGACTTTTCAGGGCCTTTATCACCTAACATTGGCAAGTTGTCCAGCCTCAAAGATCTCTATTTGGTGTCCAATTCTTTTCAGGGAGAAATCCCATCTTCTATAGGCCAACTTAAAAATCTTCAATTCTTGGATATTTCAGACAATGAATTCAATTCAAGTATTCCTTCTGAGCTTGGTCATTGCACTAACCTCACTTACTTAGATCTGCGTTTAAATTCACTCTTTGGAGCATTGCCTTCGTCACTGTCATCTTTGACAAAGTTGTCTGAGTTGTATTTATCGGATAATTTGCTTTCTGGTAATATTTCACCAATTCTTTTCTCCAATTGGACCAAGTTAACATCTTTGAGCCTTCAGAACAATTCATTCAACGGGAGTATTCCCGTAGAAATTGGCTTGCTAACCAATCTTGAATACCTTTACTTGGATTCAAATCAATTTTCCGGAAACATTCCAACTCATATAGGAAACTTGCAGAATTTAGTTCACTTAGATATGTCTAAAAACAACCTTTATGGTTCAATACCTCGAACAATTGAGAACCTCACAAGCCTCTCAACCTTACTCCTTTCTACGAACAATCTCACTGGAACACTTTTGTCTGAGAATGAGGATCTAACACCAACGCTTATTTCTTCCACCATTTGCAATATGCATTTTCTAGAAATTTTGGTTTTGGCAAACAATTCATTATCTGGGCCAATACCTCAATGTTTAGGGAACATTAGTCTCTCTGTGTTAGATTTGCATCGGAATCAATTTCATGGGCCAATCCCAACAAGTTTTAATGTGGACAGCTCTTTGAACAGACTTAACTTGCGTGAAAACCAATTAGAGGGAACAATTCCACGATCTTTAATCAATTGTAAAGAATTGGAAGTTCTTGATCTTGGACACAACAACTTGAATGGTACGTTTCCAATGTGGTTAGGAGTTCTTCCAAATCTAAAGGTTCTGAGCTTGAGATTTAACAAGTTGAACGGTTCCATAGCAAGCACAAGTATCAAAGGATACATGTTTCCTCAACTTCGTGTCTTTGACCTCTCTTACAATGAATTCATAGGAGATTTGCCTACAATGCTTTTTAAGATTTTTAAAGCAATGGCAAATGAAAATGAAGATAGAATACCACAAGGACAAATGTACCTAAGTCAGAAATACTACTATTACCAAGATTCATTAGTGATAGGAATGAAAGGACACGAACGTGAAATTGTTAAAATATTAATCACGTTTACTGCTATCGATCTCTCATGCAACAAATTTGAAGGCCATATTCCAAATAGCATCGGAGATCTTCTTGCACTACGTGAATTAAATTTGTCGCATAACATGTTCACTGGCCTCATCCCAGCATCTCTTGGAAATTTAATTGTGCTTGAATCCTTAGACCTTTCTTCAAATCAAATTGGCGGACCAATCCCTGGGCAACTAGCAAGTATTTCATCACTTGAAGTGTTGAATCTCTCACATAATAAGCTTGTGGGATGCATACCTCAAGGCCCACAATTCAATACATTTGAAGCAAATTCATTCCAAGGAAATGATGAATTGAAAGGAAAACCTTTGTCACAAGGTTGTGGGAATGGCATGACACCGCCTCCAGCACCAAAGGAGTTCCACCAAGAAGACAATTCAAGTTTTTTGAGCGGATGCACCGTAAAAGTTGTGGCAATGGGGTACGGTTGTGGTATTCTTTTTGGATTATTCATGGGAAGTCTCATGTTCCTAACTGGAAAGCCAAAATTCATTGCAAAGTTCGTTGAAGAAGAAACATGCAAACTAGCAATGAAGATCAAACGGAGAAGATCAAATACAAGAAGGGGAAGAAACTAGCGTTAATAATGGTAAGTAATCTTATTATATTACATCAAACCAATTTACAACTATATATGGTATGTCTTTGTTTGGTAATGCATAAGTGTAGATGCATGAAGGAATATACTATGAAGTGTGTTTACTAACTTTTGCAGCTCACTTGGCTTCTCTCCAGATGACAAATACTCGAGGCAGAGAATGTTGTTGTTAAAGAATTGAAGTGGTTTGGTTTATTGCCGACTCATAAGCCACCTCCCAAGTACTGTCGGCTTTCATATATGATCTATCTCTAGTTAGGTGTTGTCAGATTGTATGGCTTTGGTATGATACCAAATGTTTCAATTCATGCATGCATGATGAATAATGTTAATATGTTCATGTCTTAGAGCTTTCTTTCTAGTAAAATGGATTTGTTATGCCTATGTTTATTATGTGAAAACAAACTTCTTCATTTTTCGTATATAGTTTATATTTTTCCTCTAACAAAACTTTACAAGTAGACAAATCTTTATTAGAATTATGCACCAATAATAATATTTCCAAAAATAAGAGGTTTCAGCCCTTCAAGGGATGATTGAAAAAAAAAATCTAAAGACTAACATAAGAGTAAGACATCATAATTAGTCACCACCCAATTGGTACATAATTAATTTGTTTGATTTAATCTATCAAAATACAATTTGATTTATGAAATTGAAATAAATAAAATGTGTAATAGAGATTCTTGACAATGTGTGCAGGTTCCTTTTTATATATTAAAAAAACAATAATTATGCAACAAAAATAATTTATAAAATATAATGTAGAGTGTGGACAGTTTGAATATGTTAAGAAAGGGGAATAATAAATTATTGGTCACAAGCGCATCAAAATCATCACCATTTACCAACCACACACAAGAATCCAGATGTAGATGCCCCATTAAACCCCAGCCCTTGATATATTCATATTCCCTACAGTGCCCATTCAATATTTTATTCCTTAATTATTACAATAATCATGTGTTTTGGAGTTAAGTTATGCATGATTATGAAAAAAAAAATGATTCTTATTATTACATTAAAATGATCTGATACTAATATCAAAACGCTTATCGTTACACTAAAAATTATAGTTAGTAATAAAGGTGTAACTTTATTTCATTATATTATATTTACGTAGCATATAACATCATGTTTTAATAGTAAGATATTAATTTCGGTCATTTAAGCTTCTGTTCAACCGCATGCATGCAAAATAATCCAAAAAACAGACAATAAAGATTGGCCTATATGGCTATATGGATATTAAATATTGTTTTAATTTATTATTAGATTAGTTTGAAGGTTTCAATTCTGCTGCCATGCAAATAAAGCCAGAGAATGATGGAGTGTAGATTTATATATTATTTTGTCCTCGTACCACATATCAATCGAAACATACAAAGTGGTTATTATTTCTTATAATTTCAGGTACAATATATATCCCCACCCATACACCTCATCAAAAAGAAAATAAATATTGTCAAATAGGTGGAACATAAATTCCGTAGTAAAAGAGCATGAGTTTGATTCCTGCCAACAATTTTTTAGTCGAATCTTTTGCACTAGGATTTTTTAATACGGTTTACACTCTTCTATGTGATCAATTTGCATACTATTCCACAGAAGCAGAGTTTATCCAATGCATACCCACAAGCAGGCCAGTGTTGCAAAAATCTCGCCTAGGCGCTAGGCGCTAGCCGGGCTGCCTAGCGTATCACCATAAATTAGTGGTTTAGGCGACCGCCTAAGCGCCATTTGGGCACTAACCACCTTGGTTTCTAAGGCATAAAATAGGCTGCCTAGTCGGCCGATTACCTATTGTTCTTTTATTAATCGTTTATTTCACTCAAAATAATATCTTTTTGAGCGAAATAAATCGAAATTGTTCAAAGTCGAGATGTTTTTTAGGTTAAATAGTTCAAAGTATTAAATAGTCTTACAAAATTTAAACAAATTTTTTAAAAATAAAAAATAAATTTAAAAATACACGAAATCGGCACCTAGATACCGAGGAGCGTCTAGATATTTTTTCAACCATGGCAGTTGCTATGGGTTTCCTTCAACTTCCAAAATAAATAAATAAATTCTTTTTCTCGGTACATTACTTTCAGAATCTAAAGTAACATATATGGGGCAACCGCAACTAAATTGGTCGGACAGTTGACTTAACAACAAGATTTCAAGTTTGATCTCCATGAAAGCTGCAGTCTATTGGTCTAGGCTGAGCTACCATTCAAACCGCCAATGTAAATATTTTTTTTAAAATTGCTTAATATGACGAAATTAAATAAGTTATTATGAGCAAAGTTACGTTGTAGATCAAAATGTGTAATCCAAAACCATGTGAGATCCCAATTATTATCGTTAATTCTTTTATAAACATATGGTGACAATAATTGTTTTGTCATCGTTTTCTTAATTATTGCAAATTGAAACACAATTTGTTACAAAAGAACATAATTACACAATTTGATATTTTTCCTTGAAAAAAATATGATGAATGGATGTTGACTCGTGCATCCTCCCTAGCCCATTGGTGTGTATATATCACCTTCAACAATATTTTTTGGGGCCTACCATAAACATATAGAACATATATATGATTAATTAGATCGAAATAAACGTAACGTCCATATGACACTGCATGAAAACTCGCTCTACAAAATTAAGATATGTAGTTTTTTTGTGACACGGTATAATTTCGTCATAAATAATATATTTTTTGCGACAAAAAGTTGATTGATATTATTATTTGTGTTAATTGTGGTAACATATTTTTTATTACACAGGGAGTGGTAATTGTGACAGTTGAGTGTTTGTTACAATTAAAATGTCACTATTAATAGATTAGTAATATCACATATACACTAAGTTGTCACTAAAGGTGACTGAGATTTAACGTATTGTTTTAATTTTTCAGCCATGACGTTTGGTCGTTGTTCTTATGTAATAGCATGCAAACCACACTAGAAAGACTATATGTGACAGTTTAAACCGAGAATGTGTTGCCAACAATTGCATATTTGACATTTTGATACGAAAATCATACTTCACTTACTCGATCACCCATTTGGAGACATTTTTTTAGTAACCTTGATCTCCAATTAAGTGATTGGAATTTGAAAGGCTATTTTCATCTATAGACCCTAGGGTTAACTAGTTGGAAAACGTTATTTGTATCAAAAGTTAAATACTATTTTGTGTTACTTAATTGTAATAAGTGTTATAATCGTGTCTATATATAAACTGATTGACTTGATCACAATAAACCGACTACTACTCCAATTTTGTATGCAATAGATCAGACTTCAATTATTTGGAAGAGCGCGCACTTAAAGTGGCGGTGTCATTGTAATAGGAGCTATTAGATTGCCCTAACAATATCTAGTATAAATTACCTATCTCTAGCTAGGGCTTTCAACACTCTTCCGAATAAACCCTTAATAAGTAAAATCCAACTGGCTAGTTAAAAATTAATTATGGATCAATCAAGAATATATGCTGCCTGCTGCCTGCTTTATTATGACACATAATAATTAAACTATATATACACACATATATATACATACACACAGACACATGATCTTTCCTAAATCCCTGGCGGGCCAATAAAAGCCTACATTAAAACCATATATTATAGTTAATTGTTCTTCATTAATTTGCTAATCATATATACTTTTTCTTTCTTTGAAATCTCTTAATTAAACTGAAATCAAAGCTGCAGCAATGGGGTTAAGAGACATCGAAGCCACACTGCCTCCAGGCTTTAGATTTTATCCCAGCGACGAAGAGCTCGTCTGTCACTATTTGTACAAGAAAGTCGTCGCAAATAATCAACGGCTTTCTAAGTATACTTTGGTCGAAATCGATCTTCACACTTGCGAGCCATGGCAACTTCCTGGTATAGTATCCTCTCTCCCTCTTTCTTTTGGTTTGAAAATCTGGGAATTGAATATAGTATAATGCGTTCTTTGTTGTGAATTGTGGGTGTAAAGATGTGGCGAAGCTGAACTCGAAGGAGTGGTATTTCTTCAGCTTTCGTGATCGGAAATATGCGACGGGATATCGGAGCAACAGGGCGACAACCTGCGGCTACTGGAAAGGCACCGGGAAAGATCGTCGGATTCTTGACCCCGCCACCGGCACCGTCCTGGGGATGAGAAAAACGTTGGTGTTCTACCACCATAGAGCTCCCCATGGCGTCAAAACTGATTGGATCATGCACGAATTTCGCCTTGAAAATCCCCATATCCCTCCCAAGGTAAATGTATTAGATATAAAGAAAAAATTAATTCCATGAAACCTATTAGACATTAGCTCAATGGTTCACAAGGCAGTATTTGAAAAAGAAGAAAAAAAAAAAGATCAAAGTTTGAATTGAACCTTAGCGGTGATAGTAGGGATTATGTCCAAAATGAGTAGATCTATTAAATCATAGTGATTTACTTCCTTTCAAATGTTCTGATATATTGAAATTATGTGTTATGTCTTAATTAAAAGTTTTTTAAATGCAGGAAGACTGGGTACTGTGCAGGGTATTCCAAAAATCAAAAGCTACGGGGATTTGCGATGATAGCATTGTCGGTGCAACCGCCGGCGCTTCTACTTCTTCTCCTAACACGGTCAATAATGTTTTCTTGCCAGCGGGTTATTCTCCGATGAGTGGAGTCCCGGCGGGGAATGTTGGAATGGCGCAGAGCAAGCGCGAAGAGGATGATGAATATGGCTTCTTTTATAACGTGAATTGTGAAGAACCAAATTTCGAAGCTG
>CM008331.1:32549986-32563735 GCA_002525835.2 Ipomoea batatas
ATTTATATATTATTTTGTCCTCGTACCACATATCAATCGAAACATACAAAGTGGTTATTATTTCTTATAATTTCAGGTACAATATATATCCCCACCCCTACACCTCATCAAAAAAACAAAATAAATATTGCCAAGTGAAACATAATTTTCATAGTAAAAAAGCACGAGTTTGATTCCTATCAACAATTTCTCGATTGAGCTCTTTGTACTAGGATGAGTTTATCCAATGCATACCTGTAAGCATTGGCTATGAGTTTCCTTCAACGTCCAAAATAAATAAATAAATTATTTTTCTCGGCACATTACTTTCAGATTGAATCCAAAGTAACATATATGGGGGCAACCGCAGCTAAGTTAGTTGGACAGTTGACTTAGTACAAGATTTCAGGTTTGTTCTCCGCAAAATAAAGTTGCAGTATATTGGTCTAGACTGAACTACATACCATTCAAACCGCGGATGTAAATATTTTTTAAAAATTGCTAAATATGACGTCAAAATTAAATAAGTTATTATGAGCAAAGTTGTAGATGAAAATGTGTAATCCAAAACCATGTGAGATCCCAATTATTATCGTTAATTGTTTTATAAACATATGGTGACAATAATTGTTTTGTCATCGTTTTCTTTATTATTGCAAATTGAAACACAATTTGTTACAAAAGAACATAATTACACAATTTGATATTTTTCCTTGAAAAAAATATGATGAATGGATGTGGACTCGTGCATCCTCCCTAGCCCATTGTTGTGTATATATCACCTTCAACAATATTTTTTGGGGCCTACCAGAAACATATATATGATTAATTAGATTGAAATAAACATCCATATGACACTTCATGAAAACTGGCTCTACAAAATTAAGATATGTAGTGACAATTTTTTGTGACAAATTATAATTTCGTCATAAATAGTATTTTTTGTGACAAAAAATTGATTGATATTATTATTTGTGATAACATTCATCATTGTTATTACATAAAGAATGGTAATTATGACAAATGAGTATTTGCTACAATTAAAGTCCAGTATTAATAGATTAGTAATATCACATATATACTAAGTTGTCACTATTTGTTGTCACTAAAGGTGGACTTAGATTTAAGGTATTTCTTTTTTCTTTTTCTTTTTTTTTTTTTTATAATTTTTCAGCCATGTTTAGTTGTTGTTCCTATGTAATTAATAGCTTGCAAACCACACTAAAAAGACTCTATATGTGACGGTCTCAGACTCTCAACTGAGAATGTGTTGTCAATAATAAGATATTCGACATTTTGATATATACGAGAGTCGTTTCATACTCCATCTACTCAATTAAGTGATTGGAAAAGGCTATTTTCATCTAGAGATTCCTAGGGTTATTACTTGGAAAACGTTATTTGTATCAAAAGTTAAATATTATTTGGTGTTACTACATACTTGCAATAAGTGTTATAATCGTGCCTCTAAATTGATTGACTTGATCGCTATAAATCAACTACTATTCCAATTTTGTATGCAATAGACTTCAATTATTTGGAAGAGCAATTAAAGTGGTGTATGTCAATGTAATAGGAGGATTAGATTGCTCTAATTCTAACAATATCTTATATGAATTATCTATCTCTAGGGCTTTCATCACTCTCCCGAATACACCCTTAATAAGTAAAAACCAACTGGGAAGTTAAAAATTAATTATGGATCAATCAAGAATATATGCTGCCTGCTGCCTGCTTTATGACACATAATAATTAAACTATATATACACACATATATATACATACACACAGACACATGATCTTTCCTAAATCCCTGGCGGGCCAATAAAAAGCCTACACTAAAAGCATATATTATAGTTAACTGTTCTTCATTAATTTCCTAATCATATATACTTTTTTCTTTCTTTGAAATCTCTTAATTAAACTGAAGAGATCATCAAAGCTGCAGCAATGGGGTTAAGAGACATCGAAGCCACACTGCCTCCAGGCTTTAGATTCTATCCCAGCGACGAAGAGCTCGTCTGTCACTATTTGTACAAGAAAGTCGTCGCAAATAATCAACGGCTTTCTAAGTATACTTTGGTCGAAATCGATCTTCATACTTGCGAGCCATGGCAACTTCCTGGTATCCCCTCTCTCTCTCTCTTTCTCTGATCTCTATTTCTCTCTCTTTCTTTTGGTTTGAAAATCTGGGAATTGAATATAATATAATGCGTTGTTGTTGTGAATTGTGGGTGTAAAGAGGTGGCGAAGCTGAACTCGAAGGAGTGGTATTTCTTCAGCTTTCGTGATCGGAAATATGCGACGGGATATCGGAGCAACAGGGCGACAAGCTGCGGCTACTGGAAAGGCACCGGGAAAGATCGTCGGATTCTTGACCCCGCCACCGGCACCGTTCTGGGGATGAGAAAAACGTTGGTGTTCTACCACCATAGAGCTCCCCATGGCGTCAAAACTGATTGGATCATGCACGAATTTTGCCTCGAAAATCCCCATATTCCTCCCAAGGCAAATCTATTTGATACAAAAACAAAAAATTAATTACAAGAAACATAACATCGTAATCTCCAATTAGCCGCATACCACCGCCCGGACGAATGCAAATTGGACGGCTTCAATGATATATGGATCCCTTACTTGCTTTGCCTACGTAATTAAGTACCATTACTAGTGTGGATGTTTTTTTTTTTTTTGGTATGAAACACATTATTAGAGCATTTGATTATATTAATTTTAAAAAAGTCTTAAAGATGTACGTGGGTGAAGAGGGAAACCTCAGCCACTATATGAGGGACATGGCGTGACTAGTAGGGGCCAAGCATCCCTTGGCCTACCATCGGTGCCCGCATGGGGGGTTGATAGTAAGGGGTAGAGAAGTTGGAAGCATGGATGAAGGCATGGGGCATGACATAGACACGTGGATGGTATGCATGGGGCAATGGGGCATGACATAGATACGTGGGTGGTAGGCATGGATAGCGAATATGGTTCTGACACTTGTCATGGCATGAGTGGTTCTTCTACAATATAAAAGGGGGTGCTCGCCTCCTTTAGGACATGCTGGTCTAAGCAATACAAGCGTCCTGATTTAGTGGCATCTATTCACTTTGGTTCGACTCTCTTTGGTTGCTATATTATTTATAGTCTACTGTTTGGGCTATAACTTGTATTGCTTGTTTATTATTTGGGCAACTATTTTGAGCCAGTATTTCGGACTTATTGCTATTTTTTTACCCTTATACACCTATATCTGATTTATGGTGGACTCGATCACGACAAAACTATTAAACACTAAATTAAATATTACAAGAAACAAAATTATAAATAAGCCTCTATTATGTTGTGGTCACATACATACATGATGAAAATATAGCTATGGTTAATTTTCTTGGTGGTAAGTAATCGCTAATTGATTAGATCTTGCTTACCTTTATAACTCATTTAGCTAGTCTTTCATAGTCCTTACCATTATATTGCTATGGTTAATTTTCTTGATTGCCTCTTCGTAGTCTTTACGGTACCATAAGCCTTTATTATGTTGTGATCACATACATACATGATGATGAAAATATCTTAAAAATGACTTCTGACGCATTTTTTTATTGTCTAAATTCTTAGAAATGGGGGATTCGACCTTCTAGAAAGAAAATTCTTAGAAACGTGTAGTAACCGGCAATAACTTTTTGAATTATTGCGTAGAGAACACTCTTTAGGAAATGAAATCATTTTCATAAGTCATCTACATATCCTAACGGGTCTTTCAAGTTTATAGGGGCGCTTGTTTATGTTGACCTCTTTATGGTGTTTCCACGTACTTTGGCCGTCGGTTTCACGCATGATCGAAATTATAGTAATACCCAAGGAAATGAAACCATGTTCAAAAGTCCTAACTAGCTTATTTATTTTGGCCCGTTTGATAAAATAGTTAGCTTATCAGTTAATTTTAACTTATTTGACAGTTATTAAATGTTTAATTTAATTAAAAAATCAATATATATGTTTGGTTAATCACATTTTTATAACTTCGAAATGATAAAATTTAAAAAATTACTCAAAGTAACTTTTTCAATTAACTTTATTTTTGAGAAAAGAAATTATACCAAGCCGCTAACATAATTTACCAAACACATTTCTACAATTAACTAATGTTATCAACAAGATATATCTTCTAATCCAATCAGCTAACACTATTTCTTATAGATTTCACATAAATGAATATCAAAACTTTTATCCTTTTGTTAAAGGCAAAAACTTGTGTGAGACCGTCTTACCGTGAGACGGGTCGGGTCGGACCGGGTCAAATGTAAATGTAACACTTATACGCACAAATGTCATACTTATATGCTCAAATGTAATACTAATCAGGAATAAAATTTATGTTACTTATAAGGGTAAATGTAATACTTTTATGGGAAAATACAATACTTTTACATTTCGATTTAAAAGTATTACATTTTTCCTCAAAAGTATTATATTTTCCCTTATAAGTAAGGAAAACTTGTCAACATTACTTATTATGGAAAATGTAATACTTTTTCTCTTATAAGTAATAAAAATTGTATTCCTAATTAGTATTATATTTGAGCATATAAGTATGACATTTGCACATATAAGTGTGACATTTGCATGGTGCTTTGACCTGATCCGATCCGTCTCACGAACAAAGATCCGTGAGACGGTATCACACAAGTGTGACCCTTTGTTAAAATAAGAATATATATGTGACTTTATATACTCGTTCGAAATAATATAATATTCAATATGCAATAATATAAATATATAATGGTAATCTTTAAGTAAACATCTTATTTATTTCAATATACTAATGGTCTTAAAAATGACAAAAGCTTAGGTAGTGAAGATGTCTCACGGATTCTTATAATTCGTAAAACGGGTCAAGTCAAGATGAAATTGTAATACTTATACTTTTAAAATGTAATACTAATTAAGAATATATAAAATGTTTGTTACTTATAATGGAAAGTGTAATACTTTGATGAAAAAAAAATGTAATATATACTTTTACATATTGATTTAAAAGTATATATTAAATTCTCTCTTATAAGTACCAAACGCTTTATTCTTGATTATTATTACATTTTTCAATATAATATAACATTTATATATTGACCCGACCCGTTTCACGGATAAAAATTCACGAGACAGTCTCACAGGAGAATCACTCTTTAAAAATTATTTAAAAGAATTTAGACACAATTAAATATAACTCATCATATAGTATGTTGGCCTGGATCACCATCTTTCATTTACGAGAAAGTTCAAAGCCGTTACTTGAAGATGTGCTCTTAGTTAAGTTCGCCTCATGACCCTAACATAAAAAGTGATCCTAACATTGAAAAGACCAAGATAAATTAACTTATGTTACTAATAACTAACCCACTTAATTAAATTAAAAAAAACCTAATAAAAAGCTGCCACGAAATCGAGGTAACCTTCTTAATTCATCCATAATGTGACATAGTTGACTTCGTAATGACCATATATAGTCTTCTTCACAACTCATCTTGTTGGTCTTTCTTTCTCAAAAAAAATCTTGTTGGTCTTTCATTGCTTTTACTTTTGGTTTTATTGGCATGTTCGTAGGGTTTACGCCTTTACCTTAAATATATTGTGATAACGTGATCTTAATTAACATTTGAAAATGACTTAATGAAGATAACAAATCAAGACATTAGTTAGTAGTGAAGATACATTTTTATTTGTTTATATTTACATATAACAATCAATCTCATATTTCAATAACCGGATGATAGATTCGTTCCTTCAATCTTCCAATATATTTATGGGTCACACTTAGCTTGTGTGAGACTGTCTCACGAATCTTTATTTGTGAGACGGGTCGGGTCGGGTCAAAGCACCATGCAAATGTCATACTTATATGTGCAAATCTCACACTTATATGCTCAAACATAACACTAATCAAAAATATAATTTTTGTTACTTATATGAGAAAAAGTAATACATTTTTCATAATAAGTAATGTTGACAAGTGTCTCTCACTTATAAGAGCAAATATAATACTTTTGAGGAAAAATGTAATACTTTTAAATCGAAATGTAAAAGTATTGTATTTTCCCTTAAAAGTATTACATTTACCCTAATAAGTAACAACAATTTTATTCCTAATTAGTATTACATTTAATTTGAGCATATAAGTATGGGCATTTGTGCATATAAGTGTTACATTTGCACTTTGATCCGACCCGACCCGACCCGTCTCATGGTGAGACGGTCTCACACAAGTTTTTGCCTATATTTATTGATTTTAAGGACAAGTAAAATCAAACAATAGTATAGAATTTTCATTTTTTTTAGAATTTTAATTTGTTGAGATTTTATTTTTTATTTTTTGGAAAAAGCCTCTTATTGGCCAATCCAAGATAGAAATTGATTCCATTCATAGGTAGCACAATTAGTAAAAGAGGTGAAGTTTGAAAAAAAAAGATTCGAGATCGAGTCTTATAACCAGCGACAGTGAGGGGGTTCTTTGTGCGCATCTAACCTCTGTGTTCACTTGAGCAAGTAACTTTTATTCAATATGCATTCTCAAATAATGACTCTGGGCATTAAAAAAAAAAAGAAAAAAAAAACCTTGACTCCCTCATCATCCATTAATTTTTAAAAAAACATAATAATAAACTACCTCCTTTTATACTGCTCCAATTTAATTTAATAATTTTATTCAACTTCAACCATTTTTCCTTCATTTTTGTACGTAAATACCATGCTCCAATGTATTTCCACGGTAAATTCTTTTAAATTTGTTCTTGGCCTCTTGATAAATATTTTAAATTCAGGCAAGAAATACGAGATTAATAAAAATAAATGAGGTGTTTAATTTTTTATTCTAAATACATTTTTTAGCTTATCTAAATCTAATACATATATTCCTATCAAATGCAATACTAATCTATACTATTAATAAAAGCAATATCCTCAGTTTTAACTTCCCGCCCAAAACAGACCTATAATATTATGGTTTGCCTAATATTGTAAAATATGGTAATACAATTCTTATCCCTAATACAATTGTAAATTAAAATAGAATTCCTAATAAAATATATTCTTCCCTATTCTAGACTAGAATTACTAATGGTAATAATTCAGTATATATATGACTGCAGGTGTCGGCGCACGAGTCAAGCATTTTTAAGTTCATCTTTGGATTTCATTTGCACCCGCCTGCGCGCGAGAGAGAGCCTCTATGCTATACAATTCAATAAGCCTTAGAAAAACTATTGTATAAGTAGTGGTGCAAACCACTTCTCAAACCAATGTGGGACAAAAGTTACTTGAAAGGTTTTTCTCTATATTTTTCTAACTCAAATGGGTCAACTTTGAGAACCAATTTCTCATTCACCCATTTTCAGTTTTAAGCGTACAATATATCAATCTTTTCGTCTAACTACGAAGAACACGAATTCAATTTGACCCAACCCAAATCGATAGTGGACCCCACATATATTTGTACCACAATATTGCCAGTAAAATGCCATTTTATGCTAATTTTTTTCCAACAGTTATTTATCCAGAGAATATCAATGTGTTGAAGGAAGAAGATGATATATAGTGAAGGGCAATATCATCTTCACTATATATCATCTTCTTCCTCCAACACAACGCTCTACGGTCAACCAACAATTACTCAACTGATTATCCCATTACTCCCATGTAAATTTTTCTCTAATATAATTATACTTACTGAATATCAAAATATAAGTGTACCTCAAGATCTTGCAATAACTAACCGACAAGTAATTAAATTAATGAATATGATGCAATAATGTAAATTATCTACCTATTGCATTTATACACTTATTTTAGAACACTAAATTTTTGTAATATTTGTTGCATGCAAGGAAGACTCATACTATAATTGCATTTATACACTTATTCATACTCATATTCGATATTATAATTTATATAATTGTATATCGATTCAAATATTTCTTAAAATATTATAACAAATTCATTCCGTGCAACGCACGGGTGAAAATACTAGTCAGAAATAAAGTGTTTATTACTTGTATTGTTGCGTAGACAACACTAGTAAGAAATGAAATTATTTTCATGACGTCATATATCCTAATGGGTCTTTCAAGTTTATAGGAGCAGATCAGAGTAGGTTTCTTTTTGTTGACCTCTTTAGTATGGTCTTTCCACTTTAACTTAACCATCGGTTGCACGCATGATCGAAATTATAGTAATACCCTTAGGAAATTAAATATAATGAATCATATATTTTCATAAGTCCCAGCTAGAGCTTGTTTATTTTATCAGACCAGGTCAAGGCCAGTAGAGCAAGTTAACTTTATTTGGAAATAGACATGTAGTTAACTAAATTAAAGCTAGCTAATTAAAATGAATATAATGGCCCTGTTTGGTTAAATAGTTAGGTTATCCGTCAATTTTGGTTTATTTGACCACCATTAATTGTTTGACTTGGTTAAACCATCAAAATGAGTATTTTGATTAATTAACTTAATTTTTGTAATAACTTATTGCTTGAAAATGTTAAAATTCAAAAAGTTGCTCAAAGTAGTTTTTTTGGTCAACTTTTTGATAAAGTCATTTTGTATGTAATCAACTAACCGCTAACAACTAATTTACTAAACATTTTTTTACCATCAGCTAATGTTATCAACTAGTCAAACACAATAACCTAATCCATTTATCAAACACCCCCAATATAAATTTTCTAAAGTGAATATAATATAAATTAGAGTTAATTCCAGCAATGGTCCTCCGACTATGTTGATTTTCAAAAATTAGTCCCCATCCAACTTTTAATTTGGACAATTTAAGTCCCTTGACTTTCAAATTCTTTTCAATGTTAGCCCTTTCGTCAAATTTTGGTTAAGTTGAGGTCAAATGAAGGGGTAGAATTGTCCGTTCACCTATATAGTGTATTATTACTCGTATTTCTCATGTCCTATACTATATATATATATATATATATATATATATAATCTCAGTCGAAGAGACTTCGATTCGATTGAGACTTTCACTGAGATTATATTCATATATATACATCATATAGGACATGAGAAATACGAGTAATAATGCACTAAACAGGTAAACAGACAATTTTATCCCTTCATTTGACCTCAACTTAACCAAAATTTGACGAAAGGACCAACATTAGAAATAATTTGAAAGTCAAGGGACCTAAATTGTCCAAATTAAAAGTCGGTGACTAATTTTAAAAAATCAACATAATCAAAGGACCATTGCTAGAATTAACTCTATAAATTAGAACAAATATATATCTTGCTCACTTAGTAAACAAAAGGTTTTAAATCCGACTCCCCTAAATGAATAGTCTATTAACACTCTTTAATTATGGCCCTTTGTCGGGGTTTACTCCACACCCTCGGGTAGAGCACGTCATGGGTCAATGTACCACTCTAGCTATAAAAGGCTGCCTATCTTTCTTGGTATCATAACATGTAATCTTCATCTTACCAAAAAAAATCCTCGAGTATGGGAAATTTTCGTTGTTGGAACTATGTAGCACTGGTCTTTGTTGTGCTGCCTTGTTTCTTTGCATCCGAGGCGACATCATCATCAGCAACAACCCAAGCTGAGGCTCTTCTAAAATGGAAGAGCAGCCTGTCAATGCTGCCGCCTCCTTCTTTTCTTGATCTCAATTCATGGTCACTATCCAATCTAAAAAACATTTGTAATTGGAGTGG
This sequence comes from Ipomoea batatas, assembly GCA_002525835.2. Lineage (NCBI taxonomy): Eukaryota > Viridiplantae > Streptophyta > Magnoliopsida > Solanales > Convolvulaceae > Ipomoea > Ipomoea batatas. Next base: position 32,559,682 of record CM008331.1, read on the forward strand.
CATCGTCTGCAATGGTGATGGAAGTGTTTCTGAGATCAATCTTGGTGATGAGGTTTACTTTATAATTGGCACTCTTCATCACCTCAATTTTACTTCTTTTATTTCAAGCCTCAAACGCTTCGACATCGGTGAGAACGATTTCTATGGATCAATCCCTCTTGCTATTGGTAATCTGTTCAACTTGGTCCACTTGAACTTGAGCTACAATAGGTTTACTGGTGCTATTCCTCATCAAATTGGAAATCTTAAGAAGGTACGGTTCCTGGACCTTGGATTTAATCTTTTCGAGGCTCATCATCATGACTGGTCTAAATTTAAGAGTTTTCCTGTGCTGAGACATCTCAGTTTCTCAGCTGTTACATTAAGATCGTTCCCTGATTTTATACTAGATTGTCGAAATCTAACTTTTCTTGATTTGTCTGAAACCGTTTTGAATGGATCGATCCCAAACTCATTGTTCACGAATTTGGAGAAGCTTGAGCATCTTGATCTTTCTAGCAATGATTTTTCAGGGTCTTTATCACCTTACATTGGCAACTTGTCCAATCTCAAATATCTTCAATTGTCAGAGAATTCTTTTGAAGGAGGAATCCCGTCCTCTATAGGCCAACTCAAACATCTTCAATTCTTAGATATTAGTGCGAATCTACTAAATTCAAGCATTCCCTTTGAGATTGGTGGCTGCACTAACCTCACTCACTTGAGTTTATCTCATAATTCACTCTACGGAGCATGGCCTTCATCACTGTCATTTTTGACCAAGTTGTCTGAGTTGGACTTGTCAAATAATTTTCTTTTTGGTAATATTTCACCCAATTTTTTCTCCAATTGTACCAAGCTAACATCTTTGGACCTTTCGAACAATTCCTTCGATGGAAGTATTCCATCTGAAATTGGCTTTCTCACAAATCTTGTAAAGCTCTCTTTGTACACAAATCAATTTTCAGGCACCATTCCAACTCAGATTGGAAACATGCATAATCTGGTTGATTTAGATATGCATGAGAATAGCCTTTCAGGTCCAATACCTCAAACAATTGGAAACCTCACAACCCTCGAAAATCTATGGTTGTTTACCAATAAGCTCACCAAAATGCTTCCACCTCAGATAGGAAACTTGAAATTTTTGTTTAATCTAGACTTGTCAAAAAACAAACTTTGTGGTGCAATACCTCAAACAATTGGAAACCTCACAAGCCTTTCAAATCTTAATCTTTCCTCTAACAATCTCATTGGAATACTTCCACCTCATATAGGAAACTTGCAGAATGCGTTTGAAATATTATTGTCAGGAAACAACCTCTATGGTCTAATACCTCAGACAATAGGAAACTTTCCATCTTTGGCTACACTAGACTTGTCAAAAAATGATTTCTCTGGTCCTATACCTCAGGCAATTGGAAACCTCACATGGCTCTCTACACTATTGCTTTCCACCAATAATCTGAGTGGAATGCTTCCGCCCCAACTAGGAAACTTAGATTTGTATGATTTACACTTGTCAGAAAACAACTTCTATGGTCCAATATCTCAGGTGATTGGAAACCTCAGAAAACTTGAAACCCTATTCCTTTCCACAAACAATTTCAAAGGAACACTTTTGTCTGGGAATGGTAAACTAACATCAATACTTACCTCTTCAACCATTTGCAATTTGCATTCTCTCCAAATTTTGGTTTTGGCAAACAATTTATTAGCAGGGCCAATACCTCAATGTTTGGGAAACATAAGAAAAGATCTCTCTGTGTTAGATTTGCATTGTAACCAATTTCATGGGCCAATTCCAAAGAGTTTTAAGGTTGGCAACTCCTTGAACAGACTTAATTTACGTGAAAATCAATTAGAGGGAATAGTGCCACGATCTTTAATCAATTGTAAAGAGTTGGAAGTTATTGATTTTGGACACAACAACTTGAGTGGTAGGTTTCCAATGTGGTTAGGAGCTCTTCCAAATCTGAAGGTTCTTAGCTTGAGATTTAACAAGTTGAATGGATCAATTACAAATAGAAAGGTTAAAGGTTATTTGTTTCCTCAACTTCGTGTCTTTGACATCTCTTACAATGAATTCACGGGAGATTTGCCTACAAGGCTTTTTAAGATATTTAAAGCCATGGAAAATGAAATGAAGATAGAATACCACACCAACAGATGTACCTAGACCAGAGCGATTATTACCAAGATTCGGTAATGGTAGGAATAAAGGGAAAAGAGCGTGAAATTGTTAAAATACTAATCGCGTTTACTGCTATTGATCTCTCATGCAACAACTTTGAAGGTCATATTCCAAATAGCATCGGAGATCTTCTTGCACTACGTGAATTAAATTTATCACATAACATGTTCACGGGAAACATCCCAATGACTCTTGGAAACTTATCTGTGCTTGAATCCTTAGACCTTTCTTCAAATCAAATTGGCGGAGCAATCCCTGGGCAATTGGCGAGTATTTCATCTCTTGAAGTATTGAATCTCTCATATAATAAGCTTGTAGGATGCATACCTCAAGGCCCACAATTCAATACATTTGAAGCAAATTCATATCAAGGCCGGGAATGATAGATTGAAAGGAAAACCTTTGTCACGAGGTTGTGAGAATGGAATGACACCACAACTTCCTGCACCAAAGTATCTCAACCAAGAAGATGATTCTTGTTTTTTGAGCGGATTCACTGTAAAAGTTGTGGCAATAGGGTACGGTTGTGGTATTCTTTTTGGATTATTCGTGGGAAGTCTCATGCTCCTAACTGGAAAATCAGAATTCATTACAAGGCTTGCTGAAGAAGAAGCATACAGACTAGCAATGAAGGTCAAACAGAGAAGATCAAAGACAAGAAGAAGAAGAAGAAACTAGCTTTGCATGTCAATGGTAAGTAATTTTATTACACCGGAGCAATTAACAACTATATATGGTATATATGTTTTTGTTTGGTAATGCATAAGTGTAGATGCATGAAGGAGTATACTGTGATGTGTGTTTACTAATTTTCGCAGCTTAGCTTGCTTCTCTCCCCATGCATAAAGGAGTATACTCAAGACAGAGATCGAGTGAGGTTAAATAAGTGCTTTGGTTTGTTGCCGGCTCATCAGAAGCCACCTCTCAAGTACTGATTGATTTCACATCTCTAGCTAGGTGTTGCCACATATATGTTATTAATATGAGTTATTTGATTTTGGTATGATTCTGAATGTTCAATTCAGGCATGATATGATGAACAATGTCGTTGTTAGTGTCTTAGAGCTTTCTTTCTAAATTAAAATGAATATTTATTTTGGCTATGGGGGAAATGATTATTACTTTAATTTCTATCAATAGATTGTAACCTAAACAATTTGCATGCTTTCAATGGGGCCTTTAATATGAATAATACAAGTGATGATATGTGTAGATGTGTCTATACCTCAAACCAACGACCCTCAAAATTTAAAGAAATTTTATTTGCTTTCTTTGAAAAGAAAAAAGAAAGTAAAATTATATCTGCTTTATTATGCGAGTCAAATTCATAGTTAGAGACAACAATTGATAGTGTTGTAGTAAAATAACAAATTAATTAATTTTTGTTAGGAGTCTATTAGTTGCATTCTACTAGGACTCTACTTAGTGTTTTTTTTTTTTTTGAGAAAGGACTCTACTTAGTGTTACTTATTATGATGTCTCTTGTATGGTTATGTGAATATACGATTATCAGATTATCAAATCTTCATATGGTATCAGTAGTCTCTAGGTAGTTTCTTCTCATAGCAGGTCAGGAATCTCACGACGGTTCTGTTCAAGCCTCATCTGAGCGGACTGTTTCTGACCTTCCTTCCCCTCCGGTGTTGCCGAGCCCCACGCTCTCTCCTACTCACCATTTTGTTTCCATTAAGCTTACTACTGCCAATTACCTGTTTTGGAGGACACATTTGACACCCTTTTTACTAGGTCAAGGCCTTCTTGGATTCGTTGACGGTTCGTATCCTCTCTCTCCTCATCTCGTCTCTCTCGGAGGAGACCCTTCACCTGGCCATTGGTCGTTCGTCTTCCTGGCAACTCTGGACGGCGATCGAGCAGACTCTT
>CM008331.1:32642917-32659836 GCA_002525835.2 Ipomoea batatas
AAATAATAAATCCTTAGTACTAAAAAAATGTACCTTCAATATATTAAAATATATTTATTTATTTATATTCTACATTGCAATGTGAACCATGATCCATAAAATAATATATATTTTTTGTTATTCAATTTATAAACTAACTTTTCATGCAATATGCTCAAGTTGATGGTAGTGGGGTACCCATTTGTTTGATGTTATGAAAAAAAAAAAAAAACCATTGTAGGTAAATGAGAGATAACTCAGATAAGAGCGATATTTATTTGTTTTTTTTTTCTGGACTCTTTTTTAATATGTTAGATTTTTTGGGGTTAGGATTTGAAAGGTGGTGGTGTATGCCAATCATTACACCATTGCATAGATCATGGTCTCATACTCTCATCTACTTTGTTGCGTTAGATGAATTACTGAAATAGGCTATATTTTTATTATACTAAAAATATATTCTTTTTAATATATTAAAGGTTCATTTTTTAAGGTACATTGTTGAGTAATGTCAGTACATTATTTTTTTTTGAATACTACTAACTCTATTACAATGCAGTATTTGTTCATAACTACTTTCTCAACCTCTCCCGTATAAAGGAAAGAGTTTAATGCCACTGGACCACAAGGTCCTTGGCGTCAGTACATTATTTGGTATACTACCAAATAATAAATCCTTAGTACTAAAAAAATGTACCTTCAATATATTAAAATATATTTATTTATTTATATTCTACATTGCAATGTGAACCATGATCCATAAAATAATTTATTAGTGTATGCCTTAAAAATCGATGGAGGAAGTAAATCGCAAAATGTGTCTCAACTGACCTATATATCAACCTTAAATCAGTAGAATTTAAACTATACACCATGCATATCAGATACTAACAAAGTAAAGTTTATAAACTTAATTATTTTGAGTTATTTCACTATTAGTTGAGGTATATGTTGGGACAACCCTTCATAAATTTCAATGGTTGCATGGTTGCTTGATTATTGGCACATAGAAAAGACAAAACCAATTAAGGTGGGCTAGGGTGGTATTTAGTACCTCATACAATAATGTAAATAATGTTGGGGCTGGCATGGGTGTAGTACCATCCACTAGCTCCAGTCTGAACTACACCCCACAACCATAGCATTCATTAAGGAGAGGAAGACAGCTCTTTAGCTCCATCGCAATAATGTGGGTTTGTGGTTACTCCTCCATATCAGTAAAGTACTTTCTTTCTTTTATTTCAAAGTAAATTTCTTACAATAATGGTAATCAAGATTGACGAAACTCAATTTTCGTCCACTTAAGAGGCTCTGTGATCAGGCCAGTAAATAGTACCCTCACTGATGAAGTTCAAACGCATGACTTTCCAGTTGAGAGAACTATTTCGTGCCACTAGACATAAGATTCCGAGTTATTAGTGATATGCCATTTTTGAAGAAATTAAATAGTGGAGTTGCTTGAATTGGGCGGTGTACAAGTGGATGTTTGTCATTTTCATAGTGACAATTATATTTTGGGATGGTGCCAGCGTTGTCAATTTCCAACATTGTAAAGGACTACGTACGAAACGGGCATGCATCCCATCCATCTGATAATACCAAACACTCTATTCAATTCCCCCATCGCCCCTTGAAATTTGCTGTTAAACCAGGGGCAGGCAAGGGGCCCTATATACGTAATGAAAGGTCCGCATGAGCAATTCAGTTAATCACAGAGGTAAAATTTAAAAAGAAAGAGGGATCCAGTCTCAACCGCTACAGTGAAAGCAATCCCTCAAAGTGAGGGACTCCTTGTGCTCAGTATGTTCAGTTAAATTACTATGATTTACATCATTTCAGATGTTCTATCATCAGGCCAGCCGGGTCGTGCGGACCCTTAGGGTTGTGAATTCAACCTTTAGGGAAGGAAGATGAATGCTTAATCGTATTATATGCGTCACGTATAAGTCATGTTAAATATTACACAATTTAAAGCAGGTACAAAATCTATATATGTGTGTTCTTTGAATCTAAAAAGGAAAAGAATAAAGTGAACCCAGAAAAATGATTAATTCTGGCAGATATTTTTTGCAACACCGTATTAGAGTAGGAAAACTATAAAGAAAAAAGAATCAGAATACACAAACTTTCTAAAGTTGGTTGGCACCACAGTGCATATATGTCCAAAGGAACCAAACGAGTTGTAGAAAGATGAAAGCCATGGAATATAAATATATAATCATATAACATTTGCTGAAAATTTAAAAAGAAAAATGCGTGTATGGACCGACGGTGCATGTTTGTTTTATTTGCGTATTATTATAAGAAAAGTATATTCCAATGATGGTGAAGCGTTACCGTGTACTTTACACTTGGCCAACATGTAACATAGACTATGACCTTAATTACCTGAGTCTTTTGTTGTATTTTCTTAGTCTCTTAAGGAATTTAGACCACAAAGATTCCTTCACACCAATGGTGGTGAAGAATATTACAGTCTGGTCAAAAAGAGTGATCAAGTAAATGGAGTATGATTTTCGTATGTAATTGTTACGAGTTTGATTATTGCCAACACTCTCTTAGTCAATCCCGTCACATAGGATCTTCTTAGTGATCGAAATTGACCTCTCTTGGGTGGTTAGCAGAAGATGATGTTTTTACTACTAATAACAACCTGATATCTCAATTTGAGTCACGCTAGTAGAGTTCAAAACTCTTACATACTCAAGTGAAAGCATGGCCCATAACTCTTTAACATCACATATCATGTACAAAAATAAGTCGTGCTAATAGAGTTTAACTCTTGCATACGTCATTTTTTTTTTGTTTATATATACTTTCTCAACCTACTGAAGTCCAATGAGTCAATATCGTCTAACACTGCTGGAAATTATTGTTTTTCCGACCTCATTTCCGACCAACTGAAAAATTGGTCGCAAAAAGTGATTTTTTTTCAATTTTCCGATACAGAACTGGGTTGGTCGGAAAGTGGTCGCAAATACCGACCATTATATAGGTGGTCGGAACATTTTCGACCCGTTTATTTTGTTTTAAATGTAGTCTTTTGTTCCGACCATCTTTAGTAGTCGGAAAGAGGTTTCTATATATGTATATATTTTCTGCAATAAACACTCAGAAAAAAAATTTTGTATTTTGCAAATAGATCAGACGTCGTCACCCACTTGCCCAGCTGCTCAGACTCCGTCGCCGCCGCACCCGCTGCTCAGACTCCATCGATGTTCCCGTTGTAACTCAGTCACCGTTCCTCCACCACTTTGTCGCCCACAGCAGAGCTTGGTCAATAGAGGTCGTCGCCCAAAGCAACGCCCAAGGTCTTCGCCTTTGCAGCCGCTTGTCGCCGTTGCCATCGCTCCTCGCTATTTCTCGTCGAAGTCGCTCCTTAGCTATTTCTCGTCACCGTCGATGTATCTGCTACAGGTTAGTTCTATTCCTAATTCCACTTATCTCTCATTCTTAAACCCTAATACCTAAATTCATATTCCCATTTATAAAGCCTAATAATACCTGCTACAGGGAATAGAAGCAGCATAATGGATTATCAACAACGGAGAAGGGAATCGAAACTGCAATCAATTTCTTAAATCTTTGTCTTGGATTTGTCATACCATAAAAAGCCCTCAATATGTGCAGTTGTGTGTTTTTGTGTATTTATTTGCATTCTTGTTTGTGTATCTTTAATGGATTTTTTTGGATTTCATGTTGTGTAGGACACAATCAGGAACATTCCAGGATGGAGATCTGCTGGTGATATATGTCTAATATTATGATACCAAGGCAATATCTTGTATGCTGGATTGATTCTTATTTTACTTGGGTTTTAATATAAGGTGGTCATAACAAATCCGTAACTTGGCTTAGTGATGGACCTTGATGCAAAGAGATGGCCTGATGCACAAACAGATGATACTTTGTCTTTCAGCAAGGTAACCAACTGACCAAACAAAGCAATTTATGCATCTGAATGAAATTTTATCTAACATTATTTGGATGAATCATATGTTTGGATCTCTCTAATTAACTATGGAGTAATTTGTTTAGTCATGTTTGTTTGCCATGTATGAGCTGACAATTAATGATGCACTGAATAGTTGAATATATTGATCTCTCTCCCTCTCTTTTTTTTGTTTGACTACATTGTTTTGCTCTATTCAATCCCTTTTCCAAGATTGTATACATTGAACATACTGATTTTAGACTAAAGGACTCTAAAGATTATTATGGCCTTGCTCCTGGGAAATTTGTGCTTCTTAGGTGCCAATATCTTAACTTAAAGTAGTTTAATTTTTCAGAAGTAGCAGAAAAAGGGGATTGAGGCTGCGAAGAAAGGGAATAGAAGAGAGTGAAACGATGGTGAGGCTTTCTTCTTAGATTGTACTCTTCCTGGTTTAATCGATTCCTTTTTATATTGTTAATTTCTTTATAGTGGTTTACTTTGATTTACAGTCTCTTAGCTTGTAAGGCTTTCTTTCTCAGGATTTATCAAGGGAATAGAAGAGAGTGAAACGATGGTTTACTTTGTTGATGGTTCTTCATTCAGAAAGAAGGGCTTTGGAAGCGGCAAGCCAGCAATGGCCGTTCCCGATCTCCTGAAGGAAGTCGGAGGGGAACGATGCTCTGCCTTCCAGGTTGGTGAAGCATGCCTTTCTTTGACTCTAATGGTTATCCATATTTTATAAATACTACTGATATTGTGATGAATTGCTATGTAGTTTAGTTCTTAATGTAGTTTCTTGCTCTAGTAATTTCAGTTATTTCTCTGAAAGCATTTGATTATTAGCTCATTTACCTGTAAATAATCTTATTGTTGCTGAATTGTAGTATGCTCTTGGGCTTTATGGCTTACTACTCTATAACCCCGTATCAAAAAATATGTAAACCAACCACAATTGCATTACTGTGTCTAAATCTGTGTAATTCATAATGTATTTGAAAGCTACTTTGTCTTTGCTTTAAAAAGCTATAATTTTCTCTCCAAATCTTGAAAGCTTATAATACTCTACCTCTTTTTGGTTTATAGTATATGTATGTTTGTGAATTGTGATTTCTTGGTTTGATTGGGTTGAGCAATCCCGAGCAGAAAGTTTCAATTCACTAGCCACTCTCTTGGAGGAAGCCTCTCACTTCTAGTCAACTTGATGCTACTCAGAAGAAAGGTTGTCAGCCCAACCTGTCTTCTACTAGTTGTTATGTTTGGAGCACCATACGTATTCTGTGGTGGCGAAAAAGTCTTGGAACAACTAGGTTTGAATGAAACAGCATGTGGATATCAAATGCAGCTGATGAAGCAGCCTGTGGATATTAAATGATTTTTTTTTTACTGGGTATCTTTCCGACCACCAAATGTGGTCGGAAAATACCAATTTTTTTAAATTGGAGGCATTTTCCGATCACCAAGTGGTCGGAAACTACGCAACTCAAATTTTTCTCACCCGACCAGAGTTTCCGACCACGTTGTAATAGTGGTCACTATTTCCGACCACATCATGAGGTGGTCGGTAATAGCAATGAGGGTTTTTCCGAACCCTCAGAGTGGTCGGAATTTGGTCGGTACAGGGGTTTTCCGACCGGGAATCATCGATTTCCGACCACTTTATGGTGGTCGGAAATATTAAGATTTCCAGGCTGATATTCAAACACATGGCCTCCCATTTGACAGAGTCACTTTATGTGACCACAAGTTCTTTGGCTATAACTCTTTAACCTAACATATAATGTACAAAAGTTAGTTTCAAGTTTATTCCCATTTGTGTTGTGAATGAATCAAACATTTTCTTAAGAATTGATGCGAGAAGAATAATAAATAAATTAGCATTTTGGTTAATTAATTAAACATGTGTTTTAGAGATGGTCAAAATCATGTGGGGGTTATGATTTATGAAGGTTGGAGATGCTATGTTATTATGGTCATAAAGAGTTAGGTTTGAATCTTTGATTTTGGGGATTTTTGGAACCAAATTGGGAATAACTTATAGCTCAAGAAACTCTAGCTTACTTGTGCTTCCAATAATCCAATCCCTTGCTAACTTGGAGCATCTCTATATTTGGTTGAAAACCTAACCTAAATTAATGTTTTTGAATCTTACACGTTTTCACATGTCTACAAACTTTACTTATAATATGAACCCTACATTTTCTTGTTGTTTTCTACTCCAATGTTACATATTCTAATTCAATTAATAGTATACATTTATTAAATTATGTGTATTCATATAATTCTAATAGTTTTAATTAGTGGTTGCATTATTTAAAGATTGCATCCTAATCTCGAAAGACCATATTTTCATATTCTAGTTAGATTTGGTGAAAGATGTTTATTGTGAGATGTGCTTAAATGTGACCCACAGGTTCTCCAAATGATGCATGTTGGTATATGCAGTAATGCCAATTGCGTACTTTTTCTTGGTTAGAATCGAACACTGCATCCTATGACTTTGTAGTATTTGAAGTATGATGGACTTGTTTAAATTCAATCATTCAACACGTTTAAGTCTCAATAATTTTAATAATCACCGAGTGAAGGTTTGATTCCAATTGGGCTACCGATAAAACAATTTGGAATTGAAATATTTATAGGCACTAATATAACGAGCTCTTTGTAGTAATTGGCACGCTGAACTGCTGAAGCACATCTGTGATTTATCTCTTTCACAAAAGTTTAGAGTAGAATTTGTGTAATGGGTGATTCTAGAGTTCTAGATCTTAGGAATATGGAATTAAAAACCTTTGAAATTGAGGTACAACTTTGAGTAGGATTTGTATAATGGGTGATTCTAGACCAGGGATATGGAATTAAAAACCTTTGAGTACAACTTCTAAGAATATTTATTTCAAATCACTTATAATATTCTATGAACATTTATACAATGAACTTTCGAAGCAATTACAATGGACATTCATAACAAGTTATGTCAACTCAACCAGTCACCACCGACTTTTCACTGTCGGAGTAATTTGGTCCCACACTATTTAATACAAAGATACGGCCCAATAGGCCTATGACCAAACTTTGGACTCTGCATATTTTGTGTGGCAGAGACTAATCATCTCGACCCACTTAGGCCCAATCACTAAGTTCTCCACGGTCCACTAGTTAATACATATAGGCTTTTCAATTTATTCATATTTTGTGTGTCGAGAGAATAGAACATGATTTTTGTACTTAGATAATCATGTGTTTGATTCTTGATTTCTTTCTATACTTTTTCGGTTGAATTCGTCACACAAAGTCTTCCTAGTATAGTTGTAGGCTATTTACAAGGGAAAGAGAGTTTACCCGATGCAATTTACCTATCATATCTTGCTTGTAAACTATTACCTAAGAACGGGACTTACAAAACGCACACCTTTAAATAATGCTAACTCTTGAACATTGTCCTCGGCAAAGTCTTAACCTCCCCTTCCCCCTCCCCTGACATGTTTGAAGAGACCCAAACCCTTGAACAATGCAAGTGGTCCTTATCAATATTTAATGAGTGTTTTGGTAAATTGATGTTAGCTGATCAAATTAGTGAAATTTGACTAGTTTTTAATATTAGCAGATTCTAAGAAGATATTTGATAAATTAACTATTAGTTGATAATTTATTACATGCAAAATGACTTTTCTCAAAAAAAAAAAAATCGATCAAAACAATTTCTTTGAATAGCTTTTTGAATTTTAGCATTTTGAAATAATAAGTTATTATAAAAAGCTAATTAATCAACACTTATATGTGTTGTTTAACTAAAACAAATAGCTAATAGTTATCAAATAAACCAGAATTAACTGATAAATTAACTATGTTACTAAACAAGACCTTAATATTGTATCTATAGTTGCTTGGATTATCATTTTCTTATAATTGTTTAACCTTTAGACATTAATGAATAGTAAGATCATTGAAAAATTACCAAGCTTAGTTTATATCTAAAGTGTTTTTCAAGCCTTTCATTTTTGTCCTTAATCTTCACAAGAAAGGTCAACATATGGTTAGAAAACTTATGTCAATTAAAACCAATGATATTATTATTATTTTAAAATCAATTTAGTTTTTAAATTTTAAAATTAACTCAAATATGAAGAATCCAACTCCAAAGTAGACGACAAACTCTCTTCTTGAATGTTACCCTGCATCTAATGTTTAAAATTTTATTGAAATTGAACTAATTTTATTGAACTTTTTTTTTTACAATTATTTGCAATTTATTTGTTGTCATAATAATAGAAAAAAAAAACCATAGAATAGCAAATTGAACAATTATTATAACACCGAAATTCATATTAAAATACAATATAGACACCAACATAAACACAAATTTTACCCCAAAAGAAAAACATAAAATTCACTGGTCTAGCCAAGACAAAAACCACTGGCTAGCCAGTTGAGGATCTTCCTAGTAATAACAATAACTACAAGGACTGACTCCATAATAATCAACATGCTAGGGCCTTCCCTGCAATTTTCAAAAATTTCTTGCAGCCGGGCCCACCCTACACCAATCGTCACGTGACCACATGTGACTTGGACCACTCCTCTTTTTGCCTTAAAATTTAAAAAAAAAAAAAAACTAAAAATATTACATAATATTAAAATAAAAGACTAATTATAGAGATGCCCAATCAATCTCGTGAGATGGATATTTTTGCAGCTCCGAGAACATGTCCCACGTGGACTCTTCGTCCGTGAAATCCGGAAACGTTAGATCCGAAACGGGAGATGACCCGCCCGACCCTGAATCCGATCCGTAGGTTTCGGGTACCGATCCGCTCGATCCAGAATCCGATCCGGAGCTTTCGGGTCCGGCTTCGGCTGGCACGCTGCTCTTGTCATCCTCCACGGCTTCTTCCTTGGGCTTTTGCGGCGGAGCCGGCTTGGACTTCTTGGAGTCGAGGCTCTTGTTCTCAGCCAAGCTCTGGCAGATGGCTTGCAGCTTGGCGTCGACGTTGGAGTGGAGCGGCTTGTACTCGCCGAAGTCGCCGCCGATGAGGGAGCCGTTGTGGCGGAGGTTAGGAAAGTTGAGCCGAGCCGTATCGCCTCGGAGCTTATACGCCGCCTTGTCGTAAGCCAGCGCCGCCTCCTCAGCCGTATCAAACGTCCCCAGCCAGAGCCGGGTCCGGTTCTTGGGCAAACGGATCTCAGCCACCCATTTCCCCCAGTGGCGCTGCCTCACCCCTCTGTACAGCTTCGTCGGCTTCGGCGGCGCGCTAGCCGCCACCTTCATCGGCATCGGCCTCGGCGCCAAAAAGCTCAAATTCCGGCGCGGCTGCTGCGGCCACTGGCTCTGAAACGGCGCCGCGCCCATCATTTGTTGGGCCTGTAGATTGATTTGGGCCTGAATCTGACGGACTTGTAACGGCGTCAACGGGTTAAGCCCAATAAAGCCCGGTTGCCCAACCCCACAGCCCGAATAACCATTAAACCCTCCATAAGATCCATAAAACACATCAGAAGAAGAAGAAGACATAGAAGGCGACGGAGAAGAAGAAGCACTGATAAAAGGCTCAAGTGCATCCATGAGATCTCCACCGCCATTAAAAGGCTCTGAAGAATGAAAATCTACACCTAAACTACTCCACATATCAATAGTGGCAGCCATTTTTAACCAAAAATCAAATTCCAACAAAAAAACAAGAAAATCAAAAGAGGGTCTTCAAATAACAACCCTTTTTGTTATAAAAATCAAACCTTTGAGGGACAACTAATAAGCCCTCGTGCAGATCAGATCAGATGAAGAAAAAACCTTAAAAAGACAGAAAAATTTTTAAAAAAGAAAACAGATCTCGATTCTGAAAACACCTGACTGTTTTTCCAAAAAAAGCAGATGATTTGCAGAAAGGGATCAAAGAAGCGGGGGATTCAGAGAGGGGGGAAGGATTTAGAGAAGAAAATTTACAGAAAAATCAGTGAAATTTTTCAAGAAAATGATTTTGTTGTGTTAGTGAAGTGTGTGCGAGTGTGAGGAAAAACCAACACACTGTATATCTATATATCTCAGCCTCACCTTTTGTGGGTTTTATCTCTTCATATGCTATGGCTTATATAGATCCTAAGAACATGTTTATAGATTTTCTAAATCTTCTCCTTAATCGCCATTTTGTTATCCTAATTTCACCTAATCTTGTGATGTCCGTCTAACCGGTTGACGCTAACGTCAACTGCCGTCACTAGGGGTGTGTAGACGTATGGCATAGCGACGGCTGTAGGGTTGCTGGACACGTGTCCATCTTGTTCCACCCACCTGTCGGTTGCCTTGGCTCCCCGCGTCTTAGATTCTGTTGCGTTTTCGGGCTAAACGCGTTCGCACTACTAGCTCCTCTTTTAGCCGTTACTTATTTTGTCATTTTCTTACCCCCTTTCTTTTTTCTTTTTAATATATGACCCCAACAATTATATTAGGTTTTGATTAATAAAAAATTAAATTAGTACATAAATAATTTATTAAAATATTAATACCACTTCTTATCTTCCATTTTTTTTAAATCTTACTCATACATTAAAATTAATCTTATTTGACTTAAGATATCAAAGTATGGTAAACCATTTCTTATAGAGCCGGTTAAGATCTCATATAATTGCAAAACACTTTCTCATAAAGTACTTCCTCATGAGACTGAATATATCCCAAATGATGACAAAGTACTCTCTCGTGGCGCCAGATAGGACCTCAAATGGTGGGAAAGTGCTCCCTCATATAACTGATAAGACCTCAAAATGGGCAGTGGATTTTTAAGTAATCTCAGATTACAAACACATTAATTTCGATCAAGTTGAAGAAGACTAATGTCATCTTATCCACACCCCATGGGCCTCGTCTTCCAACTATAGTAACATTACCTCAATAATTTGTATTGTTAATATTACTATAATGTCGGTGGTGTAACTCGTGTCGACACGACTTATGCCGACTTCGAATTAGACTCCAAAAATTAATATAAAAACAAATATATTTAATTGATTGATAAGATTCAAACTCTTTTGTAAGAAAAACAAAATTAAATTAAATGAAATGAGGTTGATTGAATGAGACACAAAGCGAAAGGAGTTGACAATAGGAGTGCATTAAAAAAAATATGCGATAAGAAAGAATAATTAGATTGTGGGGAGGCGTTGCGGCCTCAGTGAAAGAATACCCACAAGATTTCGAATATTTTTATTTGACTGGCTTAGATTATAATATCTTCAACAGTGCCACCGCTAATCAAATTTACTTAATTACATTATTAATTTGCTTGTTTTTCAGTTGAGGCTTTTTTTTTTTTTGAATACAACTGACCCTATTACATTGTAGTATCTGTTCATCTATACTTTTCTCAACCTGTTGAAGCACAAAGAGTCAATTTCGAGATCTCCACCACTGAGACTCGAACTCATGACCTCCCATCTAAGGGTGGCCACTACATGCCAATTGAGCACAAGGTGCTTGGCTTTTCAGTTGAGGCTTTAAATGACTATTTTTAGAGAATTGTTTGGATATATTATTTGGCACTGATCTTGACATTAAGCGGAGGAAACCTCTAGATAACAATGACTTTTATGCTACCCTTACATATTTAATTACTTAAAGATTTCTTCTTTCTTCTTGTTTTTTTTTATGTAAATCACTATGCATAATGGATGCATTTTTTACTAAAAAAAAATGATAGAAACCCTTCAAACAAAAGCTAAGAATCAAATTGGTGGGGTTGGAAATGGACCCTCCGTGAAAAATATAAGATCATCAATGAAGTTGGTCAAACTATTAGTTTATGATAATCACAACGTTCAAAGTTAGACTCTCAGTAGAAGTAATTTCAAAGTTAGACTTTTAATAGAAGCTACTTATTGGTCTTCTATTGGTTAGTTATGGACAACTTAAACTGGTTTATCTCTTCTCTTTGTAGTCCTTTGTCAAATGCCCGAATCACAAGGCGGGATTTACTAGATGTACACGGTTGGACAGTAACTGCGAGTTTCTCTTGTCACAAAAAAAAAAAAAGCTACATAACATGACAACATTAAAGATGAGACTCAAATCTGTAACATTCTATTTGGAGATGTTAAACAAAGATTGAAATTATTATGGAATGTGCATATTGGATAACTTCTACTCTTCTAGTGCTAGTGCTTCTCAATTTAGTTTGCATGTCTTTGATGAATTCCCGAGAGAGCCCGACAGATGTTGTGAGAGTTCTTGAGGCTAAATTGGTTTATTATTATTGGGGTTAACGGCTACCCACACACGGATGTATTGATTGGTGGGAGCAAAGTAACGTTCTGGACACGTCCTTAATTAATATAGTGGTTGGGATGGAGATATGAAGAGGCATGTGGTGATCGCTGAAATGGTCAAACCCCATAGTGTACGTGACCCATACAGAAATAGATTTAAAGTAGGCAACTTTTGGAGTGTGCGTAAAGTATGTGTACAGATATGGTTGGTGGCCTTTCAACAACAGTTGGAGCCACTTGTAAGTGATGTGCTCCCTTCCCTCACAAGGGCCACAAAACCTTTTCAATTTCCGTGTCTCTAATTAAGATTGGGCAAGTTTTTCTATGGTTTTGTGGCGTACACTGATGAGAGATTGGTTGCGTGAAAGACTAGGGGATTTGAACAAATGGCAACGTTGATAATAACATGTTGAAAGCCTGAAACGGCTGAAAGGAATGTGGATTAGAGGAAGTCTAGATAGGTGTTATGGTTTCTGGGTTTGAACTCTAATAAGCTTCCGTATGTTCTGTCTGAAATTCCGATGAATAGAGCTTCAGTGTCCGGGCTGAAGGAGATTCCGGCGATTTCACCGAACAGGTCGATCTCCTGGCAGGTGATATAGTCGGATTGGGTGTCGAATATGTGCACGAAATCGGCTGGTTCAGCCATGGCCAAGAACTGCCCATCTGGACTGAATTGGATTGCACGGATTGCGCCCATTCTTCCATTGAGAATGGCCAAAGATCGTGACAGGTTCCTCACGTCCCATAATCTGCAAGTGGTGTCTTGGTTCCCCGTGGCGAAAATTCGGCCATTTGGGTGCCAGGCCGATGCACATGAATAGTCTAGGTGACCTTTAAGGTTGGCAATTACCTGTAAAGGTGAAGTCTTAGCAAATGTTGAATGGCATGTCACTTTTTTTAGTGCTATTGACTCTATTACAATGTAGTATCTGTTCAGATATACTTTCTCAACCTGTCACCGGTGCTCGATGTCAAGACCTCCCATTTGGGAGAGTCTGGCGAATGGCATGTCAATTTGAAATGAAAGCAACGTATACTAACCTTTCCTGATTGAGCATCAGCAAGTAGACAATCTGGATCGTCTCCAACTACAGCATTTTACCGTCTGGGCTGGCAGAGATATTCTGTGACAGAATATGAACCAATCCGTAGAAGTAATTATTAGGATTCAAAATGTGTATTATAGATAAAGAAACAAATATAATATACTCACATTCACAGACCAAGGGAATGTGAAACAATTAAGACAGGCGAAGTTGTTGGCATCAAATACTCTAACTTGAGCATCATTATTTGCAGCCATAACCTGCACCGAGCCACTGAAAAAAAATTGAGCCATGTTTCTTTGTTAGTCATTGTCCTTTTGGGTGATAAAATCCGAGGAATATAAACAAGGAACTTTACTTTGGTGCATGGCAAATGTCCACCGTATTAGTTATAGCATTCTCCCCCGTTGTAAGTTTAATGCAAAAGGAAACGCCAGGTTTATTTAGGTGCTACAAATTGCAAGAAACCACAAGATTAGCACAAGAATAGCCCGAGTCTTGGCTATGTCCGATTTGTGAATTTCTCCTAAATCTTCATACCTTGCAGATGAGCTCTCCTTGAAAACCACCTGCCACCATTAGATTGTCTTTAATGGTCATGGAGCACAGCTGCACTCTCGAGGGTGTTTAGCCCACAGATCCAGGGTATTTCTGAGCATAGCAGTCAAATTTTTAGTGCCCGAAAGGGTGAGAACACTGAGCTTATGTTAGGAAAAAACAAATGATCTTCTACTTACCATCGTTGGCTCAAGTGATCTAGCCATATTAACCACTTCCTTTCCTCTTCTGAGAAGAGAAGACCAGTGCATGAAAGAGTAGTCTTGCACCAAATAAACATCATGTTTTGATGTTGACGACAAGAGGTTCCTTAGCTGTAACCAAAGAAACCCCCCTTGTCAGGAACAGCAGATAAATCATGTAAAAAAACAAAAGACTACAGCAATAGCCCTTAACAAGCCATCTGTCTTGGAAGCACTGGGTACAAAAATCTAAATAGAAGCTTAAATGATTATGCAAACTGTTAGTGAAAATCCCTGGTATTAGAGTCAGAACTCAAAATATGAGTTTGATCCCGACAGATATGAACCCCAAATTCTTGATTGCAACAAAATAGGGGTTAGTTAAGTCTAAGTCATGTCCACTTGGATTAAAAAAAAATGTTCCATCCTAACAATGAATTGTCAAAAAACATTTCAAACTGAGAGTGAACAGAAATTGCTGACTGGGTCAAGTAATTAAAGTCAGCATAGAAATCAGAGTATACATAGAGGAACATCTCAAGTTATAGGCTCGGAACAGCACTTCTAATCAAGATACGGAGTAATAGAAAAACAATATGGCATCCCAGAAGTTAAAGATAAGGAAACAAACATAATGCAAATGGAATGCACAATGTCAATTCAAACTAAAGAGAAATGAAACAAGAGAATAGATTGTATGTAGGACACAATATTTAAACAGATCACTTGATATCTCCCAGAAAAATGAAAACAACAATTTTGAGCTAGGCTGGCAATGAGATTGCAAAAAATGACTTTGAAAATCTTATATGTTTCCCCCATCATACCATATAGAAAATGTTCCTTAATGCACCAGCCATGCCGCTCAGATATAAACTGCCATCATGCTTCTAAAGCTGAAATGTGTATATATATATATATGAAATAGCAATTCCTCGAGATATTGGTTAATAACAACAATAACAAAAGGAATGAAACCTAGCCCATCCCAGACTACATTATAACTTGGGGATTTGAAAGTCAAGATGCAACATAGTAATCTCATCTATGTTCTACACTAGTATCTAAATAGGTCCATAGAAAGCCAAGTCACGTACTTCACCTAAGCTTCTAATTCCAATAGCCTGGCTTATAAAGACATCAACTTGTGATGCAACTTACTTGCTAGTATTTGGGACTGTACATTCCTGAACAAAGTGCTTGTAATAAAATAAATAATCATACTAAACACAGTGTAAAGTGTTTATGATCTGCAGAAAAAGTATTAAGTTAATACAAGTCCCAGTTCATAATTACTTGAACCGGGCACAGAAGAGTACTTAGATAAAGAAATAAAATATAAATGAATTAGTTTCAGACTTTCAGGTAAGAAGTAGATTGGTACCCTTGCAAATTTGTAGCTTCAAAAAAATAATGTAAATATCATTTAATGGTCAGTGCTATTGGAAGCAACAAAATAGCAGAAAGCTCACTCAACAGATGGATCAATTATTAAGACACATTTAGTCAGATTGAGTCCAGAAATAGTATAATGATGAAAGCTTTTGGGATAGAATAACCAACGAAAATATCAAAATTAGACCTAAGTAAATTCACCATCTTTGAGGCCACAAGAAGCATCATCTGAAAATACTGGCATCTGACAAAATTATTTCTGGAACTGCTAAGGGACAAGTTAGCAGTAAATAAGGCTAAAACTTTGAATTCGAAAGTATCATAGCACACAAAACTTCATACCTCCAAGAATGATAACTGCACAAAGTTAGTAGTATAAATAAAAAAATATCCATAAGGATTAATGAGAAAAACAGCACCTGCAAAACTATTATTACTGACATTTTAAAAAGAGGAAAAGAGAAAAGGGGTTAACAACATGCTAACAATGATAAGTCAAAGAAACCAATAATGTGTAAGAAGCTAATACTAAATGATACTAATGGAGGCAGGGACCATGCCCAACTGGTTGAAATATAAAAGACTACATGAATTAGCCCCACAGACAACAAAGTATTCTGGAACCAACATATTTTCACATAATCAATTGTGCTGATTAAATGATATCAATTTTCCAATCCATTCCTTACCACAGTTCATTCCATTAACATTTTGTGATTGCAAGATACTAAATATAGCCTTATGGTTTATCACACAATACTTGGAAGACAAAGGAACTCATCGAGTACAAGCTGAGTATTTATTTCACCTGAAAGTGCACAATTGTTGGTTTGACAAGCCTTGTGTTGAACTGGAAGTCAAAGAAACTGTGCCCTTTCACCACTTCCTTGTAGTCCTGGAATCACATAGGCATGTTTAGTCTCATGAAAGAAAATTCAGATTCAAACTCCAAACAGAAGACAGAATGGAAGTCAATCACTATTGCCTAAAAATGAAGGTTTGATTTAGAACAAGGCAAGCATGATGCAATCAGAGGAACTCTTGGAGAAAGGGGTACAAAAAGATGAATCACTGCCCCCTATACCTCAACTACACTAAGTAACAAAATATTTTTTTTAATTAAAAACTTTAGAATAAAAAAGCATTCATTGTACTTCTAAGAAAAGCTTTACAAGGATAACACCAAGACTTCCACAGTAGAATCAAACCTTTTTAAGCTCCTCTCGAGAGCGCGAGAGGCTTTCATAGTTTTTGTATTGTTTCAACCTTGTTTCACGGTAATTCTCTCTGGTAAAATTGAAACGTTCCCACGGAATACCTTGGATATCCTTGCCATGTCTGGCTTCAAGAGCTGATGTATCGGTCACCGGATTACTCTGTAAATACAACATCCCTGAAATCATCATAGTCTAAACACTAAACAAATGTAAAGGACCAAAACAACATCCTAATATCAACTTCCATACTTTTCGTTGTCATTACCGTTTCAAAATCATCCTCAAAGTCAGAATCTCCAAAGTCCTCAACAACAGGCCTCTGAGATTCGACCGTGCTGTGTTGAAATGGACT
>CM008331.1:32677106-32687417 GCA_002525835.2 Ipomoea batatas
AAACAAATGTTTTTCACTCTCTCTTCATATAATCAAAGGAAAATAATTCTTCTAAGTGGTTAAATTTATAAAGCATAATTTTTTGTGAGTTATAAAAAGAAATAAAATTTACTATGGGTATTTTTGTTTTATTAGCTAGATAAATTAGTTAATTTAAAATAACTTAGGATTTTGTCCTGAACTCGTAATTAGGGGCGGATTCGGAGGGGGCAATGAGGATGCAAACCTCAATTCCCCCACAAATCTATGTAACATATGTGGGTATATAGACAAAATACAAAAGCATGCATGTATACATATGTACCTCCACACACACATATATATATAATTCAAAAACACATTATTCAAAACTATTGCAGCAACTTGTGTAAACTCCAAAAACAACTTTGCCAATAACAACATGATTTTAGGATCTTAGGAGGTGGGTGTGTTTTGTCCACAAATGGTGAAGTTGAACTGTTTTGGTATCTTTCCACCCAATTATTTCTCACTCTCCCAAAACAAAATATGAGGTTGAATTGATGGGTGGGAGAGAAAATGACTTGCAATGAGGTGGGGTGGGGGGTAGGGCCATGTGGGGCCCTCAAGTCTCCAAAATTACATTTGTTTACAACTTTACAACTAAGCAAGTCCTCTCATTGCTAGGTTTGGAGTCAATGTCAACCACTTGTTTCTTTCTTTCATCATTTGCATTATAATCCTTGGGGGGTTCCTACTTGTTTGGATTTGGCCCACTCAAGTTTTGATTAGTGGGCCATATCATGGCTTTTGAGATTTCAAAGAGTCCTTTTATATATAGAGAAAAATGATTAAAGTTTCAATCCAATTGTTATATCAAGAATCATGATTCATATTGCATTGTGAATCATGATATAAAAAATATGTTTATTCTGTATTTACAGTTAACTGTTTCTGTACATGTAAACAAATAACTTGATAATTGCTGACACATAATATGATAGCTACAGATACAAAAATTATCAATTGTGTGTACAAAATGTGTCAGCTACAGATACAGAATCTTGAAATTATTTTTGGACCATGGTGTACAATACAAGGTAGACCCTAGCCCATGGTATAATTTGTTGTTTTGATCGGCACCAATGTTTCTTATACTCCGCATTTAGTATCAATTAAAGTAAATGGTGTAGTACGTGATAGTTTTGAGTTTGTATTGGAATATTGTGAAAAAATTATTTTCATAGTACAAATCCAAATTTAAACACTTTTTTAAAATTTTAACTTGTAGCTAGTATAAGTAATCGATCAACATCGCATCATAAGATTTCTTTTATATATATAATCCTCACATCACCACCTAATTACTATTACTATTATTTTTCTTTCGAGGTAACCTTATTGATTGCTTTTACACTCACTTTGTCCAATTGAGTTTTTCCCAATGTTATTAATTAATAATATGATGTCAAGTTGTCAACTTTGGCTTACCAAACAGGCCCTACCATCATTGAAGTCCTTTAATTTCTATGCAAAATCATTTTAAAATTTTACATTTTTATACTCTAAATCATTTTCTTTAGTAAATATGATTACATATCTGACTTGTAACTTTTTATTATAAAGTACATATACATACCACTAAATTATATATAAGAACATCGTTAATGGTTATACTTTTTAGGCCAAATATTTTGCTTGGTGGCAGAGAGAGAGAGAGAGTGTTCATGCACCAACAACGCGTAAACAGTCACACTTTCCCCACCTCCTTCCCACACTGATTTTTTTTTTCTTACAATTTTTATTTTCTTTTCTCTCTCTCCCCTTCTCTATCTCTTAGTTGGCAAGCAAAAACCTAACACAAAAAAATGTATAGATACCGACCTATAACTTTAAGTTATACTGTTATAAATTCGCCAGCTACCCTTTCGAATGTACTAAAAATAGCTCAAATTATGGCCTTTGGAATCTATGAAGAACTAATTAGTGACTCAAAATGCCAAAGGCCTTGTGGTCAAGCGACATGAAGTGATTCTCCCAAGTAGGAGATCATGGGTTCGAGCCTCAGTGGGGGCAATGTTGACTTTGTTGGGCTTCAGTAGGTTGAGAAAAGTATATGGACAGATACTACATGTAACAAGGTTAATAGTATTCAAAAAAAAAAAAATTAGTGACTCAAAAGGATTCTTACTGTTTTTGTTGCTATGCGACCAACAATTAACCTATAATTTATCAAGTTTGTTGCAAGGTGATTATAGTTTTCTTGATTTACCATCTTGCCATTTAAATTAGTTCAATTAATCATGTTATTTGAGGTGCCAGACACTGAGACACCACCTAAAAGTGGAGGAAAGTAAAAAGAAGTTATAAAATTTAAAAAAAAAATATTAGCTTTTTGTGTGCATAATTGTATAATTTGGTGTTGAATCTCAAAATTATATTGACTTGATTTACTTTTTTTATTAGTCTGTTCATGAGGTTGAGTATATCTTCGGACAAAGTTGGAAAACTTGAATTATTAAAAATAAAAATCATTTCCCTCTTAATGGGCAATCATTATTCTAGTCCATACAGTTGTGTGGACCATACTATCAAATAATGTACATTCAGTTCATAAATAATGTATTTTTCGTATATTAAAAATGTACATTATATTCTTTCAAAAAAAATGTACAATATATTCAAGGAAAGTACATTATTTAAGTACTGAAAGTATATTATTTTATATAATAATAATGTGTTTTTAGTATATTAAAAATATAATTTATATTATTGTTCATACACCATTGCGTGGACAATAATTTGCCCTTAATGGGCAATCATTATTGCATGGACCATGGTCCACACAGCTGTGTGGACCAAAAATAAAAAGTACATTATTTTTGTACTGAAAGTACATTATTTTTATACTGTAGGTATATTATTTTAGGGTACATTATTTTTGTACTGAAGATACATTATTTGATACATACTATCAAATAATGTACCTACAGTACAAAAATGATGTACCTTCAGTATAAAAATAATGTACTTTTTATTTTTGGTCCACACAACTATGTGGACCATGGTCCATGCAATAATTTGCCCTTAACGGGATAATGGACCATTTTACTGGGCCCAGTTTCTAATACAGATTAACTATAATTCTATGATTGATTCTAGTTTACGTGGGCCTGTGTCGCTTGAATAGGATGAATGGACTGTGGGCTTTAACCCAATATTGGTGTCCAAGCATCCTATCCAGTCTATTCAAATTGGGCTTTCATTTGTTTTGATTTTGGGCCCATTATCTTCAGCTTCACACATGCCACATGAATATATAATGGCAGGTCGCGGGCCTTAGCAGGCTAGGTCCGTTAGGCCCACTTCCCGCTCCACCGTCGGACGGGTGCAGGTTAACCCGCGGGCTTCAACCCACTTTGATAGTACTACACTAGGTTCACAGTTTTGGTCCAAAAATTATGTGGTTGTAATTAATATTTTATGTTTCTTGAGTTAATAAATTATGCGGTAGATAGGAGTAAAGTGAGGGAGAAGGATTACATAAACGTTTGAACCACTATAAATCTTCTCGTCTTAAGTTATCCACTATTAACGATCTTAGCTTCTAATACAAAAATTATACTCTATTCACTTAATCACTGCTTTCGGGTCTCAGTTATCATATCCCATGCAATGCAACAGCTCACAAGTTGTACTAGCTTATTATTGTCTCGTTTTTCATGCCAACCTACATACTAACCTCATGGTTCATGATGGATCTATCATACTCACATAAATACAACACACTCATCTTCTTTCCTGTTCACAATCTCATGATCTTCTATCCTATTCTTGTCGTTAATTGCCAGAATATTTTTTTTAGAACATACATATTTGTTGTTGGTGGAGAAATCAGTGGGAGTTTGCCCAATGTTCATTATTACATATTAAAATATTCATTTCAGGTTTTCACGTTTCAACAACTTAACACACATTGGGAATTAGGACATTGTATTTGTGGCAACACCAAGTGATTGGGAGGAGTATGTCCAGTTGAAATTTTTAATAATATTTTTTAATGATATATAAGAGGAATCCCATTAATAATTTCTTATGAATTTTTTTTTTTTTTTGTGGGGGTCATGCTTATGTGGAAGAAAGAAAAGACAAGAGAGAGAAAATTGAGTTCTCCATGCAACTTTGCAAGAGCAAGTTTTTTGTGGGGCCTACACAGACAGGAAAAAACATTCTTTTGTCTTGCGCCGTGAGCACAAGATGCGCACTCTCTGGATGCGTGCACTTTGGGCACGTAAAAGCTTTGGGGGCGCCGTGGTTATTACAGGTTCCGTTACACTAAGCATAAGGTAGAATCGTTATTGTAGTCAGTTAATATAAGGGCCCGTTTGATTTACGGAAAATATTTTAGCGGGAGTGGAATTGAAATTATGATGATGGGCAGTGTTGTGATGCACAATCTGGCCAGCAACCAAATGTGAAGGTCAAAAGTGGTGGGTGAAGTGTGTGGAGCATATGGATTGAGTTAGGTTGGTTTAACGGTGGGGATGAAAACACCCAAATGGGGAAAGGAATTGAAACATAGAATTGAAGATGAGCCATGAAGGCCGGAAATGATTGAATAGTTAGGAATAAAAAGCATGGTCCCATTACTACACAATACAGACCATAATCTTTACTACTGACTCTGTTACAATATAGTATCTGGTCTAATGAAACAAAAAAAATCAATGCTTCCACCTCCAGACCAGTATATTTAAGAGAGTTACGGTTATGTCGCTCGACCACAAAGTCTTTAGTGCTGATACCATAGCATAAGAGTCATGTAGTTGAGGGTTGATGATGGGAACATGATTAGTTAAACCTAAGAAACAATAAATGACCAAATAATAACAATGGACACAAAGAAGAGAGGTTGTGGATGTGCATGGATGATGAACCTAACTCCCAACCATAATCCATCCAACCCCCATCCCCCATGCACCCCCAATCAATTTCCACCACCCACCCACTCTATTTTTCCTAATATTTGTTTTTTCACAATTTTATTAATTAATTATTCTTCACACCTCCAATCCTCACCCTCCATCTGCCCATGCCCTAGAAAGATCAGATAATCCCCACCCTCCATCTGCCCCCATGCACTAGAAAGATCATATAAGTCACCTATATACACACTATACACACAGCACACTTCATTAATTATCTCAAATTATCTCAAAACAAATACTTCTATTTTGGATTAATCATTTCATCATTTTATGTCAACTCCCAAAAAAAAAAAATCTTAAAAAAAATCATATTCTTGGTCAAGCTAGATAAACAGGACAATGGTTGGTGGGCTAATTAAACAACCCACCTTTGATTTCTATCAGTCAAAGACTCATGCTCACCAAAGCTTCCAACCCTAGAATTCATAATTTGTCAAATTGCTATAAGTTAGGTTAAATCTTCCCCCAAGTAAATGTTAGACTTTGATTTACATGAAATCTGCAAACACTATTTAATGGTATGCACTGAGTGAAACTCGCATTGTGACTATAGTACAATTGACAAAGGACCATAAGGAGATAAATCACCCTTAGGTTGCTCACAGCTGATCGGCTCAAACCAATAATGCTAATAGATAGTTCTCATAGAAAGTCGAATTTGAAACTTTGTGATTACCAAATCAACTGTCTGGCCAACTTGAAGTTACCAAGTTAATTGTGACAGTAATCCGGCTCAATTTTGGATTAATAAATTAGACCCTTCGACTGTAATTCGAGTCAAATCTATATTAGTCTAGCAATAAAACATTAATTAATACAAATATTTATGGTGAAATATTTCACACTCCATAGCCATTGAAGTGTCATGATATTCAAAAACTAAAATATTTGAAATTGGAACAGAAATACAAATAATATAATAAAATGATTAAAGTTGAAATAATTTATATGCTACTTTCCATATTGGGCAAAGGCATTCATTTATATATGTGAAAAGGGTTATTTGGTACGTATATGTCTCTATAAGAGGGGTGGGGACCTCAGCACAATATTTTCATTTTTGGAGTTGTGAGATAATATAATAATCTCCTTTTAGGCTGTCTCCCTAAAGTTTAGGATATATATATGATATTGATGGACCCTTAGTGATGCTACAATTACTACAAATAACACTTTTGATCGCTTAATTATGTTAAAATTATGTTAAATTAAGATATCTTTTTAGTTTATATGATATACTATCAACCTTTGTCCTTATTAGGGGTGAGCGTTAATTATATTTATGTGTTTTCAGCATTTTATTTTGAATTTATATATGAGGAGTTTAGGTGACATTTTTTAAAATTTGATATCCGAACTAAATAATAATTAAGATATGTTTGATTTTTTTTATCTTAATTTTTTATTGATTTTATTATTTGCGTATTATTTTTTTACACCATCAAACTAAAAATAAGACAAAAACACTAACATATAGTTTTTTAAAATTAATATAATATTATTATGAAATATATTTAATAGTTAATATATAATTTACCATCATATTTGTAACAAAATTTTGAATTTTATGTCATATTTGGATAAACTTTTAATGCCTAATATTCAAACCAAATTATTAAAATATACTATTATTTAATATATTCAAATCAATCCAGAACTATTCGAGTTCACTAAAACTTTGAATTTCAAGTTTTAGTTTAAATAATACTACCCCTAGTTTTTGACAATAAACAATACAATCAAGTATACACTGCATAGTTATATTTGGTACAAAAGTTGTCTGTGTAAATTTACAGTTAAAAATTCATTTTATTATTATTTTTTTTACAACAAAACAAACTTAACTTTCATGAAGAGCATCCACAATAAACAATGGAGGAGCATAAAACCAAGAAACATAACTAGACAAAGAACCTATCTCCATAGCAATCAAATAGGCGACACGATTCGCTGATCGTTTAACAGAACAGAAATACAACTCGTCAATTCCATTTATTATATACTGTTTAATATGGTATAATTTGCGTGATATCAAGTGGGTACACATTTTTTTGTTGTTAAAATTTTAAAATTAGAATTATTTACACTTGATTGCATAACAGCTGAAGAAATATTCCTGAAATTTTGTATTGATTCCTCATAAAATGCTCACACAAAGATTTCACAAAAAACCACAAAAAGCATAGAGCATTTCTTTATTGCGCAAACTTTGTGCATGATATCACATGCATTGCACATTTGGATTGCAAAAATTTATTTGGAAATCAGAACATTGGGAACATAAATCATTATTTATTATGCAAACCTAAAAAAAAAAAATCATTAAACCCTTTTTAATTACTATTTTAGTACTCAGAATTTATAAAATTTATTTTTACACGTAAATAAAAATTCACTAATTCATCCTCCTTATAAGATAAACATAAATGTTTATCATATCATTGTCACTACAATCTTTTTACCCACATTCAACACTATCACTCAATACTATCGTCATTTATCACTTATATTTATATTTTAAAAAATGTAACAATTAAAATGCAAATAATTTCATAATTTATAAATTAGTGGGGATATGAGTATTATATAAAAAATTAATATAAAAATTTAAAAATATTTTTTTTGAGGGAAAAAAATAAATTTTTATTATTACAAAAAAAATAATTTCTTATATTATCACAAAAAAAAAAGAAGAAATTGATAGGGCAGATACCACGTGGTTACTTAACTCTCATTTAAAGCCGCACCTTTAATATTAAAGACGCTCTTCATTTCTCCAACCAAACCAGAACTAACTTCTTCAACGCTACGCCCATTCGCAAAAAAATTCAGTCTAGCCCGTGAGTCAACTGGCAAAAAGATTTGAGCTTTTGCACCTTCACATTCTCTTCTATTATTCCCTTTTCGATTCTTGGATCCGAATGCTTCACAGCTGACGGGCTCTTGCGTACACTCAGCGAGGAAAGATTGGAGCTTTTTGGCCTCTTCGGTGACTGACTCATTGGTACAATTCCCCACACCTCCCAATTTCGGCTTTTCATTGCTTTTCTCAATTTGGGTATTTTTGCTTTGCTTGTTTAAGTTGAATTTGATGAGGAACTTTGTTGGGTGTGATTGTTGAGTTGCTTGGATTTTCTGGTTCCGTGTTCATCTGAACCAAGTAAGTGTACTGGTTGGGAGTTCCTGATTGGCTTGCTTTGTATCGTTGACAAATTTGGACTTCACTTTAGTTACATCTGATTCTCTTGCTGTGAACTATGTAATTGGAGTGTGGTGATTAGGAGGAGTAATAATTGTGCTTCTTTTTCCAGTACTTAGCATCTTTGGGTGATCATCCAATTTATGAAATTCGTTTGTTTCCTTTATTGTTAGCTTTTGGAATCTTGCAATAATCTAGTGATGTGTATTCATGGTCTGTTTTATATGACTGCTTTGTAGATTTTTAAGACAGGCAAAGATCTTGTTCTAGATTGAGAAACTGCATAAAGTTTTGGTGAACTTATCTGCAGCTAGCTCATTTGGCAATGAATACATGATTTTTTTTTGGTTTCAGGCAGTGCAATATGTCAGAAGCTCAGAGGAGGCCAACAATGATTGGTGTGAGGAACAATAATGGGTACACCAATGGAGCATTTCCGTTGAGGTCTCCAAACATAAAATCTGAAGTAGATAAATTCTGTCATTCACTTGGGGGGAAGCGGCCAATCCATAGTATATTAATTGCAAACAATGGGATGGCAGCTGTGAAGTTTATTCGTAGTGTTAGGACATGGGCTTATGAAACGTTTGGTTCAGAGAAGGCAATATTGTTAGTGGGAATGGCTACACCAGAAGATATGAGAATAAATGCAGAGCATATTCGAATAGCTGATCAATTTGTAGAGGTTCCTGGGGGGACAAACAACAACAACTATGCTAATGTGCAGCTCATTGTTGAGGTTTGTGAATCCTTCTTTCCTATTAATTTACTATTGTTTTTTTTAGTTAGTTCATTCTGTAGCTGGTACTTCGATCAGGGCTATTTAGGCCTAGTAACTCAAAAAATAAAATGCTTATTGATTTGTTCCTCTACATGTGTGTGTGGGGCTCTGTTGGGATCAATGCCCTTGTCTCCAGTAGTTAATGGAGGCATTATAAGTTGTAAGGATCTAGCTGTATGTATTTATGGGTTGTCAGTAGAGATAAATGGTTTAGCCAGTCTTGCACTATAGTTCGTGTAACTGATAACTCCTTAGAAGTCTGAAAATTGATTTTTTTTAAAAAAAAAATGGAAATCTATGTTTTTATTCTATTTTTCTCTGGTTGTGCAGATGGCAGAGATAACACATGTTGATGCTGTTTGGCCTGGATGGGGCCATGCATCAGAAAACCCAGAATTACCGGATGCATTGAATGCTAAGGGAATTATATTCCTTGGACCACCTGCCACATCGATGGCAGCACTAGGTGACAAAATTGGTTCGTCATTGATTGCTCAAGCAGCAGATGTACCCACCCTTCCATGGAGTGGCTCCCATGTAAAGTCTCTTTGCTAACAATTTATGAACTTTTGCATGCACCAAAGTGATTTTGGATCTTATGTACTTTATTCGATCTTGTAGGTCAAAATTCCACCAGAAAGTTGTTTGGTCTCTATCCCCGAGGAAATATATAATAAGGCATGTGTTTATACTACTGAAGAAGCAATTGCTAGTTGCCAAGTTGTTGGTTATCCTGCAATGATCAAGGCATCTTGGGGTGGTGGCGGTAAAGGCATCAGAAAGGTTTGTTTCTTAGTAAAGATTGTCTTTGCACTTGGCTCATGTGCTTGAGATTTGTCTCTTGCCAGTAGATCATTTCATGTGACTCATTGATTGTAGATGTGTTCCTTAGATTTGCAATTCTTTTGTAAGATAAGTGCATTGTCTATTTAAGAGCTTGTGTATGCTGTATTCCTACTGAACTACAAAATTCCTGTTGTTACTTGCACATTATAGGTTCATAATGATGATGAAGTTAGAGCTTTGTTCAAGCAAGTTCAGGGTGAGGTTCCTGGCTCTCCGATATTCATAATGAAGGTTGCTTCCCAGGTTAGGTTATCTCCTTTCTTCTTCTTATTATTATTTTTTTTCCATTGGAATGCTGAGGTTGAATCACAATCATGTACTAAGGTACAAATTTTTCATATTAACAGAGTCGACATCTAGAGGTGCAGTTGCTTTGTGATCAGTATGGTAATGTTGCTGCTTTGCATAGTCGTGATTGTAGTGTCCAAAGGCGACACCAAAAGGTTGGCTTGCCTCTTGCTTGAAGTTATTCTAGTTTTCCTATAGGATTAGGGATCTATCATATTTCACTTCTCTCTAAAAGTTTGATATAATCAAGT
>CM008331.1:32703253-32718194 GCA_002525835.2 Ipomoea batatas
ATATATATAATTCAAAAACACATTATTCAAAACTATTGCAGCAACTTGTGTAAACTCCAAAAACAACTTTGCCAATAACAACATGATTTTAGGATCTTAGGAGGTGGGTGTGTTTTGTCCACAAATGGTGAAGTTGAACTGTTTTGGTATCTTTCCACCCAATTATTTCTCACTCTCCCAAAACAAAATATGAGGTTGAATTGATGGGTGGGAGAGAAAATGACTTGCAATGAGGTGGGGTGGGGGGTAGGGCCATGTGGGGCCCTCAAGTCTCCAAAATAACATTTGTTTGCAACTTTACAACTAAGCAAGTCCTCTCATTGCTAGGTTTAGAGTCAATGTCAACCACTTGTTTCTTTCTTTCATCATTTGCATTATAATCCTTGGGGGGGTTCCTACTTGTTTGGATTTGGCCCACACAAGTTTTGATTAGTGGGCCATATCATGGCTTTTGAGATTTCAAAGAGTCCTTTTATATATAGAGAAAAATGATTTAGGTTTAGATCCAATTCTTATACCATCAACCATGATTCATATTGCATTGTGAATCGTGATATAAAAATTCTGTTTATTTTGTTAATACATTCTGTATCTATAGTTAACTGTTTATATACATGTAAACAAATAACTTGATAATTGTTGACACATAATCGGATAGTTATAGGTACAAAAATTATCAATTGCATGTACAAAATGTGTCACCTACAGATATAGAATCTTAAGGTTATATTTGGGTCAGGATCTACAATGCAAGGTAGACCCTGATCCATGGTATAATTTGTCGTTTCGATCGACACCAATATTTCTTATACTCCGTATTTAGTATCAGTTAGAGTGAATGGTGTAGTACGTGACAGTTTTGAGTTTGTATTGGAATATTGTGAAAAAATTATTTTCATAGTAGAAATCCAAATTTAAACACTTTTTTAAAATTTTAACTTGTAGCTAGTATAAGTAATCGATCAACATCGCATCATAAGATTTCTTTTATATATATAATCCTCACATCACCACCTAATTACTATTACTATTATTTCCCTTTCGAGGTAACCTTATTGATTGCTTTTACACTCACTTTGTCCAATTGAGTTTTTCCCAATGTTATTAATTAATAATATGATGTCAAGTTGTCAACTTTGGCTTACCAAACAGGCCCTACCATCATTGAAGTCCTTTAATTTCTATGCAAAATCATTTTAAAATTTTACATTTTTATACTCTAAATCATTTTCTTTAGTAAATATGATTACATATCTGACTTGTAACTTTTTATTATAAAGTACATATATATATATACCACTAAATTATAAGAACATCGTTAATGGTTATACTTTTTAGGCCAAATCTTTTGCTTGGTGGCAGAGAGAGAGAGAGAGAGAGAGAGAGTTCACGCACCAACAACGCGTAAACAGTCACACTTTCCCCACCCCCCTTCCCACACCGACTTTTTTTTTCTTACAATTTTTTTTTTCTTTCTCTCTCCCCTTCTCTATCTCTTAGTTGGCAAGCAAAAACCTAACACAAAAAAATGTATAGATACCGACCTATAACTTTAAGTTATACTGTTATAAATTCGACAGCTACCATTTCGAATGTACTAAAAATAGCTCAAATTATGGCCTTTGGAACCTATGAAGAACTAATTAGTGACTCAAAAGGATTCTTACTGTTTTTGTTGCTATGCGACCAACAATTAACCTATAATTTATCAAGTTTGTTGCAAGGTAATTATAGTTTTCTTGATTTACCATCTTGCCATTTAAATTAGTTCAATTAATCATGTTATTTGAGGTGCCAGACACTGAGACACCACCTAAAAGTGGAGGAAAGTAAAAAGAAGTTATAAAAAAAAAAATTAGCTTTTTGTGTGCATAAGTGTATAATTTGGTGTTGAATCTCAAAATTATATTGACTTGATTTATTTTTTCATGATTTTGTTCATGAGGTTGAGTATATCTTCTAACAAAGTTGGGAGACTTGAATTATTAAAAATAAAAATCATTTCCCTCTTAATGGGCAATCATTATTCTAGTTCACACAATTGTGTGAACCATATTATCAAATAATGTACACTCAGTTCATAAATAATGTATTTTTTTGTATATTAAAAATGTAAAATATATTCAAGGAAAGTACATTATTTAAGTACTGAAAGTATATTATTTTGTATAATATACATTCAGTACACGAATAATGTGCTTTTAGTATATTAAAAATGTACATTTTATTATGGTTCATACACAATTGCGTGGACAATAATTTGCCGTTAATGGGATATTGGGCCATGTTACTGGGCCCAGAGTTTCTAATACGGATTAACTATAATTCTATGATTGATTCTAATTTACGTGGGCCTGTGTCGCTTTAACCCAATATTGGTGTCCAATCATCCTATCCAGTCTATTCAAATTGGGCTTTCATTTGTTTTGATTTTGGGCCCATTATCTCCAGCTTCACACATGCCACATGAATATATAATGGCAGGTCGCGGGCCTTAGCGGGCTAGGTCCATTAGGCCCGCTCCCCGCTCCATCGCGGGGCGGGTGCAAATCAGCCTGCGGACTTCAGTCCACTTTGATAGTACTACACCAGGTTCACAATTTTGATCCAAAAATTATGTGGTCGTAATTAATATTTTATGTGTCTTGAGTTAATAAATTATGTGGTATATTGGAGTAAAGTGAAGGAGAAGGACTACATAAACGTTTGAACCACTATAAATCTTCTCGTTTAAGTTATCCACTGTTAATGATCTTCTAATACAAAAATTATACTCTACTCACTTAATCACTTCTTTCGGGTCTCGGTTATCATATCCCATGCAATGCAACAGCTCACAAGTTGTACTAGCTTATTATTGTCTCGTTTTTCATGCCAACCTACATACTAACCTCATGGTTCATGATGGATCTATCATACTCACATAAATACAACACACTCATCTTACTTCCTGTTCACAATCTCATGATCTTCTATCCTATTCTTGTCGTTAATTGCCAGAATAATTTTTTTAGAACATACATATTTGTTGTTGGTGGAGAAATCAGTGGGAGTTTGCCCAATGTTCATTATTACATATTAAAATATTCATTTCAGGTTTTCACGTTTTAACAAATTAACACACATTGGGAATTAGGACACTATATTTGTGGCAACACCAAGTGATTGGGAGGAGTATGTCCAGTTGAAATTTTTAATAATATTTTTTTTATTGATATATAAGAGGAATCCCATTAATAGTTTCTTATGTTTTTTTTTTTTTTTGGTGGGGATCATGCTTATGTGGAAGAAAGAGAATACAAGAGAGAGAAATTTGAGTTCTCCGTGCAACTTGCAAGAGCACATTTTTTGTGGGGCCTGCACAGACAGGAAAAAACATTCTTTTGTCTTGCGCCGTGAGCACAAGATGCGCACTCTCTGGATGCGTGCACTTTGGGCACGTAAAAGCTTTGGGGGAGCCGTGGTTATTACAGGCTCCGTTACACTAAGCATAAGGTAGAATCGTTATTGTAGTCAGTTAATATAAGGGCCCGTTTGATTTACGGAAAATATTTTAGCGGGGGTGGAATTGAAATTATGATGATGGGCAGTGTTGTGATGCACAATCTGGCCAGCAACCAAATGTGAAGGTCAAAAGTAGTGGGTGAAATGTGTGGAGCAGATGGATTGAGTTAGGTTGGTTTAACGGTGGGGATGAAAACACCCAAATGGGGAAAGGAATTGAAACATAGAATTGAAGATGAGCCATGAAGGCCGGAAATGATTGAATAGTTAGGAATAAAAAGCATGGTCCCATTACTACACAATACATACCATAATCTTTACTACTGACTCTGTTACAATATAGTATCTGGTTTAATGAAATAAAAAAAATCAATGCTTCCACCTCCAGACTAGTATATTTAAGAGAGTCACGGTTATGTCGCTTGACCACAAAGTCTTTGGTGCTGATACCGTAGCATAAGAGTCATGATGTAGTTGAGGGTTGATGATGGGAACATGATTAGTTAAACCTAAGAAACAATAAATGACCAAATAATAATAATGGACACAAAGAAGGGAGGTTGTGGATGTGCATGGATGATGAACCTAACTCCCAACCATAATCCATCCAACCCCCATCCCCCATGCACCCCCAATCAATTGCCACCACCCACCCACTCTATTTTTCCTAATTAATATTTTTTTTTCACAATTTTATTAATTAATTATTCTTCACACCTCCAATCCTCACCCTCCATGTGCCCATGCCCTAGAAAGATCAGATAATCCCCACCCTCCATCTGCCCCCATGCACTAGAAAGATCATATCGATCAGTCACCTATATACACACAGCACACTTCATTAATTATCTCAAAACAAAGACATCTATTTTGGATTAATGATTTCATCATTTTATGTCAACTCCAAAAAACAAAAAAGTTTTTTCTTTAAAAATAAAATAAAATCATATTCTTGGTCAAGCTAGATAAACAGGACAATGGTTGGTGGGCTAATTAAACAACCCACCTTTGATTTCTATCAGTCAAAGACTCATGCTCACCAAAGCTTCCAACCCTAGAATTCATAATTTGTCAAATTGCTATAAATTAGGTTAAATTTCCCCTCAAGTAAATGTTATATTTTGATTCACACAAAATCTGCAAACACTACTAAAAGGTGCCTACTAGTGAAACTCGTATTGTGACTATAATTGACAAATGACAATACATAAAGAGGTAATTAAACCAGTCCTAGGCTGCTCATAGTTGACGGACTCAAACCAATAATGCCAGTAAATAATTCCCACGGAAAGAATTTGAACTTTGTGATTACCAAATCAATTGTCTGATCAACTTGACTTGTAGTTACCAAGATAATTGTGATCGTATTCCGGGTCAAATTTAGATTAGTAAGTTAGACCATTCGATTCTAATTCGAGTTGAATCTATATTAATATAGGATTAAAACATTAATAATTAATGCAAATATTGAAAATAATTTGATATTTCACACTCCATAGCCATTGAAGTGTCATGATATTCAAAAACTAAAATATTTGAAATTGGAACAGAAATACAAACAATATAATAAAATGATTAAAGTTGAAATAATTTATATGCTACTTTCCATATTGGGCAAAGGCATTCATTTATATATGTGAAAAGGGTTATTTGGTACGTATATCGGTATATGTCTCTATAAGAGGGGTGGGGACCTCAGCACAATATTTTCATTTTTGGAGTTGTGAGATAATATAATAATCTCCTTTTAGGCTGTCTCCCTAAAGTTTAGGATATATATATGATATTGATGGACCCTTAGTGATGCTAGAATTACTGTAAATAATACTTTTGATCCCTTGATTATGTTGAAATTATGTAAAATTAAAATATTCTTTTAGATTTTAGGATACAATATCAACATTTATCCTTACTCGGAGTGAGCGTTGATTAGATTCATGTGTTTTCATCATTTTATTTTCAATATATGAAAAGTTTGGGTGACATTTTTAAAAATTTGATATCAGAACTAAATAATAATTAAGATATGCTTGATTTGTGTGAAATCATTTTGGGTTAGTTTGAGTTTGCCCAAGCCAATTTTTTTAAGTTTTAGTTTTTTATTGATTTTATTATTTGCGTATTATTTCTATACAATGAAACTAAAAATAAGACAAAAACACTAACATATGGTTTTGAAGATTAATATAATATTATTATAAAATATATTTAATATTTTAATATATAATTTATCATCATATTTATATCAAAAATTTTAATTTAATGTCAGATTTGGATAAACTTTTAACGCCTAATATTCAAACCAAATAATTAAGATATACTATTATTTAACATATTCAAATCGAGAACTATTCGAGTTCACCCAAACTTTGAATTTCAAGTTTTAGTTTAAATAATCCGAATAATACCATCCCTAGTTTTGACAATAAACAGTACAATTAAACATACACGGCATAGTTATTTTTGTACAAAAGTTGTACGTGTAAATTTACAGTTAAAAAATTTATTTTACTATATATTGCTTAATATGTTATAATTTGTATGATAACAAGTGGGTACAAATTTTTTGTTGTTAAAATTTTAAAATTAGAATTATTTACATTTGATTACATAACAGCTGATGAAGTATTCTTGAGATCTTGTATTGATTCTTCATAAAATGCTCACACAAAGATTTCACAAAAACCCACAAAAAGCATAAAACATTTCTTTATTGTGCAAACTTAATGCATGATATCATATGCATTGCACATTTGGATTGCAAAAATTTATCTGGAAAGCAGAGCAGTGGGAACATAAATCATTATTTATCATGCAAACCTTAAACAAAAAATCATTAGACCCCTTTTAATCACTATTTGAGTACTCAAAATTTATAAAATTTATTTTTATACGTAAATAGAAATTCACTGATTCATCCTCTCAGTAAAATAAACGTAAATTTTTATCATATATTCATTGTTACTACAATCTTTTTACCCACCTCCAAGCTCCAACACTATCACTCAATACTATCGTCATTTATCACTGATATTTATATTTTCAAAAATATAACAATTAAAATGCAAATAATTTCTTAATTTATAAATTAGTGGGGATATGAGTATTGTATAATTTTTTTAAAAAATAATAAATTTTTTGAGGAAAAAAATAATAAATTTTTATTATTAAAAAAATTTTAATTTCTTATATTATCACAAAAAAAAATAAAAATGATAGGGGCAGATACCACGTGGTTACTTAACTCTCATTTAAAGCCGCACCTTTAATATTAAAGACTCTCTTCATTTCTCCAACCAAACCAGAACTAACTTCTTCAACGCTACGCCCATTCGCAAAAAAATTCAGTCTAGCCCGTGAGTCAACTGGCAAAAAGATTTGAGCTTTTGCACCTTCACATTCTCTTCTATTATTCCCTTTTCGATTCTTGGATCCGAATGCTTCATAGCTGACGGGCTCTTGCGTACACTCAGCGAGGAAAGATTGGAGCTTTTTGGCCTCTTCGGTGACTGACTCATTGGTACAATTTCCCCACACCTCCCAATTTCGGCTTTTCATTGCTTTTCTCAATTTGGGTATTTTTGCTTTGCTTGTTTAAGTTGAATTTGATGGGGAACTTTGTTGGGTGTGATTGTTGAGTTGCTTGGATTTTCTGGTTCCGTGTTCATCTGAACCAAGTAAGTGTACTGGTTGGGAGTTCCTGATTGGCTTGCTTTGTATCGTTGACAAATTTGGACTTCACTTTAGTTACATCTGATTCTCTTGCTGTGAACTATGTAATTGGAGTGTGGTGATTAGGAGGAGTAATAATTGTGCTTCTTTTTCCAGTACTTAGCATCTTTGGGTGATCATCCAATTTATGAAATTCGTTTGTTTCCTTTATTGTTAGCTTTTGGAATCTTGCAATAATCTAGTGATGTGTATTCATGGTCTGTTTTATTTGACTGCTTTGTAGATTTTTGAGACAGAAAAAGATCTTGTTCTAGATTGAGAAATTGCATAAAGTTTTGGTGAACTTATCTGCAGCTAGCTCATTTGGCAATGAATAGGTGATTTTTTTTTGGTTGGTTTCAGGCAGTGCAATATGTCAGAAGCTCAGAGGAGGCCAACAATGATTGGTGTGAGGAACAATAATGGGTACACCAATGGAGCATTTCCGTTGAGGTCTCCAAACATAAAATCTGAAGTAGATAAATTCTGTCATTCACTTGGGGGGAAGCGGCCAATCCATAGTATATTAATTGCAAACAATGGGATGGCAGCTGTGAAGTTTATTCGTAGTGTTAGGACATGGGCTTATGAAACGTTTGGTTCAGAGAAGGCAATATTGTTAGTTGGAATGGCTACACCAGAAGATATGAGAATAAATGCAGAGCATATTCGAATAGCTGATCAATTTGTAGAGGTTCCTGGGGGGACAAACAACAACAACTATGCTAATGTGCAGCTCATTGTTGAGGTTTGTGAATACTTCTTTCTTCTTAATTTACTATTCATTTTTTTTAGTTAGTTCATTCTGTAGCTGGTACTTAGATCAGGGCTATTTAGGCCTAGTAACTCAAAAAATAAAATGCTTATTGATTTGTTCCTCTACATGTGTGTGTGGGGCTCTCTTGGGATCAATGCCCTTGTCTCCAGTAGTTAATGGAGGCATTATAAGTTGTAAGGATCTAGCTGTATGTATTTATGGGTTGTCAGTAGAGAGAAATGGTTTAGCCAGTCTTGCACTATAGTTCGTGTAACTAATACTACTCCTTAGAAGTCTGAAAATTGATTTTTTAAAAATGGAACTCTATGTTTTTATTCTATTTTTCTCTGGTTGTGCAGATGGCAGAGATAACACATGTTGATGCTGTTTGGCCTGGATGGGGCCATGCATCAGAAAATCCAGAATTACCGGATGCATTGAATGCTAAGGGAATTATATTCCTTGGGCCACCTGCCACGTCAATGGCAGCACTAGGTGACAAAATTGGTTCGTCATTGATTGCTCAAGCAGCAGATGTACCCACCCTTCCATGGAGTGGCTCCCATGTAAAGTCTCTTTGCTAACAATTTATGAACTTTTGCATGCACCAAAGTGATTTTGGATCTTATGTACTTTATTCAATCTTGTAGGTCAAAATTCCACCAGAAAGTTGTTTGGTCTCTATCCCTGAGGAAATATATAATAAGGCATGTGTTTATACTACTGAAGAAGCAATTGCTAGTTGTCAAGTTGTTGGTTATCCTGCAATGATCAAGGCATCTTGGGGTGGTGGTGGTAAAGGCATCAGAAAGGTTTGTTTCTTAGTAAAGATTGTCTTTGCACTTAGCTCATGTGCTTGACATTTGTCTCTTACCAGTAGATCATTTCGTGTGACTCATTGATTGTAGATGTGTTCCTTAAATTTGCAATTCTTTTGTGAGATAAGTGCATTGTCTATTTAAGAGCTTGTGTATGCTGTATTCCTACTGAACTACAAAATTCCTGTTGTTACTTGCACATTATAGGTTCATAATGATGATGAAGTTAGAGCCTTGTTCAAGCAAGTTCAGGGTGAGGTTCCTGGCTCTCCGATATTCATAATGAAGGTTGCTTCCCAGGTTAGGTTATCTCCTTTCTTCTTCTTCTTATTATTATTTTTCCATTGGAATGCTGAGGTTGAATCAAAATCATGTTCTAAGGTGAAGATTTTTCATATTAACAGAGTCGACATCTAGAGGTGCAGTTGCTTTGTGATCAGTATGGTAATGTTGCTGCTTTGCATAGTCGTGATTGTAGTGTCCAAAGGCGACACCAAAAGGTTGGCTTGCCTCTTGCTTGAAGTTATTCTAGTTTTCCTATAGGATTAGGAATCTACCATATTTCACTTCTCTCTAAAAGTTTGATATAATCAACTATTGGTTTTATATGATAACCTGATAAGTAGAAACCTATGGAACATTATCGTTGACACACTGATGTTTTCTTGTAAATTAGATTATTGAGGAGGGGCCAATAACTGTGGCTCCTATAGAGACCGTGAAACAACTTGAGCAGGCTGCTAGAAGATTAGCAAAATGTGTCAGTTATGTTGGAGCTGCCACTGTTGAATATCTCTTTAGCATGGAAACTGGGGAGTATTATTTCTTGGAACTCAACCCGCGGTTACAGGTGTGTGAATACCAGTCCCTGACTGAGTTAACCTTTGAATAGTTACATAAGATTTTTGTAAAACTATTTTTTTTTTTTGGGGTGGTGATTTAGGTGGAGCACCCTGTAACAGAATGGATAGCAGAAATTAACCTTCCAGCAGCCCAAGTTGCTGTTGGAATGGGCATTCCTCTGTGGCAGATTCCAGGTTTCATGCAAGAACATGCCACTATTTGAAATTTCTCATTAATGTGATGGTTCCTCTTTATTATTTTTTCCTTATTTTGTGTTTGGAATCATTTTCTGCATTACCTTAGAAATCAGACGGTTCTATGGAATGGAACATGGTGGTGGATATGATGCTTGGAGGAGAACATCACTTGTTGCTACTCCATTTGATTTCGACAAGGCAGAGTCTACAAGGCCGAAAGGTCATTGTGTGGCTGTCCGTGTAACAAGTGAGGATCCTGATGATGGTTTTAAGCCTACTAGTGGCAAAGTGCAGGTTGAGCTGCTTTTGGTTTTGATCACTTTGGTTGATTTAATGTTTATCATGAACATGACCATGACCATGGTTTGAATTATTTTATACAGGAGCTAAGTTTTAAAAGCAAACCAAATGTATGGGCATATTTTTCTGTCAAGGTAAATGATTTTAAATTAACATATATATGAAATATTCATGTCTCATGTTTGATGTTGATTAAACAATTGTATTGACTGCAGTCTGGTGGGGGCATTCATGAATTTTCAGATTCTCAGTTTGGTAAGTTGAAGTAATCCTTTTGAAATCTATATTCTCAGCATACTTTATTTGAAAACTTGTAGCTGCAAATTGTTTTTTATCTTATCTAGATGACTTCATGACTTGAATTAAACTGTTGGAATAAATGCATTGTTCATGCTTTCTTACTGTTTGTGGCCCTGAATGAGTTGGATACTTTATATGTGGTTATAATTTTGACCTTACGGATTTCTAAATGTTACATCAGGGCATGTTTTTGCGTTTGGTGAATCCAGAGCCCTGGCCATTGCCAACATGGTACTTGGCCTCAAGGAAATTCAGATACGAGGAGAGATTCACACAAATGTAGATTACACAATTGATCTACTGCATGTAAGTGTATTGGTGGTAAAAATTTATTGCATGCTCCACTTAAATACAATTTTTGTTTGAAGTTATATAGTTTAACGTGCCTTTGGTTTGGTACATTGTAAATATTCATAACATGTATATTAGGTTAGTGAAATTATTACCATCAAGGCTGGTAAAGTGTTTTAACATTTATAAATAATATTTCTGCAGGCTTCAGATTATAGAGAGAATAAAATACACACGGGTTGGTTGGACAGTAGAATTGCAATGAGGGTTAGAGCTGAGAGACCTCCTTGGTATCTTTCTGTGGTTGGAGGAGCTCTATATGTGAGTTCACAGCTTTTAGGAAACTTGAGTTTTGAAATATTTTAATTATAACCAAAATATGTTTAGCTCCAACTTTTAATTCCCAAAGCCTTCATTTTCCCCTCATTTGTCAATTGCAGAAAGCTTCTGCAAGTAGTGCTGCAATGGTTTCAGAATATGTTGGTTATCTAGAAAAAGGACAAATTCCTCCCAAGGTACTATTGTCAGAGCACTCTAATTTTAGATTCTAATGGTTCTTTCTTTTTCTCTTTTTTCAATTAATGATCGATTATCTCTGTGCAGCATATTTCACTTGTGAACTCTCAAGTTTCACTAAACATTGAAGGGATAAAGTATACAGTAAGTAGCATCTTTCTTTATAGCTTAAATTCATATCATTCCTCGTGGCTGGTGATGGTTGGTTTGTCTTAAAATTTTGTTCTCTCTATGTGAAAGAAGTCTGGAAAAAATTGATTTTCTGGTTTGTCTTGGTAATGTTTACTTCTGTTTCTTAGGTTAACATGGTGAGGGGAGGACCTGGAAGCTATAGGTTGAGGTTGAATGACTCAGAGATTGAAGCAGAAATACACACTCTACGTGATGGAGGCTTATTGATGCAGGCAAGCAATCATTTGTCTACAACTTGCTTTCAAACTCTCTTTATTTGTCATGTAAAATCACATTATGTACCGTATGAAAATTATAGTTGCTTACGTTGGGTTTCACAGTTGGATGGAAACAGTCACATTATTTACGCTGAGGAGGAAGCGGCTGGGACTCGTCTTCTCATTGATGGCAGGACTTGCTTGCTTCAGGTGTCCAGGCTTTTTACTTTCCGTATACATACATACGTACATACAAATGTGTGTTGTGTGTGTGATATTTTATGTTATGTTTGCTGAACTCTGATAACTAGTCTTTCTTGTGCCCAGAATGATCATGATCCATCCAAGCTCATAGCAGAGACACCATGCAAACTTCTGAGATATTTGGTTGCAGATGGTAGTCACGTGGATGCCGACACACCTTATGCAGAGGTTGAGGTCATGAAGATGTGCATGCCTCTTCTTTCCCCCGCTTCAGGGGTGATTCATTTCAAGATGTCAGAAGGTCAAGCAATGCAGGTAATACTACTCGCTTATGATGTATGCAATATTTCTTGCCTTTTGTATTCGGGTCAACTTTGCCTTCATCTGATGATGTAGTTGGGCTTGGTCCTAAGCTTCACGGTGATGAGCTCTTGAGCTGCTATCATACTGTTCTTCCCTTTGTGGCAAGTCTGCAACTAATACAATTTTCATTTATAGGCTGCCGAGCTTATAGCAGCACTCGATCTAGATGATCCTTCGGCTGTAAGAAAAGCAGAACCATTCCATGGGAACTTCCCCATTCTCGGACCTCCAACTGCAATATCTGATAAAGTTCATCAGAGGTGTGCTGCCAGTATGAATGCAGCTCGGATGATTCTAGCGGGATATGAGCATGCTGTTGACGAAGTAAGTATGTGGCGGATGTTGTCTTCTTGCAAAGGTTTTGTTAAATGCTTGATTAGGATTGATAAAAGCCCTATCTTCATTAAGAATTTCTCTTGGAACCTCAGTATTCAGTTTACGTGTAATTGATCATTTTCTTTTAAAAAAATAATAAATATTTTATCTGGAAAAAGAATATAAAAACGATTTTGGTATCCAGGTGGTACAGAGTTTGCTAAGTTGTTTGGACAGTCCTGAACTACCCTTCCTTCAGTGGCAAGAGTGCTTGGCTGTTCTGGCAACACGACTTCCCAAAGATCTCAGATCTGAGGTAAATGCCCATGCTCTGATGTTTTTAGGTTGTTTTCTGAAATTGTGTTTCAGTTTTATGGTTGAAATTTGATTTGGCCTTTCCTCAACAGTTGGAAGCAAAATACAAGGAATATGAAGGGATCTTGAACTTTCAAAACATTGATTTCCCAGCCAAAAATTTGCGGGGTGTTCTTGAGGTTAATTCAGTCTGGGATTTCTCATTGCCTTGTCCTTTTCTTTTTAGTGTTTGTTTCTTATTTCTAAATTCCTTCTTGCTCCAGGCACACCTGAGTTCCTGCCCCGAAAAAGAAAAAGGAGCTCAAGAAAGACTAGTTGAACCGCTAATGAGTCTCGTGAAGTCTTATGAAGGGGGAAGAGAGAGCCATGCCCGTGTTATTGTGCAGTCCCTTTT
Organism: Ipomoea batatas; assembly: GCA_002525835.2. NCBI lineage: Eukaryota > Viridiplantae > Streptophyta > Magnoliopsida > Solanales > Convolvulaceae > Ipomoea > Ipomoea batatas. The sequence goes on from CM008331.1 coordinate 32,716,471, forward strand.
CCAAGAATACCTTTCTGTCGAAGAATTGTTTAGTGACAACATCCAGGTTAGTGATCTTATGCACGAGATTTGTTAAAATAGTATCCAAGTTGGTTAATTGCTGCTTAGCAAGCTTGGGTGGGGAAATGCTACTAATGTAGATTTAACAATCGCATCTCATGATATTTGACCTAGATTTGATAAGTTATGCTCGTTTTTTTCAACCCCCTTTCAGGCTGATGTTATTGAACGCCTGCGACTTGAATATAAAAAAGACCCCCTGAAGGTTGTAGATATCGTACTTTCCCATCAGGTATAAGCGATTTGTGTGCGATTCATTACTTATTCTTCTTAGCGGTGTTTAGATGAAGTATGTTGCCAATAACATTAATTTTGCAGGGTGTGAAGCGTAAAAATAAACTGATATTAAGTCTCATGGAGCAACTGGTGTATCCTAGTCCTGCAGCTTACCGGGATAAATTAATCCGTTTCTCTTCACTCAATCATACAAACTATTCCGAGGTTAGAAGCTTTTTCAATACTGCATACCTTCGAGAATCACAAATAAAAGCATTAGTTCATCCCGTTCACTTTAGTGATTCATTTGCGTCATAAACTACTCCGTGGTTAACTCTCGCGGTGTTTTACAGTTGGCTCTCAAGGCGAGTCAGCTTCTTGAACAAACGAAACTGAGTGAACTGCGTTCCAGCATTGCAAGAAGTCTTTCCGAGTTAGAAATGTTCACTGAAGAAGGTGAACATATGGACACTCCTAAGAGGAAAAGTGCCATAAATGAAAGAATGGAAGCTCTAGTGAGTGCTCCTTTGGCAGTCGAAGATGCACTTGTCGGTCTTTTTGATCACAGCGATCACACCCTTCAGAGAAGGGTTGTGGAGACGTATGTTCGCAGACTGTACCAGGTATTTGTATTTGAAGTTCTTTCAACAACGGACTAAGTTTTTTCTTCGTTCGTTATTAACGTTTCTACTTTGTATTATCAGCCCTACCTCGTCAAGGGGAGTGTTAGGATGCAGTGGGACAGATCGGGTGGACTGATAGCTTCTTGGGAGTTCTTGGAAGAGCACGTGGAGAGGAAAAACGGATCTGAAGGTCGAACGGTGAATAAACCTTTGGTAGAGAAGCATAGCGAGAAAAAATGGGGAGCCATGGTCATCATCAAATCTCTCCAAATCTTGCCGAAAGTGCTAACAGCTGCACTGAAGGAGACGATGAACAACATGCAGACTACGGTTTCCGATGGATCCGTGCAGACCGAGGGTCATGGTAACATGATACACATTGCGTTGGCAGGCATCAACAATCAAATGAGTACACTTCAGGACAGGTATTGCACATATGAACCTTGGATTGGATTAACTGCGGGAAAGTCTTTATTGTGACTTTTTTACTTACCATTTGTATTATTTGTACGCACTGCAGTGGCGATGAGGATCAGGCTCAAGAGAGAGTCGACAAGTTAGCAAAAATATTGAAAGAGAGAGATATAAGCTCCAGCCTTAAAAATGCAGGGGTAGCGGTGATCAGCTGTATCATACAAAGGGATGAGGGACGAGGCCCTATGAGGCACTCCTTTCATTGGTCAGAAGAGAAACGCTATTACCAGGAGGAGCCTCTATTACGTCACCTTGAGCCTCCTCTATCAATTTACCTTGAATTGGTGAGTTGATGTTTAACCCCCCACCCCCCAAAAAAAAAAAAAACTTTTTCTTTTATCTTAGTTTGTA
>CM008331.1:32764917-32787270 GCA_002525835.2 Ipomoea batatas
GTCTATTGGCACGTAAGTTTATTAATGTAAAGAAAATTTGGAATGAAATTGAAGATGATGATAAAGATTTTGAGATTTTGTATGAATTGAAGATTGAAAGAATGAAAAAGGGATCAAGAATTTTGGAGAAATTAAGGAACAGAAATTTTATACATACCAGATTTAACAGAGGACGAGGTTGTTTCAGCCGGAGTTCTAAACTCTCCAAACCCTCCATAAACCCTTTGAACATGTTCAGGAATCTGACTAACACTTTCTTCCTGTTCACGTCTCCGTTTCTGGCCGGCGCCGGAGCTAGAGCTCGTCGACGAGTAAGTAGACGACGGCGAATTGACGGAATACCCGCCGGCCGCCAAGGAAGGAGCCGCGGCGGCGCCGCCAAACCTCCACTGTTCTCCGCCTGACCTCTGGGAGGACATAACTTGCGTCAGCGCCGTCACCACCGCCGTCATCTCCCCGGACTGTCCATACCCGGAGAACATCGGCGGCGGCGCCTGCGCCGCCGCCGATAACAAGTAGTCCGCCTCCTGTTGTATCTCCCGCCGAATCATTTCATCGAACGACTCGGACGCGCCTTCCGAAGCCGAAGCCGAAGCCGATTCTTCGCCGCTCCCCGTGGCCGGAAACCTGGCATACTCGCCGGAATCTCGTCGGTTCGCCACCTTTATAGACAAACACATGTACCCACCCACCTTTAAACGAAAAATCACGGCTTACCCAGATTTTTTCTAGGAAAATTATGGAGGCCCTTTGAAGATTTCGGCGAGAAATTGATGTTCAAAGACTCTGTCACCTTTCAAACTAGTTCTTGTTCGTCTGAGCTTTATGAACATGCAAGTTGTTCAAGCAAAGATAATTAAGCTCTGGGTTTTTGTTTTTATTTGTTTTCTTTTTTACAGAAAATCCGAGTGAAAAGGATATATAAAAGGTGGGGAAAGTTGAGAGTTGAACCGCAAGCTGCCGTCAATGGAACAGTTGTTAAAATTGGAACAACGTACATACTGCCTTTATATATTTAAAATAAAAACTAGTTCTTTCTCGCAATAGATGATTACTTCTTGGACGAGAATACTTGAGATAACTCTCATCATATATATTTTAAGAAAAAAGTGTCAAATTGGTATTTTATTTGGAGAGTCATTTCATTTTATTAAACCAGGATCATTGAAATTTGGAGGGTGTGGTTGAGTGGAAGGGTTCATCCTTAATCAAAGTTTAATGGTTTAATCCTTGATTTTGGGTATGGAGCAAATTTACGAGGGTTATGTTAGTATATGTTCTTTAAAAGTTTTAAAAATAAAATAATAAATTGTATACTTATGAACCATGTGAGCATTAAAGTTCTATATGTTAGCAAAATTAGCACCACAACATACAATAGTATTCATAACCTATTGAATACATAAAGTTATAACCTAATTGTACTTGTTTACCATATTTTGTCAAGAACTTGTAATCTAGTGGCACCAAATTACACTCCTATATTGGGAGGTTGTGGATTCGAGCCTCGATTTTTTGTACTTCAGTAGATTGAGAAATTATTATAAACAGATACTACATGATTGTAACAGAGTTAATAATACTAAAAAAAAGTACTTCACTGGGCTCACTCACCGCTCATTCCTTGAACACTGTACTAGTGAATGGGATAAATAGTGAAGTGTGTCTTAACTAGATTCTCAAATACTTATACACTAACGACATGTTTGGTATATAGGAATTGCAATTCACTTCCCACTTAATTCCAAGCAAAAAATTTCAAAGTTTGGTCGTTGGGAAGAATTACCATCCCTAATCACTACCTTAATTATATCTTAGAATTGCAATTACACAAATATTTTTGTTTTTATATTATTTATTTTCAATTCTCATATATACTAAACATTATAATAAAAAATTCTTAATAATTCTATTCTTATTTGTTAAAGACGAAATTTAATTAAATTTATATTCCTGATTTATTTTACAGAATTATAATTTATTCTATTATATATAATTCTGTCTTTGTAACCAAACGACCTCTAATAATTACAACAAGCCAAAACAGAATTAAATTATATGCCAAACTTAAAAGAAGGCAAATTTGACACTTTATTCCATGCTTCAATTAGGATCAAATAAAAAAAAACTAATTAATTTATGTAAAACATACAAATTAGGTAACTAGCTTAGCCAGTATGGCCTATGCAGAGCACAACACGTATATTATTTACTTTTTGTCCTTTTTGTGGTTTTTATTTTTTACTACATGCAGTGGGCAAGTTGGGGTGGTATGTTCACACTACAGATGTACAAGTTGTAGGGAAGTTACATGCACTTTCCTTAACCTCCACGACCTTTTCTTTAAGAATGTCGGTTTATTTTTTGTGTATGGGAGTGAGACACAGATCAGATGGTTCAGAGCTCATCTTTGAATTGTGTTTCTTTTTTATTTTAATTATTTTAATTTTTATTCGGTTTTCATCCACCTAAACCCAACTTGCGATTCATTGAATTTGATCCACAAATAATGCCAACTTCATATCTAAGCATATCCAAAATAGGAATCCATTTACCCACTGTAATTTTGGTAAAACAAGCAAAAAGAAATAAAAAGTTGGGCAACGTTTTATATAGCTTTTTATATGCCATGACTTTATAGTCTGGTGGCACGGAATGACTCGGAAGGTTATGAGTTTGAGACTTAGTGGAAGTAATATATTGATTCTTTGTGTCTCAGTAAATTGAGAAAATCGTTTTGAACAGATCGAGAATGATAAACACCCTTAAGCATATCTATAAAGAAGGAAATATCCTATTACCCAATCAGCATTAGATCTCGAAAAGAAAGTTAAGAGATATTGAAAACGACTCAAGAATGGATACTCAGGCTCTGGCCTAAGAAGATGACCTTGGGTTTAAGATTGGGAACCTAATCCAATCGACATAGATCTCGAAAAGAAAGTTAATGGAGATATTGAAAACGACTCAAGAATAGAGACTCAGGACCTGGTCTAAGAAGATGACCTGGGGTTCAAGATTGGCAATTCAGTTCAAGTTTGGTGACCCTCAGGTCAATTTGTAGAAAAGAGACTTAGGGCCTGGCCTAAGTAGATGACTTAGGATTCAAGATTGGCAACCCAACTAAAATTTGGTGACCCTCGAGTCAATTTGTTTCATCATATATATATAGGTGTTTAAATCTCTATCGGGTTCTCTTTAACATATCCTTCTCGACAATTTCATGGGTGTTCTTCTCACGAGGAGAGTGGGCTTAACTGTACGTTTTGTACACTAATCTCATAGAATTGAGGAACAAGCAATAGTGAATGGCTCAGATTTGTCTTAAAATTCAAACAAATGATTCTTCAAATCCTTGACTCTTCTGAGTACATACGCAGTGGAAGAATGTCTTGTCCGATGATAATAATATGTTCAACGCTCATCGTTATTGATCGAATCTCGCATGATTATTTAATGGCGGCGCTATCTATGTAGTGTGTATGTGCATGTAGTGTTCAATTCGTACTATCCTGTAAACACTGTTTATGGATGCAATCTTAAAAAGGTTATCAAATCTTTGGAGCATCAAATATGGCCAGAAGATCAGGCCATGCCACAGGGAAATTTTGATATTTATCAATCTAGATAGGGTGCAAAAGTAACCCTCATATTTCAGATCGACTAGATGGAAAAAGTATTTACATTAATAATTTGTGAGAGGGAATAGAAGTTAGGGTAGAAAATGATATTATACGAAGTATTTTCCATCGATAAATAGGATAAGATTCAGCACATAGTTTCTTAGGTAGAAGGATTAGTGCCTTGTGCCCACAAGAAACCTACTGTATTGAGTATTGTTTCACACTAGGATTATCAAGACACGATTCTGTGTCCTAAGATGTAATTGCAACAAAAATATTGACAGAGTTGCCTGTACATTAATATTTTTGAATCTATATGTACATAACTTTTCCACTTTACTATTTCATCCATAAAAACACGCTCTATAATTGTGTTTATCCTTATCCCTTCAACTATATATGTGTGTGTGTGTGTCGACCCGTATACGTGTGTATGTCACATGTGCTCACTCTTTATTGCCGACAATATTGGTGTGGCGCACTCTATTACGTTTCATGTAGGTTCTACTTGGTTGTTTCTATTTCGGGTATTTTTTTTAAATTACGGAAGCAAGATGCCACATGTCTTTAGAAGGTGAATCAAAAGAAATCTTTCATCGAGTCCGGTCCATATCCACACACAAGTTTATATTACCTCCCTATCTCTTGTGTTTGTGTTCTTATCAATTCACTATGACACATACATATGCCCAACAACAAGCTTAGTATAAATACTCTTATTGAAATATAATAGTTATTACAATGTATACTAAATAGCATTGTTGTGATGGGTCAAACCGTACGGTCCAAATTACGGGTCTTTCAAACATATGATCTCCCAAAAATTAAAATTTAAAAAAAAAAAAGCATAAATTTCTAAATGCCAATAAAATACATCCATTTGCAAGCTGTATGACTCTGTTTCCTGTCATGTCTACTGAAGAACAATTGTTTTTAATTATTATTTTTTCTGCTAAATTTTACTCTTTTTTGACAAATGCAAATAGAAACAAAATTATCAGCCCCATTTGTTTACCAAATATTTTATATTTATATAAGTTTGTTAGTTCTCCAAAATAAGAAAATATATTTATTATTTATATTATATATTTTCTCCTTGAACCATGTGCCGTATTCTTATGTGCTTAATAGAGAAGAAAGGTATATATAGTATTTCTATACATTGACTTTTATACTAATATTTTCACTTATTATATTCGTATATCGAAATGATAGCTAAGTCACGCTAACACAATCAACTGTAAATAATGGATGTACTCTATTCAGAAGGTCTTTATACACTTGTAAGCCAAACGAAATACTGTTGTTCTCGATGTTATCTGATCAACAAAGTAATTCGTCATATGTCTTATCATACCCTCTATCTTATCAGTATTTTGTCATGTGTCTTACTATACATTGCTAACTCTATAGAACTTTTTTTTTTTTTTTTTTATGTATTATAGTTTGGAAATACAGAAAATTTATGAGATGTAGGTTTGTTGAAAAAAGGTGGTATAATTACGTAGTTGGGTGTTGAATGAGAAAGGGATAAGGACGAGATTTGGTCAAGGTGGGCCAGGGTCAACGCTTCCTGATGCACACGTGGGCTTGTCTTGTAAACCTAGGTGGGTTTTATGTGTCATCTTAGGTGGGCTCAAAACAATAGGCTCCGGGCCCACTACTTCCCCACTCCTCACGCCTCACTTTTTTTTTTTTTAAAAAAAAAATAAAATAAATTTAAAGCTTTTATCCAAATCTTTTGAAAATTTTAGAGGTTTTTTGTGTGTGTATATAATTGTTTGAATTCATATATTTTGAGGCTAACCATTTTCATCCAAATATTCAAGTATATATATAATATAGGCGGACTAGTCGATGATCCACCAAGTCTGCTCTGCGGCTCTGCCTATGTTCACGGGCTGAGCATGGTGGGCTTCTAACGCCCATATTTTTATGGTCAATCAAAATTAAAATTCACCACTATTTATATAAGGAGAGAGACAATTGAGCTAACATGTAAAATTGATTTTGACGATTCTAAATGAGACTATTCATTAGACCTGATAGTTGTCATTTGATGGAGTTAATTACCCTTGTCAATTTCGAGAAATTAAAAGTGAGAATAAACTCCCAAATTAGAGAAAATGAAACAACTACACATCTAAAATACCATTATGATTAAAAAAAAAAAAAACTATTTGAGGAGACATTTGTGAGTATATAATCTATATCTCTTTAACCAATGAAGTCATCAAGTAAATAATTTTTTTAAAAAAATATTGTTACTCCTTTGCATAATGGGTTTGAGCTGATTAATTATAGACTAATTTACCTATTAGGAGAGTTAGAACACATTTTCAAGTAGCTGCAAGAACGAGTTTTCCTATACATTTTAAAACAGTCAAAGCTTAATTAAGCAATTAATATTAAGAAAAAGAGAAGATTAGTAGGTTACGTTACAACATGTTTTCCACAAATTAAAGTTGTATTAATTGTATGTACGATGCAAGGCTCCGGCACATCTTATTTGAACAGTTATGCGACCTTCGATATTGGTTGAATTTTTCATTGGTGACAGATCGTTTGTATTAAAATAACTACTACAAATTCAAATATTATGACCATAATTTTATGTGTATTACTCATATTAAATTATATTGACGTTATTATTTAAGTTAAGATCATACATTGGTCAAATCATAAATATTAAGTGAAACAAAAAGTCATATACTTGTATATATGGTGCAATCTTGTAATGAATAATGTATTAATTAGCACACACGTGTGATGCATGTGTGAAGAATATTTATCTTCAATTTAATAATTTGGAACAGTTAGTGAGTAGACGGCTAATGTAACTATAAGGTTGGTGAGCAGTGCGACATTAGAAGACTAAATTTAAAGATTAGATGTCCCGACCAACATCATGATCTTGACTGTCAGCGCAAAGCCAAGAATTAGAAACCTAGCTCGGAGTATCATGGTTGGCATCACAACACAACTAGCAGCGTAACACAAGGTTCAAAGAGTTAATTAGCCCTAAGAGTCACGATGTACCTCACGGCTCAATCCAAGCTGTAATGCGACAAATTAAATGCTAAGTGAGATTGAGATCTTTGTCATGATAAATAATATCACAACGTGATGTTTACCAAAATTATATGTCATCTCAACTTATAATGGTACACTAGATTAAAGAGTTTTGAATCAAACTTTTTGATAGGTACGAAATTGATACATTTGAATTCGATTGACACTCTCAAATGTACCCAACTAATGTAATTAATTTGACATAATATGTAATATAATATATGCAATCTTTTGGGTGAATTGTTGAGTGAAGAAAGGTAATCATTGTTTGGGTAAAAGAAGAAATGCCCGTGCAACTAAAATAGTAATTATACTACACAAATGATAATTAGAGTCAAATCGGAAGTGCCAAGATTCACCTCACTTATTATTCTATCTATATTTTTTGTTTCTTCCCAATTTTTACCTTTGATGATTGATTAGACATCTAAATAAGCATGCAATGCAACTTACCCTATTAGACCTAACGCACCATCATTCCAACCTTAATCAATACTTTACATCAAATTAATTCAAGATTACCCCATGATTCCCATCAATTGATACATTACTCTTATTAAAAAAATGTTATTTTTCTTATAAACTCTCAAAATATTCCCCTACTAACATAATGATACAACTCTTTAAATACTCGACCCCACTAAAATTTTTTAAAGATCTAATTAATAATCAAATAAAAAATAATAAAATAAAATAATCGAGTAAGGCAGCTTCAAAATTCAAAAGGGAATTTAGCATTACTATAAAATAAAATAACAAAAATAGTCCGCCGTAATTTAAATGTTTAATTAGTTAAATTTAAATATATTGCTTCCATAGATTGAGCCATTGAGAGAAATAAGAATTGTCGTGATTCATGCATGACTATTATCTTTAATATATTAAATAATTAATTAATTATAATTAATTAAAATTCCTGTTGGTTGATTTGATGTTTAAGGGACAAATTACACTAATCTCGTTCCTTTACAAGAAAGGGAGATGCATGATTCACTAAATTTGAGTTTAAAAGTCACTTTTTTGTAATTAATTATTCATTTCCTCTTATAATATTCTAAAGTATGATATATATATTTTTTAAAATAAAATTACTAGCTAGCTTTGATTAGGCAAGCTGCAAGAAGTACAATTAAAGTTTAATTAAGTAATTAGCTGAACATTAATCTAGCTTATCTTTATGTCGTTTTCAACATTACATTATGGTCTTTCTCCCAAGTGGTAATTAAGAATCCATTGAAATTGAACCTCAAGTTGAAATAGTGTTCATGGAAGCAGTCATAATTTTTTTTTAAAGACTAATTTAAATCCTGTGAGCGCGAATTTGCACTCCGAATTTCTTATTTGGAAACTTTAAATAGCAAGATTTACCTATCATACAATACCTATGCCTGCGAAGGGAAGACCCGTTTAGGGTGGGCGGAATTCAACATTTTTCACCAAGAATCCATTGAAACTAGCTAGTGGGGTTTACACTTTATTTTTTACAGTTTATTTTAGCATGATTTAATGTACCATGTCTGGTTTAGGCAATTATTCCATGTTGTTTAAGGAATTATTAAAACTTAATTGGAAATTTCACCGACAATATAAAGTAAAAGCTTGGTTAATTAAAGTCATGAAAAAACAAGGAATCAAGTACATTAGCAAGAAAAACGAGATAGCAAGTGTAAGAACCACTGTGGTTTTTACTTTAATTATTATGTGTTTTTTTTTTTTCATTATGATAGTAACTGTATTATTTAATTCATTGGAGTTAATTCTTTTGGTATAGTAGTAGACTGCATTTTAGTGCATATTTGATGGGCTATAAAAGAGATGGAAAATTATAAGTTTACTCATCAATCAATACTTTAAGGGTAAATTCTCGTTATATGTCTAGATTAGTAAATTTTATTGAGAAATGAATAAAAACTATGATTCATTTATTTTTCTGAATCAATCATAACATGTTATGTTAGGAAGTAAAATTTAAGAGTGCGGGCTGAATTGTTCAACTTCAAACCTAAGATGTTTCAAAGTAGGATAAAAAGGACAAGTGTCCATTTCTCATCCAAAGCATGCATATATGCATTAATCAAAGTGGTGTTTTTCACAAAGCATTCATGCATGCACATTAATTTCCACAAAAAAAAGTAAGGACTTTGGCATTTTCCAGCAGATCAGAGAGAAGAATATAATTATATTCCACAAGCTGAGAATTTTAAAAAAGAAAAAAAAAAAAAAAAAAGAGTTTCATTCAATGGATCTCATGATGTGAAAGCTTCTAATTAAAAACATTATTTTCTTCACTCTTGTCTGTGCTTTTTTTCCACTTCAATAAACAACAAATTAAAGGAAAAACGGCTGTAGTACACAGTACTGTTTGTTTACATATTCAAAATACAAAATTATTGTCTCTGCATGCCTATCGATATATATATATCATATATGGACAACCTTGTACGTCTATATATAATTGTATCCTCGTACAGTTCGATTTCAACTTTTGTTAAAAGTCTACAATGAAGCCAAGGACTGTGTCGTGCATGCGATGCATCAGAAAACGACTCCTCAACTCCCACGAAGATTCTATTGGCCGTGGATATGTAATCTTTTAACACCTCTAAATTTCTTATTGGTAATTACATTTTGAAATTTATTCCTTAAAAAAATTGTGAATGTAAGTATATAATTTAAGGTGATATAGCAATAGGAACATCTTCATACTTATATACTTACTAGTTACTACTCACAAACAATCGTTTCCTAAAGACAACCACAATAGTGGTTTTTGAGGAAGCAAAGCTTATGTGGACGAGAGAGGGAGAAGAGAGAGGGCCTGGAGCACGCTTGGAGCGCACTGCTTGTGTCCGCTGGGGTGCTAGAGCGCTCTTGGAGCGCATTGTGCCTGCTCGGGCGCTGGCTGCCACTCTGACATTTTGACTGTTGCTTTCCCTTTTAAAAAAAAAATTGTCAGAGAATCTTGCATATTTGGGTAGTTATATGTTCATGATGTGGCATTTTGCGACATTAGGGAGCAAATGTTTGTAGGTGACAATTGTAGCTAGGGGTATTTTACAGTTTTTCATTGGGATATTTGTTGAAATTTTACAGATTTCTACTCACTCGGGAGTGGACTAATATTTATGAGTTTTGGTCGAGAATATCTTTCCATCTGTTTATATGGGTAAGAAAGACAAAATGTGAGTTGTAACAGGAGAATGGGTAGGTAAAATATAATTTCTATATTTAGATAATCATGAATTCGATTCTTACCAACGCCTTTTAATGAAAATTTTAGTAAGCCAAGCTTGTTATCTAACACTTACTCTTTCTTTGTTCATATGCATTGTTTGTATTCTGACGGATTGTCAAATCAAATAAAAATAACTAACCAATAAAAACATATTACGTAATCAAATTTGCCCCATTGAAAATACATATAAGATATCTACACTCAATTTTCCAATCTTCTCAAAATCTAGCTTAAGTATAATTTTACCAAATAATGCTTAAATTGAAAGAGTGAGTTGACCATACACATTAAACTCCAATATTTAGGAAAAAATAATAAAAATAACCAAACAGCTGGAGTAGCTCAGTTGGTTAGAGTGTGTGGCTGTTAACCACAAGGTCGAAGGTTCAAGCCCTTCCTTAGCGTCTTTTTGCCCCGTCCTCCAGGGCACAAAACAGGCCATCCTCCATGCCCTTAAACAACATGTTCCTCTTTACAACCACAATTTCATCTCAATACATGTAAAAATGGCAATTGTATAGCAAGTGATGCTAAGTTGTTAAGTTACCAGAGTGGTGGGAGTTAGCGTCTCCGCTGAGCTGTTGGGGGCAGTTTCTCTGACGGGCCGCATGGGAGCTTTTGCCCCGTCTCTCGTTCAATTCTATTCTTCAACTCTCTCAGTATTCGCACCTGGCTGAGCTTCTCGGGGGACAGCTTCTCCCAATAAATCCCTGTTTCGAGTAATGCAGAGGCAAGTGCGAGTTAAAATGGATGGTGTAAACCGAAGCAATAATATCTTAAAGCGAAACGTGCATATGGCGTTCTGTCCACTAGACTAACCCTGAGGCTTTGGGATCGGTGTGTTCGTAAAGATGACTTGCGTTGGCGTGCATATGATGTCAACTGGCACGTCGTGGATCAATAGCTTCTCAACAGGAATATCGTCTACCAATTGTTGGTCGTGTACTGCAAACACAATTTGCAAAAACGACTGTCAGAATTGCCATCCTGAACGTAACAAGAACAGCATAGTAGCGTTATAGGCCGGGGTGTAGTGCAACTCGATCTGCAGATTAGAATAGCCATGAGGTATGAATAGAAAGGCTCACACCACTTGATTGCTCTATATAGTAGAAATCATTGCCTCAATCAAGCTATAACTACAAGTTAGTATCTTTTTACTTTCTGGGTAACGAGGAAAACTCATAGTCACTACCCAACCCTGACAGTGTATACTAGGTAAACCCCGTCTTGTGATCTTAGCTGGCAAAGGACCACAAGTGGTAAACCAACTTAGGTTGCCCATAGCTGACCGGCTCAAACCAAGAAAATAAAGCTAGTATCTTTAACTATACTAGTAGTTGATCTTTATTTATAGACAAGAAAAGTACCAGATGTGACAATAGGAGTCGAGTCATCAATGGCGCCCATGTATCGCAGCATGCCATATTCAAGCTCAGCAAACCCCTTAAATAGAAAACGGAAGTTCTAAGAATGTAATCCACAAGAGCCCCTTCCCCTTCCCCTCCCCAGTCCCCACAATAGAAAGCGGGGAATGAGGTCAATTATGATCGTTAATATAACATTTTGGAAGGTGCAATCTTGATACCCAACAAAAAGTATCCAGAGTCGAGCATAATAGCATGACAAGATACAAACCGGGAAAGAATAAAAATGCAAGAGCTTGAAATCGATGATAGCTACCACACAAGTTTAAACAGTTGGTTCTACTTTGTATTTGGCTATGAGCAGGTTAACTTTTCTCGTCATTCTACATATCATCAACCCGTAATTAGCATATGCTTACAGCCAAACGCCAGAGTCTTATAGTTCCCAATTAGTCACGAGTCATTACTTGCAAAACGGTCAATAAACAAAGGTAAACAAAGGAAAAAGCCCATACCTCTCCCTTGCCAAGCCGAGCGCCTGTCCTTGGGTCCACAGCAACTGAACCGATAACGATTAAATCTACTCTTATCTTCTCATCAAGTCCAATTGGCCTTCCATATTTAGCTACCCCCGCAGAGGTACAAGCCTCTTTAATAGTACCGGGACTTAACATATGAGATTCGAGTACAGAGAAAAACCCTGTCCTAAGACGAGGCTGTGGAGTTAATAGCGTTTTTCCTCCTGCATATGCAAAACGCATACAAATTCTAAGCAGCTTAGTGCCTAAAGATGTTACACCAATCACACTTCTACTCTTAATTATACAGAATAGCGTTGCAAATATCGACTCCCTGCCAGCAACCATTTTACAGACATACAAATATCGCCCACACACCGACTCCTCCACTAGAAGCCAGTTTTGCTATCTCAGTTCTCAACTCTCAACAACCTTCAATGCATAACAAATATAGTTGCAGAACTCAAACTGTCAATATTTCCTAAGGGTTCAAAAGTCACTTAGAGCACCAATAATCTAGCAAAACAACTTAAATGTGGCAAAAACAGAAGCAAAAGGAAGCCATAGTAAATAAACTACCTTCATTACTAGCAAGTTCTAAGCTGATTAGCTACACACTAGAGTTTTTTTTTCCACTTTTGGCCCCACGACTATGGGACCATTTCCACATTTGGTCCCAACTATGAATTTTTTAACATTTGATCCCATGACTTTTAAATCATTGTCAGGTCTATCCGACCTAATTTCAGGTCACCGATGACCAAATTTCAAACACCTGACTTATCTTGAAGGACAAAACTGTCATTTCCAATCGCCCTCCCCGAGAAATTTAAGAAAAAAATAATTACCTTTAAGATAAGTCACTTGCCACATTGGTCTATCCGACCTAATTTCATGTCACCGATGACCAAATCTCAGACACCTGACTTATCTTGAAGGGTAAAACTGTCATTTCCCATCATTGTCCCCGAGAAATTTAAGAAAAAAATAATTACCATAAGTCACTTGCCATAAATTTGATCACTCAATGACCGAAAATTAGGACGAAGTGACTAAATGTGGCAATGATTTAAAATTATGGGACCAAATGTGAAAAGATTAATAGTGATGACTAAATGTGAAAATGGTCTTCTTGGAACTAAAAAGTGGAAAAAAAACTCCAACATTATCTAAATCTTAGTTTATAGGAAGCAAAATCAGGAAAAGGATAATATGAAAATAAAAGAACTGACCATTAAGTGTGAGAAACCTCACTTGTTTTTGTGGAGTATCAGGATTCACCTTCACACAATTGGCTGCTCTGAACGCCTCTAATTCACTGAGCTGCCAAAACATTCTTAAAACTCCTAAATGAAATTCATAAAAAAGATTCAGAAATCTTGAAGAAAACAAGAAAAAGATGGAATCTTTGAACCTTATCGGCGGCAACAGAGGCGCCAACGAAGTTCGGTATTCGATGGTGAACGGGCCTGGGAAATTGGGCAATATTCTGAGCCTCCATCAAGTCCCAAATCCGTTTCCGGATCGCCCATTTCCACGCCTTCGGGTCGTTCTCGTTTTGGGCTTCTCTCTCGGAGGCCTCAGCCATGGCGTCTCGCGCCGCCGCGTCGAGCCGGAGCCTTTCTGCCTCGTACGCCGCCTCGTCAAACGCCGCGCCGCCGCTGCTCCTTTTACTGCTAGCCTCCACCTTGAAGGAGAAACGGGAGGTTCTATAGAGAGAAATGAATGGTTGGGGTTTGGAGAAAATGGGGTTTTTGGGTCTGAATTGAAATGAAGAGGAAAGACGCAGTATGTGTGTATCCATGAAAGTGGGAGCAAAGCTTTGAGCTTTAGCTGTCAGATGAAGAAGAACAGATGGCAGTGTTTGGATATGTTGAAAATTTATGTTATCTATGGAAAATTATTAGATAATAATTCCGAAAATGTGTGTCTAAAGTGGCTAGAATATGATTCTCCTATCACAATTAATTTCCCTCCCACGTTCCTTTTAAAATACTAGAGAAAATGACAATTTTCGTTCATGAATTATAGGACCTTCGGAGGCGACGTCGTTGTTGTGACACCGTTATTGTGAGCCTGCACCAGTAGCGAGCGACGCCGTTATTGTGAGCCTACACCAGTAGCAGCAAATTCGTTTCTATGGCAGTGGTTATACCACAACACAGCATTCCTTATTTTCACATTATCAGTCAAAGTTACTATTTTCTTCTATTTCAACCGCACTATCCAAACGTGACCCTAACCAACAAAGATTTTGTAAGCCAGTTTAGATTGCACATAATTGATCGGTTCAAATTAAAATGAAACAGACCACTCAAACTTAGAAACCTTGTATTTACCAAATCAACTTATGACCACCTTCATTGAGGTTGCTCCAAATCATCCTTATTAATACCATGACTATAACATTGTACAATAGCACAAAGACTAATGGAGCACTTAAACCTTAATACATGTTCATTACAAAATAATACAAAAAAAATGTTGTCTTGAAGAGGTAAAATGAAAAGAGGCAAACAAAATGTTGATGGAACAAAGGTTGTCTGAATTACACTGAAAAATAATACACTGTGGAAGGTTGTTTATTGAGAGAGAGAGAGACAATAATTTATGATGATGGCCTATAAAAGTTTATGTTCCTTTTGGGACTACACATACNAATAATAATAAATAAAATTACAGTAAATATTATTTTATTTTATTTTGGATATTATCTGCTTTTGGGAAATAACCTACGTGGACTATCATTAGATTTAATTTACCATGTTCGACATGAAAGGCTTTCTAGATGAAGCAAAGACGGTAAAATTAAATTTAGGGCTACTTGCAAATTCTCTATTCCTATCTATGCATTTTGACAATGACATCCCTACAAAATTCCATCATCATACAATACTTTAGGCTATGTTACAAAATTATAACTAATACCGAAAGCGTAACTATATTTTCTTTGATTTAGTGTGTAACTGCTATTTAAAAAATTTCTTCGAGCTCGTAATCTTAGCTAACAATAGAATCATAATAATGAGGCCGGTAATTAAACTAGTTTTAACTGAAAAAATTACAAAGAGATAAATTAGTCTATGTTAATTGTTGCTGATGAATCGAACTTCGTTATACTTATGTAGCTGTCACGTTTTAAATCTATAGGAGTGACAAGAAGCTGAATTTAATCTTCGATCTAAACTTCCGTCTAACAAGGAATATTTAAAAACTAATTAATGATCCCATTATTATGGTAGTTGGTATATATCTTCTTCTTCTTTTTCTTCTTCTTTGGATGAGGGAAACCAACTAGTTAAATTTCACTTTTGTGCAATATTTCGCAAAATCATTCATGAGAGGTAAATCATATTAGAAAAATTCAGTGTGACAAATTTGTCTGAGAAGATGTTGGCAATAATTGAACTCGTGATCTTTTTATACTAAAGTCGTGCTTCACCTATTCAGTCACCACTTTCGAGCCACGTTATAATAATTTTAAAATGACAAATTTGGCCCTCTGATCTATTAATCACATCAAGCCAGACAACGAAAGAAATGGAAAAAAAAAAAAAAGTTAATTCATTCAAATCACATTGGCTTTTAAGAAAATTATTTATATATAAAAAAACAAAACACAATTGTGTAAGTAGCATTAAAATATAATTAATAATCAAAAGAAAATCATCCCAAGTCTTGCTATCATTGCGATTCACTATTAAACTATGCAACTACTGGTGATCATTCCAATCAATATGCAAATCCCACAAATTATAAATTCATAATTTCATAAAATAAAAATATTTTGTTTCATAATAATAATTATAAGAGTTAAATTATTGAGAAAACAACATGACGAGAAGGTTATCACATTTTCAATAAACAGATTAAAATGGAATAACATATTATCTTCATCGGTTTCTTTGCAACTGGTCCTTTTGAGAGATAAATTGAGGAGTGTTACACATCGAATGATACTAAATGACACCAACAGTTAATTTGTTCATAATCAGTTACGCTCATTTTTTTTGATATATATATATTTATCATTTTATATCAACATTTATTGGAGTCCGGCAAACAATATATATAACAAAAATATTGACTAGAAAGATTGCAAGACATGCTTTGAACAAAAGTTGGGAATGAAATCCACAACTTTTTTGTCCAATTGCAATTTTAAAATTATTTTATTTTATTTTATTTTTGTTGAAAAATAATGATGGGCAATTTTTGGTGTTACACCTTTTCCGGGAAAACATATTTATTCGTGGAATCTGCCGACACCTAATCTCACTCCATGTGTTAAAAATGTGGCATTATATTCCAATCAACATTTAAATATTATTTTATCTTAGCTTCTTATTATTTAAATTTTCTGAATGACATGAAAAAAATCGCAGTAATTATTTTAAAAGTGAATGAAGAGATAAATCATATTAGAAAATCATATGCAACGAGTTCGATCAAAAGAGTATTAATAATAATTAAATTTGTAATTTTTTTTTTACAAAAATCATACTTTATCTACTTGACTATTCATTTCGGAACGTTTTTATTTGTATTTTTTATTTTTAATGATAAATACATGTATATATAGATAGTACATTATTGACTATTGTGTTGTGCATTTGTATTAGCCACCGACAGTGGACTAGGTCACCTGGTAGGTAGGGTCTCAACCTCAAAGCCAACCCATTTCTCTAATTTCATTAATTTTCATTTTCATTTCTATATTAATCTTTCATTAATTTTTTGTATTAATACCTTAGCCTATCACTGTCAAGCTATGCTACGGATCGTTTATTGTTATGTACGATACGACATAAATGATATACAATGATGGAGTCATGTAGGGAATAACGGGTCGAGTTATTTAACTCTATTGGTCTTTTTAAAAGTATTATTTGTTATATATATTGTTTTAAATGTTCAACCCCAAAAATATATAATATACATTGTTTCTGGGGTGAAACTTTTATTTATTTGTTTTTAGTTTCTTAACAAAATCTAAGTCCCAATAATGATTTACACGGCCGTTCATATATACCTTGCCCCTCACTTTGTAGGGAAATTTGGGTTAGGTTTTAATTTGCACTTGACCGGATCACAAAGGTGTTAACGGTAAATGATTAGTGAGTAATGAAAGAGGTGAGAAGATTGCAAATATGTTGCAATGTATATATTGGTTAGTTTTGATTGATATTCGAGGTAATATCAACCAAGTTGGTCAAGCAGTTGGCAAAGTCAAAACTGTCTATTGACATTCTCGGTTTGAACTGATCAATTACCTAGGTCCTTATGATCCTTTGTCAGATAAAACAACAAGGCAATCACAAGGCGGATGCACCTAAAACGCTATCATAAATAAATAAAAAAACGTTATCGTAAACCAAAATTTTGACTGACACTCAAAAAAAATTCAACACAATGTGGCTGCTGGGATTCGAGCCCAGGTCTCCACGGCCACAACGTAGAATTCTTACCACTAAACTACAGCCACTGTTGGGTTCTAAGTTTCTTTGTTTTAGTTAATCAATGCTTGTAATACATATTAGGAAGACTAACCCCCACGTGCATATGCATGTGAGATGATGACAGTAAAATATAATAATGGTAAATGTAATAATATAATGAATAAAATAAGCTAAGAAGCTGGAGAATGAAAAGGCTAGCTAGCGTCTCACTTCATTTCATGCATGCCTATTTTTGACTTTCTGCGTCTTTGAGGAAACTCATAATCATAATCATCATCATGATGCATGCATGAATGCTTATATGTTTTTAGTAATATTGTTAAAAGAATGCATATAAAATAAAATAATGAATATATGTTCAAATGGAACATATATTTTATATCAATTTTTCTTTTATTTCGTATCTCTCTTTTCCAGACCCTTTTCTAATATGATGATGTAAGAGTAAGTTTGTTAGCTCGATCTTGAAGAGGAAGCATGGGAAGGAATGTAAAGTTCTTTATATATATATATATATATATATNATAAGAGAAAAATATAAACTTTTGTATGATATAATAATCACATTCAGCTCTTTTAAATTTGACAGCAATTTTATACAAAATTTAAAATTTTATCACTTGCGTTATCAAAAGTTTCTATTTAATTTTTAAAAAGTTGGCATGACTATATTATTTTGGAACTGATCTAATATCTCTGAGTTAACTATCCAAAAAACGTTAGGTCAAATCTCGGCTAGAGTTACATTTGGATTGAATAGAGAAATCAAAACCTAAGTGCCCAACAACTTAGAGTAATTGTACGCAGGTAATTAACATAATTGTAAGATCGGAGGGAAAATCAACTATTGTATGATGTGCCATGTAAAATGGGCTATAGGCTAAGTATTTTATTCTTGAATAAGAGTCTAGCTTTGCACTTGTGATATATGACTCGGGCTGAATTAAAAAATAGAATTGTAACAAAAATTAGAAATAATTATAATTGAAATGATAGAGAAAGAAGAGATGAGAGCAAATAAGAGAAATTCCAAATGAAGTAATTGATGTCTCCTCCATGATGCCTCTTGGCCCAAGAGAAGTGGTTGTGCTCACTGCTCACTAAAACATGCACATTGTACACTTCATTGTTGTCCTCTAATGCAACATTGGGGCCTTCCATTCACATGCCTTCCATTTTATTATTATTATTATTATTTATTTATTATTATTTTATTGGTGACTAAGCATTCTACATATTGATGCTACTACATACATTTACTAAAATAATATGGTATTTTTTAATCCATTTGTTTTTTGTGTTGGTTCAATTGCTGTTATAACTAGGGCATGCAGAGGTTGTCTTTCCCAATGATTGACTATATTCTAAGCAGAAAATGTTGTAGCTGTAAGATGTGTGGACAAAAAGATGCAATTTGTAATTAACCCTCTAATATAATGTCTTGTGTAGAATGTAAGTATATGCCTAAAATGATTGACTTTAATTTGTTTTGGATCTCAGATCTAGAGGAGAGGAACACCTACTTAATTTAAATTGTTCCTGTGGTAATGGACCTTCTAAGAAGACTAGAAAAGGAAACCCAATAGCATCTTCTCATAACATTCTACATACACCCCATGATGAGACCTCCACATATTAATGACTTATAGAGATCTTAATGCAAGGGCATTCATTATTCACCTAAAATCACCCACTTCTTTTAGAATTTTTTCTTTCCGAACTTCACCTTGTGACCAATTGAGCTGCCCATACGGACTTTTAGAATTTTGTTTGTTTACATGAGGTGGGGGTGATTGGATAGGGGTGTGTACGCCACCAACCAAGTATATGTTATACCAATTAGCCTTCTCAGTTTGAGTCAATCAGCTATAAATAATTTAGATTGATTTATTTTTTTGTAATCTTTTGCTGACTAAGATCATAAACCAGACTTCACAACGCACTTTAAAACACACTTTTGAATAACGACAGACAAGAAAAAAGTATATGTTATACCACTCAATGTCTCAATGCTCAGTACATAAATGAGTGATGGGCTTACTGTTCAGGCCACTCAAGCCTATATATCATAATTCACAAATGTAAAACAACCTATTTTAGGAAATTTGGAAGACGAAATATTTCTTCCAAAAAAAAAAAGAATACTTTACCCTCGAAGAGTTTGTGTAGTCTGTTCATTAACTTCATCATTATGTAGCTAATTAGTGTTAATTAATTCCATGATATATCATGGGAGTGACTTGTCTGTTCACAATCTAAACCACCTTGTAGTATTCCCTTCATTAACTCATAGGATCTTTCAAGTTCTGTAACTTCCCTCCGTTACAGCTTATGCCTAAGCATATATATAACTCTGCATCCCAGAACTATTCAGAATAGTCATCTCTGATTCTACATCTGTTCCATCTCCGATCCACCAATTTCGAGATTGTTAAGTTTAGTTTTCATTCATGGCTACCATGAAGTTCATTCCACTGGTACTAGCAGTTCTCCCATGGGTTCTTGTAACAGCTGCTGCAATATCGTCCGACGCAAAGCAGGCCAGCTATGGAGTCGCGGGTAGGCTGAACGACGAGGCGAGTGTCATGGCGGAGTGTTGGGATGCCATGGTGCAGCTGAAATCGTGCACCAACGAGATCATACTTTTCTTCTTTAACGGGGAGGCTTATTTAGGGCAAGAATGTTGCAGGGCCATACGCACCATTCTCTACCATTGCTGGCCTTCCATGCTCACTTCCATTGGCTATACTGCGGAGGAGGTTGACGTCCTTCGTGACTACTGTGGCGCGACTGCACCGGTGCCCGCGGTGGTTGGTGTGCCGGTGGCGTAAGGTTCAGGCCGAGTCGATTGATCACCTGCAGTAGTATTAGAAGATTTGCATATGCATGNGAAAAAGGAAACGTCTTTCAAGTCATTATCTCATTTTTGATCATTTTTCTTAATGGCAAAAAAGTTGGAATTGAATGTAAAACCGATTAACCAAACAGACTCTTCTCACCTCGGGAACGATGAACTTTCCGGTGAGTAGGCAGACAGCCGGCAATGTACAATATACAATCAGAGGAACGGAGGTCAATGGATAAACGACGGAGTTTATATAGGAAAACCGCTCCAGAGGTTTCAGACCGCACCCATATCCATACCAAATTGGACAATGTCTGCTCAACAAAATCTCGACAGATCCCAAGGCCCATCGAAGAACTTGGTGCAAACGATCCGAAAGATTAATGGGAGCTGACCCCTTGAAAGCGGGCCGTTTGGGCATGCAGTACACAGATCTCCAGCCATGGCAGTGCATTTTAAAGCCCGTTAAGATATCCTCAGTAACCGATCCATAAATCCATCCAACCTGTACGGTTTAAGACATGTAAGGTCACACACATTATCTATGTTCCACTCGGAACTGGAAGTCTAACTCAAGCAGTTTTAGTGTTTTACGTACCTCTTTGCCCCATTCTGTTTTGTCCTCGTAACCACAACTGATGACGTGAATGGCTTCTTTTAGAAGGGACGCTGATGTTGTCCCCGGAGGAATACCACCGTCCTCTAAAAGTGTCGAAGCAACAAAAACCGGTGATTGGCCAAATTTCTTCTCGAGTTTTATTTGGGGCATGAGTGATGCTTTTTCGCTTTCAATTCCTGCAAAAACGTAATCAAATTAGCACTTATCAAGCAAGACAGGAGAGGACTTTCCCCCGATGTGACAAACTCAAATCTATCGCTGAAACCTAATGAATAAACGATAATTAAATCAGTTTCCTATTACTATATTATTATTATTAGTCACTAACTCGATTATTACCTTCAATTCCTTCCTCGATATTTTCCAGAGCATGAATCTGCGGTGAAGAATCCTTGGTTTTAGTCTTCTTTTTGTCCTTGGATTTGGCTTTCTTATTCTTTCGAGATCGACAACAACAACAAAACAGTTTCGGCCAACAATTGCATGTTTTGCCTGGAGGTTTCTTCTTCTTGGGGGCATCATATCCGTAAAGAGCTTGCCTCCTGAAGACACAACCAGTCCCGACATATATTGGGCCTTGAATCCCGTCAAGCCCTTTCATATTTATCTGTGAACAGCAAAGCGGGAAATGTTTTTCAGAAGGTAGATTACTAGATATATTGCAGTGTTATGCGTTAATGATATATGGTTATAAGAACATAATTCTCTCGAGTCTCGAGTTTCCACTCACGTCAAAGAAGACAACGTTACGATTTGAGTATCGATCGTGCCGATCAATACCGTCAAATCGTTGTGGAAACTGCACATAGCATATCTTTTTCCCGGACTGGGGGTCCATCATAAAGCACATAGCTTCTCGGAGCGCCTTGCTGTTATTGATGTAGTGATCACAATCCACATTGAGCATAAAAGGAGCGTTTGAGATGACAGCCGAAACCCGGACCTAATATCATATTTATAGAGACAAATCAATTTCAGCCAAAAGAATGAGTAGAAGGGTAGGGCTAAAATTCACATCGAACGAGAAAACTTACCAATGCATTCATGGCACCGGCCTTTTTGTGGTGCTCAAAACCAGGCCTCTTCTCACGAGAAACGTAAATAAGACGAGGCAATTCATTGCCCTCGATGTCGCGGACACCATCATGGCCCAAGAAAACCTATCGGTGACAAATTTTAAAAAGAAAAAAAAATCACTTTTATGATCTTAAATTTAGAAAATTCTAGGGCATAAACTCTCTACAAAAAACGAAAATACAGACCTGGATCATTCCGGGATGATCCCTAACGTTGTTCCCGGGCCAAGGAGTACCATCCTGCATGGTCCAGCCGTCTTCGGGTACCTTCTGTGCCATGGCAACCAACCCGTTGATACGAACTTTAAACTCTTCATACTCTCTCTGTACCAAAATTAAAGTAATAAAAGCGTCAATCATCATCTTCGAAAACACGATTGAATTCATTAACACAATAGTTGCCGGCCATTTTCATCAGACTACAGAATAAACCCTAGATTACAAGAACATGACTTAGGCGAAAGAAATATATGCAAAAAAAAGACGAAGAAATTAGCAAACCTTAATAGCACGACGTTCCCTCACGAAAGCAGGATCCA
>CM008331.1:32823400-32846799 GCA_002525835.2 Ipomoea batatas
TTGGGGATTTGAAAGTCAAGATGTAATATAGTAATCTCATCTATGTTCTACACTAGTATCTAAATAGGTCCATAGAAAGCCAAGTTACGTACTTCACCTAAGCTTCTAATTCCAATAACTTGGCTTATAAAGACATCAACTTGTGATGCAACTTGCTTGCTAGTATTTGGGACTGTAACTTCCTGAGCAAAGTGCTTGTAATAAAATAAATAATCATACTAAACACAGTGTAAAGTGTTTATGATCTGCAGAAAAAGTATTGAGTTAATACAAGTCCCAGTTCATAGTTACTTGAACCGGGCACAGAAGAGTACTTAGATAAAGAAATAAAATATAAATGAATTAGTTTCAGGTAAGAAGTAGATTGGTACCCTTGCAAATTTGTAGCTTCAAAAAAATAATGTAAATATCATTTAATGGTCAGTGGTATTGGAAACAACAAAATAGCAGAAAGCTCACTCAATAGATGGATCAATTATTAAGACACATTTAGTCAAATTGAGTCCAGAAATAGTATAATGATGAAAGCTTTTGGGATAGAATAACCAACGAAAATATCAAAATTGGACCTAAGTAAATTCACCATCTTTGAGGCCACAAGAAGCATCATCTGAAAATACTGGCCTCTGACAAAATTATTTCTGGAACTGCTAAGGGACAAGTTAGCAGTAAATAAGGCTAAACTTTGAATTCAAAAGTATCATAGCACACAAAACTTCATACCTCCAAGAATGATAATTGCACAAAGTTAGTAGTGTAATAAAAAAATATCCATAAGGCTTAATTAGAAAAACGGCACCTGCAAAACTATTATTATTGGCATTTTAAAAGGAGGAAAAGAGGGAAGGGGTTAACAACATGCTAACAATGACAAGTCAAAGAAACCAATAATGTGTAAGAAGCTAATACTAAATGATACTAGTGGAGGCAGGGACCATGCCTAACTGGTTGAAATGTAAAAGGCTACATGAATTAGCCCCACAGACAACATAGTAAAATCTGGAATCAACATATTTTCACATAATCAATTTTGTTGATTAAATAATATCAATTTTCCAATCCATTCCTTACCACAGTTCATTCCATTTAATATTTTGTGATTGCAAAATACTAAATATAGCATTATGGTTTATCACACAATACTTGGAAGACAAAGGAACTCATCGAGTACAAGCTGAGTATTTATTTCACCTGAAAGTGCACAATTGTTGGTTTGACAAGCCTTGTATTGAACTGGAAGTCAAAGAAACTGTGCCCTTTCACCACTTCCTTGTAGTCCTGGAATCACATAGGCATGCTTAGTCTCAGTCTCATGAAAGAAAATTCCAATTCAAACTCCAAACAGAAGAGAGAATGGAAGTCAATCACTATTGCCTAAAAATGAAGGTTTGATTTAGAACAAGGCAAGCATGATGCAACCAGAGGAACTCTTGGAGAAAGGGGTACAAAAAGATGAATCACTGCCCCCTATACCTCAACTACACTAAGTAACAAAATTATATTTTTGATTAAAAACTTTAGAATAAAAAAGCATTCATTGTACTTCTAAGAAAAGCTTTACAAGGACAACACCAAGACTTCCACAGTAGAATCAAACCTTTTTAAGCTCCTCTCGAGAGCGCGAGAGGCTTTCATAGTTTTTGTATTGTTTCAACCTGGTTTCACGGTAATTCTCTCTGGTAAAATTGAAACGTTCCCACGGAATACCTTGGATATCCTTGCCATGTCTGGCTTCAAGAGCTGATGTATCGGTCACCAGATTACTCTGTAAATACAACATCGCAGAAATCATCATAGTCTAAACACTAAACAAATGTAAAGGACCAAAACAACATCCTAATATCAACTTCCATACTTTTCGTTGTCATTACCGTTTCAAAATCATCCTCAAAGTCAGAATCGCCAAAGTCCTCATCAACAGGCCTCCGAGATTCGACCGTGCTGTCTTGAAATGGACTGTCACCAAAACCAGACACGTTATGGTAGTGATCAACCATGGACTCGTGCTCGCGGCTCCTATGAGTTTGCGCCATTGTCCGGAAATAACACTAAAAATATGTAATAAAGCTTTATTCATATTCATATTTATATTTATTTAAAAAAAAAAAAAAACGGACTAGCATACAAACAGAAAATTCTAATCTGATTTAGCAAATATTCATAGCAGAACAAGTAGCCAGATAGAAAATGCTCAAAATTCCAGCAAAACAAAAATAAAAAACTAAATCGACGAATACGAATTTTAACTAACCTTGAAAAAAACGAAGCGAGATAACGAAAGCTTTGAAGTTACTGAGAATTGAGGCTTTGAAACTACGCAACTAACGCCAAATAAAGAGAGACAGAGTATGAACGTTCGCAGGGACGGTTCAGAGAATTACCGATCGGAAAACAACGCCGACTCCTTGGAAATGGATCGCCGGAATTGAAGATTTGGACTACGAAGACGGATGCCAGTAGCAAACAGAGAGCTCCAGCTGAACTCCGGCCAAAAAACTGCTCGCCGCCGGTGAAGTACAGACCGTAATTATAGCGGTAAATCCTTGCGAGGAAGTTGGAGTGCGCGGTACACCCATATGGAAACCGAGACAATAATTAATTAATCCGCGGGACCCACTCAAAGTGTAACGCTCAACTGAAAAAGGCGCAACTTTTACTTTTTACCGCTCTCATTTCACTTCACCTTTAGGGGGTGTTTGGTTCACGGAATGTCAGATTACCTTAGGAAATATTAAATTGTTGGGAATGTTAGATTACTAGGAATGTTATATTTATGTGTTTGGTAAAAACTGAGCTATGTAATATAAACCTGTTTGGTTGATGAATTGTTGTTTATGGTATAATGGTTATTTTACTTTAATACCCTCATGTATTTGAAGAAATAAACAACTGATTGGATTATTAGTACACCCATTGTATATTAATACAGATTATATTAATCCAATAAGATTCATCAAATTAGTAGATACGAAGATTGGAAGTTAAAATTCATTAAATTGCTACAGTTTGGAAGCAAAACTAATTCATCACAAGAACAAACTCTCCACATAAACTAAGTTAGCACCTAAAGCAGTAATCAATCTAACATTTGGATACCATTTGAAAAAGAACACCATTTTATTAACATAACCAATTAATATGTATAGTTAACAAAAGATTATGCTCCTCCAAATCAAAAGGCTAAAGATTGCAAGGGAATGTTATATTACCTAAGAGGATGAAGGGTATCACATTCCCTTGAAATTAAGGAATATGCTTATGTGGAGGGAAAAC
The DNA here is from genome assembly GCA_002525835.2 of Ipomoea batatas. Classification (NCBI taxonomy): domain Eukaryota; kingdom Viridiplantae; phylum Streptophyta; class Magnoliopsida; order Solanales; family Convolvulaceae; genus Ipomoea; species Ipomoea batatas. Next base: position 32,826,674 of record CM008331.1, read on the forward strand.
AACATTCCATGGGAATATTAGATAACTCCAACCAAACATGGAAATTTTATATAACTTGCAAAATATAACCTTTGTTATCATATATAACCCGAACCAAACGCCCCCTTAACGTTGTTTATGTTGATTATTGGTAAAAAAGTCTAGTAAAAAAAATTGGTTGCAAATATTAAAAAAAAAAAATTAAATATAATGAAATGACAAATTATTGTTGGCCCACAATATGTAGGTCCTACTACTGCTAGTTCAATGGCAAATTATATCATGCACCACGGTGCACATAGCAATGTGCACCACGTACCAAAACGACGTCGTTTTGAGCATTATAAACTAATCATCCATTTTTTTAAAAATCACGTTTCCCGTTTCGCCCAGTGTCTGTATTTATGTTAATATTCTGTGTATTTCAAGCAATCATTCTGTGTATTCTAGGCAACCGTTATGTGTATTCATGTTAGTAACACATGTTGTGATGTGTTTGTGCATTCGAATGTTTAGGAGGATGAGTTCTATGTATTTTGTGTCAATATTCTGTGTATTCATGTTATTAACACAGGTTGTGATGTGTTTGTGCATTCGAATGTTATGAGGATGAGTTCTGTGTGTTTGTGCATTCGAATGTTAGGAGGATGAGTTCTGTGTATTTTGTGTCAATATTCTGTGTATTCTGGGCAAACATTCTGTGTATTCTAGACAAACGTTTTGTGTATTCTATATAATGATTATGTGTATTATAGATAATGAATTCTCTGGAGTCATTCGCGTCAACTAACATCTGTGTATTTTGTCTCAATATTTTGTGTATTCTGGTCAAACATTCTGTGTATTATAGATAATGATTATGTGTATTATAGATAATGAATTCTCTGGAGTCATTCGCGTCCGCGTCAACTAACACCAAAACGACGTCGTTTTACGTACGTGGTGCACATTGCTATGTGCACCGTGGTGCAGGGTATAATGATTGTAGCTCAATGATGTGATGTGGACCTTCTAGTCACCACGTGGCTATGAATAAATGGTAGGGCTGGCACATCGTTTTCTTTAAAGGGTTTTTTCCATAACATTTTCTTATTAAATTTTCAAAGGTAAGAGGGATATGATGATTTTTTTTTTCAAAATTTTCAAGGTGGTGATGATATTTAATATTAAAATACAAGTTTTTTTACATATACATCTCATGTTTTATGCATGCTCACCATTATGTTGGCGTGTGTCTTACATGGTATGCACACACAAACACAATACATTATCTACGTGCATGCACACAAAGATATTATACTCGTCATCATGCTCGGATGCTCCCAAGTGTTTTTGCACGCCACGCTTGCACATACACAAGTCATGCACGCACAAACACACTACGCAATTTAACTGCATGGTTGCATACACAAACATACACCATCGCACATTTGTGCTTGCTTACCACAATGTTCAAGTCTACTTGGCATCACTCAGACGTGCTTGTCACCACGCTCACGTGTCATGCAAGCACAAACACATGATATTTATCATCATGCTTACGTGTGTTTTTCATGACATGCTCGCCACCATACTCACATGTGCCTTACATGTCACGCACGCACAAAGACACAACACTATCCAAAAGCACACAAACACACAATACTTGTCATCACGCTCACATGTGCTTTGCATGTCATGCGCGCATACACACACTATGCACACACATGTATGTATACATACTCTTTTGTATATAAATATTTTCATTATATGATTGATTCCATAAAATTAGTTAAACATTGATTAAACCCCAGAAAGGTAACCAAGTGAGTAAAACATAATTAAAATATCACACGTTTAATTATTATCAACACCCTCTTGGTCGAACTCATTACACAAGATCTTCCTAATGTGATTTACCACTCATGTGATTTGTAAGCTATTACACAAAAGCAGAATTTACACACACCCACAAAACGCACAAGGCTAGATATGTAGATATATAGATACATAGATATGTATGAGTGTATTACATATACATATATAATCAACTCTTGAGAGCATGTTTATCATCACATTATCTCTCATAGAAACCATTAAGAACAAATCAGAACTCAATTAAATGAATGTAAGCAACAAAATACAGAGTTTATTGTTTACTTAACAACACATATAGGCAACACTATTTTCTTATCCAGGTGTCTTATCCAGGGCTGTATAGCACATTACAATCTATTTTCTTGCCAGATTAACAGATACGAAAAACACTGAAAACACTAGCTGACTCCTCTGTTGCTCCCATATACACTGATATAAGACACTAGTTTAAAAATGCGGTTCTATATCCAATGAGAATCGGCCCTGCATAAAGACCGGATAAGAAAAGCATTAAGGCTACATAATTTATTTGAAAACAAAAACGATAAAGCAGTAGTTGACTAGTCGTACCTCGCAAGAGATCACTGTACGAACATGTCATCCAACTTTTGCCTGTATTGAGCTAAAGTCTGCAAAGACGGGGAAAGGAATTGCCAGCAGTGTCAATTAATCGCAAGGAAGTGGCACAACAAGAAATCAGTTGATTTTATTATTGGGGACTGCTTATAATTTATAAACATCTCGATTAGAAAACTATAGCAGGGTGTACGAATGATGATTCAAGCTCCTTCAAATACATGGTAAAGTAATGTACCTTGGTGTAAGCATAAACCCCCGCCTCTGTTGGCCCTGCGGGGCTTCCCCTGCGAAGAAACCTTCCCTCTTTGAAAATGTAAAGCATGGGAATTCCAGTAGAGAGTTCCAAGCTTATGACCTAACAACGAAAAAACACAAGGACTACTTATTGATCGGAAATGAAAATGAAAAAAGGGAACCAAAGTTTTCAGAAAGCCGGAGATTTCCACCTCTTCAGAAGTTAGCTTATCCAGGTACATAATGATAGATCTCAACGAATTTCCATGGGCAGCAATCATTACGTTTTTCCCACTGTCAAGTTGTGGTACAATCTGCAACATTATACGTATGGGGTGAGATATAATGAAATAAAGGAAATGACGTGTGGTAAAGAAGCACAAAATCTTCATCTTACGTTCTCTTTAAAGTAGGCAACAGCTCTTTCAGCACACATTTCCAAACTCTCACCATTCGGTGGAGGTATATCATAGCTGCGACGCCATTCATGGACTTGCTCCTTTCCATATCTATCTGCTGTTTCCTGCTTATTAAGACCCTGCAATTCCCCATACCTACAAAGTATTGCTCGTGTTATATCAAATGCTCTGAACATAACAAGCAGTGAGAAGATGGAGTGCAGAGTAAATATGCTTACATTCTTTCGTTTAATTGCCATGCTGTTACAACGGGGATGCATTGCTTGTTGGTCTCTTCACTAAAAATTTGACTCCATGATCTTGCCTGCTCGCTCTCATTATGTGTGATGATTGGCACCTGAATAAAATTCGGAAATTATAAGCAAACTAAATCAAGGTATCTGTTCAATTATGCGATCCACACACCTTGAACTTTATTTACACCAAAAAAATAAAGGAATATAAACATTTTTGTATTGTGAAATATTTTTTTTTGGGGTGACGAGGGAAACTATCAGCTACTACCCAAGGGTTTGCACGGGGTAAATCATTCCTTGTGACCCTAGCTGGTAAAGGACCACAAGGAGATAAACCAGCCTAGGTGACTTGGCTCAAACCAAGAAGGCCAATAAGCTGCTCCATTAGGAGTCAAACTTGTAACCTTGTCATTACTCATTACCACATGTTTTTAGTTCAATGTTAGTGTAGGTATGCAGATGAACTGTATCACTCATCTTCAAATTAATTAATGAGATGCATACTATCTCCTAAAAAGACATTTTTCACCCTGCAAAATGCAGTGCCTCGATAAAGGGCCAGTGCAAGAAGTTTTACTGCAACATACCTTCTTGCGTCGGTGCTGGGTCATAGCCAGCATGGCAGTCATCTGTGCCCGAATCAAAGAAGATGTGTAGATCATGTCGACAGGTATGTTGCTGATTCGTCTCCCAGCTTCAATAGCCTCGTCCACGCCCTTTTTGGTCAAAGGCACATCAACACAACCAGTGAACAAGTTTTTCTCATTCCACATAGATTCTCCATGCCTTATTAGGATCAAAGCAGCTTCCTCTGTAAAGATAAACCAAGAAAACGTCAAAGGGGTAGTACTAAATCGACTAATGGTAATCAAATCTGCAATCAACATGACATTACAATACAAGGTTCATGCTCAATTATTAAAATAAAAACATGTCAAGGCTCAAATTATCCTAAAATTCACAATACAGCTTCATACTTGTTTTCTTCTTGGAATCATTTGTCGTGGTACTAGATGGAGAGGATATGACATCAAACATGGCTGTTGGAGACGCCGTGGCTTGAATTACACCGAAGCTTCGCTTCTTCAAGCAATGGCTCCCCCTCGCCCCGAATCCTACATCAACCCTGACGCCTTTCGAGATTAACTTCAATGAAGCAGAACTTCTAGAGTCCTGCTGGAAGCTAGAATGACTAATGCACCCACCGGATTGAATTGCTCCAAGTACTTGGTATGCTGCTGTCGCCATTCTGAAAACTAAAACAACCATAAAAAGACCTAATTTCAGTGCCCATCAAAGTATGAAACCACTCAAGCAAGCTCATTCAATAACAGCTGAATATTATGTACTTCCTAAATGAATATGCACAAGTGAGAAACATAAAACATTACATAATCAAATGTCCCGCCTAAATTGCTCAAACATATCATTGCACCTTTTCATCTAAAAACTCAAAACTATTCCCAATAAACAAACATACACAGGCAAATACAATGGCAACAAAAAATAAATAAATAAATCAAGTCTTTAAGAAAATAAGTTCTTGATCGAGATTAACAAACAGCTATTACAGATACAATAAGGAATCAACAAGAAAGGGCAGCATTTAAATCCAAAAAACAATTGGAAAACAGAGAGAGAAATCCAGGAAACTCACATTAAGCAGGAGAAAAGGCGCAGGATAAAGGAGAGATCTTGGTGGTTGTTGTGTATATATAGGGCAAGGGGCAATGGCGGAGTGGGTGCAAAAATGCGGATCGCGAAGAAACCGAGGCAGACAAAATTGATACTGAGTTTATTCCGAGAAAAGTTGGCGGAGAAGAAGGAGGTGATTTGCAGACAGAGAGAGAGAGAGAGAGAGAGACAGTGATTTGTAAGTATGAAACCCCACACCTTCACGCAACCCAGCTGCGCCCTTTACATAAACTGGCAGTTGGGCAATTCCAGAGAGAGAAAAGGGGCAATTCTAGAGAGAGAAAAGGTATATGCTTGAGAGAGATCGCTTTCTTCCTAGGAAAGAACAGAAAAACGTCAAATTTCCTGCACTTTTTAGGATTGTTTCGCCAAGTGCCAAATTAGGGTTATATATTAGAGAAGGTAACCATCTTTTTAGTCATAATTGTTTTTTAGTTGTATAACTAATTCAAATTCACTTCAATTAAGATTTACAAGAGTCTTAATTCTTTTTCTTTTTTTTGAGAAAAGAGTCTTAATTCTAAATGGATAAAAAATCTAATCCATAACTCTTTTGACTGGGTATAGAATTTGATCTTAAAAGACAATTCAACTACATTATTCAGATAATTAATTTGGTAATCAGATTTTTATGTTGGACTTTTTATAAGAGTTGTCTATTAATATTTTTAAATTTGGAAGTCAAGTAACTATGAACAATCTTAGAGTCGTTTGAGAAACGTGTTATTATTATTATAAAGTAATAGTAAAATCATTATATTATTCTCTCAAAGTAACTATAGCTACTATTTAAAGTCAATTACAATGAATTATTTTATAATTTGTAATTATTATGTTATATAATACTAATAATAATTTGTAATTCAATAGTATCAAAGGATCCACAGGAAGTTTTCAAAATGACCTTTAGATGCCTTTTTGAGCCTAATGCCTCTTCACGCATATACAACTCAATTTTATTCTTCTTTTTTCCATATAAGAATCGAAATTTGTTAATTAATGAAATTTAATTTGAAAATTTGATCACTATTACTATTACTTAGTTGAGCCGGTAACTTGCAAGCCTCGTCAATAATAACATATGGTGTACGTAAATGTTGGGTAGTCAAGTACAAAACGAAATACTTAACTACTTAAAGTATCTAACGATGAATGCTATTGTATTATGATTCAAAACTCATTTTCTGAAGACTAAAATTTTGAATAGTAAGAATAAATTAATATAAAATATAAAACTTGTATATGCTTCAAGTATAAAGGTGGTGGGATCACAAATTTCACCTAACACCTCTTCGCAGGGCTCAAGAATCCAACCAACCAAATTTGATGAAAATACCTAACAAAACACACCTCTTCAAACGCCGCTGCTTTTAGTTTTAGCATATCACCTAACTTTTGTTCAAAAAAAAAAAAAGCATATCACCCAACTCGCACGTGACTCATTGCATCACGTGCTAATTGAAAATGGGTAACTGTTATAACCAACTACCCACCACACTCCCTTCCAACGATCTTACTTTGACAGTTGACTACTAGGTTTTGTCAATATGGACAGCTGCACCCTGCACTTATGCAGCCTCCTCCCAAACAATCATATTCCTTCTGACCCACCAGAATATTCCATTACTATGCTTAAATCACTATTTTCATTCCAGTAAACGTTTTATCCTAATAAGTAGTAATCAAATCTCGTATTCGAGTCTTGACTTTTAACAAAAGTAAAGACTGGCTGGTCCCTAGGAAATTGTCCTTCTTAATTAGCTAGTTTGTAAGCACGACCAGACCTCTGCTCCGCTGTTGATGAGCTAACTTTTGTAACTTCGACTCATTGTCTCAACTTGCTACCCCAATTGTTTGTTTGAATGGTTAGCACGACCAGACCTTCTTTATTGAGCTAACTTTTGTATTGAAGTTAGTGTCACATTGTCTCGACTTGTTACCCCAACCGTTAACCAAATTCTTATTCTTCTTCTTCTTACCGTCCCATTCATAGTATGTGAGTGTTAATGTTGTTGATAGATAGTCTTATGTATGCCTTAATTTCAACAGATTGCAATCATTGTTGTATTTTATGGTTTAAACATGACTTCTTGCTATTGCAGTGAGTTTATGAATCCTGTAGGATTGATCTGTTGAAGAACATTTTTTAAAATTCCCATTCCATATTCTTTCCACAGCTTTACCACTAGGGTGGTGATGTGGTTGCAGAACTTTAGTAGTTAGGGGTTTCTGTTCTATTTTTTATTTTTTTGTTCTGTTTGAATCACTTGTTTTCCTTGTGTTTCATCTCAACTGAAATGTTAATTTGATAGTTGGATTGAACATATTTTTGACAAGCGATTGACTTTGATACCAAATTAAAGCATGTACTTAATATCAATTAAAAGTCTAAGTTAATATTTGGACTGCACATATATCTGTATGTATTACTCCGTATATGTGTTCAACATACATAACTATAGCTTCTTGGGTTTACAAAAAAAAACTATAGCTTCTTGGAGGCAAATGATGAAATGGTTAATAGTTTCTTCACTTTCTTGTATTTCATTGCTAGTTATTGGGTCATGGGGTATGGGCTTACTGGGCTAGGCATTATTGAGAGCCCAAATAAATAATAAAATAAGGGAAAGGCTAGGGAATTGGGCTTGGGGTTTTTGGGTCAAGGGACTTGGGCTTGGGGAAGGGAGGAAGGAGGGCTCATCAGGTGAAAGGAGGGGGTACGACAGGTAAATTATTTTGTGGATCCGGGTCCACCTTGTAAATACACAATTTACATACTGAATTTTGTAGGGTGGGTCCGGGTACGTGGTATAATTATTGGGTACGACCGGTTAGCAAGATGGCCCCTCATGCACCCCTGGTTGAGGCGTGGCTGTGCAAGTCTTATCACGTGACTTAGTAGTTAGTAACTTTTTAGGTAGAAGGACTAGTGTTTGGTACTAACAAGAGGATAAAACTTTCATATTACGACAGATAAAACATGGTGCCCATAAAAGGTTAAAACTCGTATACTACAATTGACAAGATTTGACATGGGAACCTATTAAATTACTCGTGATGTTATTTTGTAAATTAATGAATATTATTATTAACCTATAAGGTGACGAGAGAAATTTTCAATCATTACTTGAATATGCGTAAGGAGTAAGTTCGCTATTGGGCACTATTATGCTCCAGAAGGGCAAAGTAGCTTTACATAAAGTATATGCACAAAATATCTACTCTTTTGGCTTTGGGTGCAGACAATTTCGCAATCAACCTAACTGTTCTTCCTTCATGAATTAAGAATCTTTGATTGGACCACGCCACCAGCTAGCTGATCACAAGGACTTTATTTCTATGTAACAATTAATATGATTATTTTATTCTTAATTATACTAATATTTTCATATTTTAGTTCTTAGTTATCAATTTCAGTTCTCATATTAAAGTTTTGCTTCAATACAAGGGAGAACCGCATGTATCACACCTATACTAAAAAAAAATTACCATGAATTGTGAAAATTTTAATTTCGATTATTAAATTATAGTAGTTATATTTAGTTTTTGGTTATCAAATGATTGGTTTCGAGGAAGAAATTCTCATATGCATCAACAACTTGCATAATTTAAAAGTATAAAACAACAAAACATTTTACTTGTATTATTGTTGAGCTTTCCGACATAGATTTTCATTTGAACTTATTTATATAAGCTGATGAGGATTTTTTAAAAATGATAATAACAACTATTTGTACTAGTAAGTTTACTTGCATTTAAAAAGAAATTTATGTTNAGCTATAGTACGTAGTAATTCAATAATAGTCTTTCTTTTTCAAAACATCTTCTTCTTTTTTTGTTATAGTATTATTGTGGCATGACCGTTTTTTGTCATTCATTAACAAAATCGTTGAAATTCTATAAACTATAAGGGCATTTAGGTCTTCAATTATAAATTTTTTTCAAGAAAATAAAAAATATAGCGGCTCAACCCACTTTGTATTTTAAAAAAAAAAAAATCAAAATGTCTCTATATTTAACGATATTTCAACGATTTTGTTGACGAAAACCAAAAAATGATCATGTGATAGTAATACTAGGACCAAAGGAAATGTTTTGAAAAAGAATGACTAAAAGTGGATTGTCACCTATAAATCTAAAACAAAAAATGAAATTAATTCATATTTAAATTGATAAATATCGACAAATAACATTATCCAACAATCTCAATGTTCTATATGGCAATATAATAACTCCTTATAGGATGAGAGGAAATTTTGAATTCCATCAATATAATGTTACTAATTAGAATTAAACATGCTCGTATTGATAGTTGAACTGACTGTAGAAGTGAAATTTGTCATAAGAATTAAACATATAATCACTTAATTATGAAATTTCTTTTAACCAACTCCTTATTGTCAACTTGATCATAAAAACCAATCTCATTTAATAAAGAGTTCACACAATAGTTAAAACAAAAAAATTAATATAATCATAGCATATCAAACTAATTTTAACAATGAAATATATCATGATTCTTTTCAAATTTATATGACTCGGGGCTCTAGGCAATTATTGGGGACTTAGCAACCTTGTTGAGATTACTATAAATTTTGTAAGTAAGCTGCAAGTTGAAGTATTATATTTTGTTGGTTTAATATATATATTATAAAAATGAACACTCAATTTATGATTAAAAAGGAGGGAAAAAAAATCACATGACATTAATACAGTGAATAAAAAAATTCACTTAAGACTTGCTTTAATAGCAATGTAGGAATTTGAATATTCCTGCCACTAATATTGAAAATTTATAATTGGGAGTGCTTCATTGTGCGCATAAGTGTGAAAGTTTGACAAACAAATATTGAGGTAAGCAGGGCCTGTCAATTGAAGGACTTTGTGTGATGGGTTTAACTTAGAAAGTGTGGCAAAAAAAATTTTAGTTACAAGAAAAACATGCAATCACTATTCGATCCAATGGTGTACATTGAGTAAATCATAAACTTCGCTCTTGTGTTATAACCCGCAAATTACATAGGAGAAGTAAATTGTACTAAAAATATCATATGTGACGAGTTCGGTCAAAAAAATATTGATAATAATCAAATTCGTGATTTTTTTATACGTGAATTATGCTCCATCTATTCAACCCGCTCTATAGGGCAACAGTTGCCTCCATTGAGGCTCAAACTCACTCTCATCATTCATGTGTGAGTGTAAACCGGGACACCGGGTGCCACTAGACCATAAGGTCTTTAGCAAAGAGTTTCTTTATTTCTAATCTTCTTCTCATTTCAAATAGGTAGAAATTAATTTTTCTTATTTTGTTACGTCCTATTGTTGTTGAATGTCACTTGGAGATTTTCAACCAAAAAAATGGCAATAAATTTATTGCCAATTGGGCATGGACAAGTTTTAGTCATTGGCCCCTTTTCTTAAAACTTGCAGTAACGTACTTCACGGAGAACAAGAAATTGCCCCATGACGACGTTAACACAATTCAACTATGTTCGTCACTACAAGAAATTGCCCCATTACCTTCTCTTTTTTTTTTTCTTTTTTTAATTTTTAATTTGCCAGGTCTTTTTCTGTCCGTTTAACGGTCCGAGTCCACCCGTGTTCGCTCCGAGACATAAGGAAACTGGCCCAGAGGAATAAATTGCCCCATTACTTATCATACTTCATTTTTATTTGTCTATTTCAGGCTACCTTGTTTCATCTCACTTGAAGTTCGATTAAGGATGTTTAGTCCACGTTATGTGTTTTGAAATTGTGATTGTATTACTTAATTAGAAAAATATTACAATTATATTTAGACATACTTGTATGAGACTATATCACATATCTTAATTTGTGAGGCAGGCCGAATTTAAGATAGTTACTTATGATAGAAATCATAATACTTATTACAAAAAATTTAATACCAATTTAAAATAAATAAACGGTCACTTATAATAGACATTTTAATATTATATTTATATGTAAAATTGTGATACTATTTAGGATAAAATAAATGTTATTAATGTACTTTTAACTGAAATTGTTATACTTACAAATTAAAGCATAATTATAATGTAAATATTCTAACACTTATATGTGAAAATTGAAGTGTTAATTATTAAATAAATTGTAATATTTATTGTAGAAAATTTAATACCAATTTGAACTACAAATAAATAATTACTTATGATTTTTTTTTGAGTACTACTGACTCTGTTACAATGTAGTATCTATACATAGCTACTTTCTGTCAATTTTTTAGCATAATTATATTAATAGAAATTGAATTTAATTTTTGCAATCATATTAATGGCAGGTCATTTTCCTTTGCCCAACTATATAACTAATAATGAATTTATTTGTCCGTATCATATACAATGTTTTGGATGGTCGTCACAGATTGAGACTCTTCGCCTCTTCAGTATATACAATTTTAATTAAAAATTATTCATAACCTTCTCTCAATTACATTTGATATATACTACGTATTTAGTTTCTACGACTTTATAAGAGAGGGGAGAACGATGATATATATAAAATAAATGGGAAGTTAAAAATAAATTAAAAGTAAAAACGAAATTACACCAAAATTGTCCTTGTTTATTTGTCAATAAATTAAATTGGTTGAAAGTAGAGCATGTAATTGTCAATTAGGTGTTATTGGGCTTGGAATCGGACGAGGATTGAGGTCGGAGTAGTCATTATGGTCCACACAATTGTGTAGATCATACTATCAAATAATATACTTTTAATATATTTAAAATGGACATTGTATTTAGAAAAAGTACATTATTTTGTATAAAATATCTTCAGAAAATGTACTTTTTTGTTATGATCCACATACATAACACTGTGTGAACTATGATCTACACAATAATTTGCTAGCTTCGGAGGAGATGCGCTGAGTTGTTAGTGTTGGATTGTTGGTTTATGAGTGTAGCGCAATTGTTGTGCATCGACCCACGTGCCACATAGCTGCTTGTGTGTAAATTTGTGCCATGCCTAAGAGCATTTTCAATAGGTGTAGTTTTTAAAGGATTTTTAATTTGCAGGTGTAACTAAGAACATGAGTAATGGAGAGAAAAGAAAAGAAAAAAAACAAATTAACGCGCCCGGCTATGTGCTACGGTTGCTCTGCACGCAACCAAATGCAAACCATATTTATATATGGTGGAACCCACTTTTCTGAGTAAAAACTAGCTTCTTGCAGGAGGTTTTATTTTTCCTCAGTGTCCACGACATAAGCTTGCTATCCTCAAAACTCACACAAAATCATAGATAAGGATGTTCTAAGGTAGTGTGCGATTATATATAAAGATCTGGATCTCTTCCAATGGTAATTGAAACAAACGCACTCATTCATCATCATACCACTTTATATATAGGTGTTTCTTCACTCCCCACTACCAAGAAAAAGTGATATGATCAATATGTTTACAATAAGGATGTATGCATATTTTCAAAAAAAAAAAAAAAAAAAAAGGATGTATGCATATATTTTAATGGCAAATTGGCGATTGCAATCGTCAGATTTAATTTTAATGTGTGTCTAGACCTCTACATATATATAAGACAAATAAGATTAAAACAAGTAGTATTATTAATTTATTATATTGTATGAAGTGTAGACGTAAATTGTGTAAAACTATTAAGTGCATCCGGTGAAAGGTAAAAATAAGTTCAAGAATGTGTACACTCTATGATATGTAAAAGTTTAATAGATTGGGAGAAAAAATGTAGTTTGTAGTTTTGATTGGTGCACTTTTGTATTAACACTTTTACAAGAAGATTCGTTATCGCATGAACTGACCGGTGTGCATGTGTTTGTGAGAAGTATATTTGATAGAGGGTTTTTGCTTTCCGACAGCCATGCGTATTTTAACAAGATAATTGCTTATCAATACCCTTTTAATTGAGTCCACCGTACAAAATCTTCATAGTATGATTTACCTGTTATGTATAATTTATGATGAAGTATTATGCAAAAATAAAATTTATTCAGTGTACAATTGTACATCATCAGATAATAATTACAAACTTCCCGGTCATCAAAAAAATAAAAATTATTTACTGTCATATATCTTTAATTTTTTATGTTTCTCCCAATAACATGGGAGGCAAGTGCACTCTTTTACTCACTCATCATCATCGTCGCCATCACCATCTATCAACGGTCCAGATTATCTCCCCACTCTCTGGCTCTCCCTTTATCTCCCCTCCCCTTCTCCAATCTCCCTCTCTCACTCCTCTTTCTCTCTCTAAAACCCTCTCCCCGCCTTCCATCTCCGCCGCCGCTCCTCCGCCATCTAACACGCCTCCACACATATCCATACATATAGATACAGACACTCACAAGAGATCAGAGAGAGAAAAAGCTTTAAAAAATGTTGCTGGGGAAGAGGCCGAGGCCGCCGATGAAAAGAACCACAAGCATGACCGAGTTTACGTTGGATCTAAACGCCGGCGCCGGCGCCGGCAGCGTGCAAACGTCCCAGGCCGCCGCCGCCGCCGTAGATCAGCACTTGACGTCAGCCGCCACGGTCTCCGCCCGGCCCCACCGCCGGAAATCCGCAGACTTCGTTGAAACCGCCCACTTCTTACGCGCGTGTTCCCTCTGTAAACGCCGCCTCATCCCCGGCCGTGACATCTATATGTACAGGTACATATATACATACACACATACTTCCGTAACAGAATTAGGGTCTCGACTCGAGTGTTCTGCAATAATTGCATCAATACACTTATTATATATATATGCATGCATATATAAATTCTCATATGTATGTTTGATCATTTTACAAAATTAACCTAGTACGTTTTCAAGTCTGAATAATATATATTAACCTTGATTTGAATCGGTTAACTATGAGAAATTTAGTCTGATTTTAAGGTTACAACGTAATAACTTTTTAATGAATTGATTAATGATAATTAATGTTTTTTTCAGGGGAGACAGTGCATTTTGCAGCCTAGAGTGTAGACAACAGCAGATGACACAAGACGAGAGAAAAGAGAAGTGTTCGTTGGTGGCATCTAAGAAGGAAGCCATGGCGGCGGCGACCTCCGCCGCGGCCGCCACCGGATCGGAAGTCGTCGCCGCCACCGGCGAGAGCATCGCCGCCCTGTAGATTTAGTTAGCTGTATTATTAGTATTATTAGAAACTAGTGGACCGCAACATATGGATCGACGGCATGTGTGTATGTCCCAACTTATATGTTGTTATTATTACTACTACTATTATTATAATTTTGTATTTTTATATGTTTCCAAAATGAAATATATATATATGGTGGGGATTTATAAAGTTTTTTTTTCCAGGTTGGTCCAACTTGTAAAATTCAAAGCCTCAAGAGGCTTGTGTTATGGATGGGTTTGTGGATGAAAAATATTATGCCACTTATTATTCGATCTAGTAATTAAATTAGTATATAAATTAATTTCTTTTTTTTTTTTGTTTGTTTGTATGCTTTGATATGTGACACCATAAGTGTAAATTAAAATTGAGAACGAGTCAAAGGCAACGGAAAAATAAGCTCGTAAGTAAAAATAAATCAGGTCATCGTCGACATCAGCTTAGTTCGTAGTGCGTCCAAATTTTCTAACCATCTCATTATTAGATGGTTGGCATTGTCGCTCGGTCACTTGTATGTATAGGTAATCATTATTATTCGAGGACGACTTTTAATGTATCAAAAGTGATAAAAAGACCGTTTCGACCACAAACCCTAATTTTCTGATCTAATCAATTTGTTATGGTAAAAAAAAACAAGAATTTTTCACAGTGGGGAGTTGTATTTTCGAGTCATATTCCAACTGATGAACTAGTTAGACCTATAATATTATAAACTTGTTTAAGAATACTTCAACAACAAACCCCAACTTCATTTGTGTATGTGTGTATATGTAAACCTCAAATCTCGATCATATAAACTCGCTCCTAATAAACCCGTTAGAAAGTAAATCTTCATGATTCAGCATCAAAATGTATATTTTTGCACACATACAATCCAATCTAAACCTAAATCATTAATTTTGTGACAAGTAACGATATAAAATCTCGACTATAATATTATATATTATCATATTTTGGGTATTGGACGGCGGTGTTCATGCAGTTTGAGAGATTCCCTCTCGATCTGATCCAGTGAAGTTTGCTTCTTGTCACTGTTGTAGAGACATGCCAGCTTAAGAACATCATTAAAGTAATATTATTATTGTTAAGGGTGCTTTATTTTATTCTGATTTATGGAATTTATCAAATTATATTTAAACCAAGTTGTGATTTACAACTTTCTGCCATCAGATATTTTTTAGTTTTTCAAAGAAATAATAATTATTTTTTCAATGTATAAACTAAAACACTTACAACCCGTTTGGTTGAATGTATTTTGGGAGGTGTTGAATTTGAATTCAACGAATTGCCAAACTACGGCGTTTGGTTGGAGGGAATTGCAATTCCGCGGAATTGCAATTCCCTCCTTTTGCTGATTTTCAATTCATGTCTTCACCATAAGAATTGCAATTCGGCACTTGTTGGGAGAAAGTATGATGTTGTGAGACACTTTTACCCCTCTAAAGAAATACACTTGTCTCTCATTCTCATCTCTATCTCTATTTTCTCTCATCTCTGCATTCTCTGGTTCTGTTTCGTGAGGTGCAAAAGAGAAGCAGATGAGAAGGACAACCAACTATTGCAAATTTAGAATTTGAATAGGTAGTGTATTTTATGATATATTCATATGATAAATTATTATTATTATTATTATTATTATTATTATTATTATTATTATTATTACAACATAAGGGCATTTTAGTCATTCTGTCACTTATTACATTTTAATTCCCTGTACTCCTATTCCTGCGTACCAAACACTGTAATTTCAATTCCTACCTTATTCATTGAATTACAATTCCACCGAATTACAATTCTTTCCCCCCCTAATTCCCTCCTCCCAACCAAACGGGCTGTTAATATTGCATATGGCAATTAGGTATATTTATTATATATAAATTGAAGGATATGTTTCATCTGAGGTTAATTGTGAAATACCTCCCTGGTGGCCGGCCACTTAAGCGCCCAACTCAATTGAGTTTGCGGTAAATTTGGTCGAGTTGGCCTTGCTAATTTTATATATATAAAAGAATTAATAGTTACATTTTATATCTCCAAAAGATACATTATATTAAAATTTTATAAAATACAAAAGTATGGGCTAGACTTTCTCCTGATATGAGTAAGAGCCTAAGTCTATGGGCGTAAATACGTGTCAAAGATGGATTAATTTTATAATAATGATAGTGTATGTAACAACATTTATAAAACATAGAAATAAATTTGAATATTTTTCAATTTAAAAAAAAAAAACAAACAAATAAGTACTGATTGGTTTGTCCATAAATGCGAATGAAAATTAAAAATAAATAAAATATTTTCTTGAAATTTATTTATTTTTGCATAGGAAAGCTACTATTCCATGGCTCCAGCTCACATGTTGGCCTAGAAAGCATCTTCTCATCATATTTTTTTGTTCAAATGTCTTGATTAATGATAGATTGTTCATGATATATTTGTTGTATTAATATCTGTGGCTGTATCATTTTAAAACCAAAAAAGAAATATTTTTGTCTTAATTAAAAAATTTTAATTAAAAACTCATTTTAACGACTGTAATTATTATTGTTGAATTTACACACGATAGTATTATTCATTGAGGAGTTGTTTTGTCTGGCAATAGTGTGATGCAGAGTCGTCCCCACATTTCAATTTCATGTCCTGTACCAATATTTGTCATTCTTCAAGACAAACAAATACATATTGAAATGATTGAAAATGCAATTTAATTTGATGCATATATATATATATATATATATATATATATATATATATATAGTGCATTATATTGTGTGTATATTAGATTTTTAAACACACTATGTGTGTGCATTTAGTGTTACCATTTAATTTGTTCCGAATTGTCAAAAGTTAGAACAGTTTTTTCTCCCTCTGACAAGTAAAATAGCAGGAATAGTAGATTCACTCATCCACTACGCTTTGCATCTTGTATTCTTTCTTTCAAGGTCGAAAGTATACTCACAACCCCTTTAATTTTTAACTAAAGTTTAAGTTATTAGACCTTGATTGAAAGAACACCGAAGGGTTGTAGGTCAAGTAGAGAGTTTTTTTTTCTCTCTAATCTCGCGGAGATTCTTGACCCCCTCTTCAATGGAGATATGGATATAAATTCAAGGAATACGGATGGGTATTGGGATACCTCTCCCATCCCCACCCATGCATGCAAAACGAAATTAAGAAGAATTGAACACTTAAGTACTAGACTAATATTTGAATTTAGTAGTTTGAATTAAGAATTTAATATTTTAATATTTTATTTAAATATTAAAATTTGAACTAAAGTACTAATTTGACCATGGGAATCCTTATCCCCAAAAATTTTTCGGTGGCTGGCGGGAATAATGGGGATGGAGCAGGGTAGGGACATGGAGTGTACTCTCTGTATCGTTGACATCCTTAGACTCTAGTCACTTCAATGGCAACCCATTTTTTAGTTATATAAATCCTCATGAATTACCTTTAACATAATAAATTAACAACCACAAATAAATAACAAAGAATCTAGGTAAAACACTTTGGAGTAATATAAACTAAATATAACAACAAACTAACATATTTTCATCAGATATGGTTGGAATTAATCAAAGATATGCCCAAAAAAACATTAATTTAATGATGTTATGATGTGTTAGAACAAACTAATGTTAGTTAGATAGAGATGGAGAAGCTAAGATACAAATCAAAAGTTTGACATCCAATTGGATGTAGAAGAATTTGTGATGAGATGCAATAATGTTAACAACATGGTGGGATGCTTCTTCCCACATTTTGCTTTATTCTTTATTTGATTCTCTCTTTGTTTGGGAACATAAAATTATATTCTTGTTCTTTTATTTTTTCTAAAAGAATATTCACACATTCATATTTTATGTCCAATTGTTCAATTTATATATTCTAAGGTTTGTCGTATGTGTCATGTTCCATGCTAACATGGGTGTGTTCAAGAATTTAAATCCGGATTTTTTTTTGAATTACGAGAAAAATTAGTTGTTATTACGTGATGATCGGTGTGTACTAGATAAATCATGTTCGATCTTGTATAACAGTATGTTATATCATACATGCATGTTTTGTATATGTTAACATGCATGTTTTGCAGAGCTCAACCCTAAACGTTTCATGAAATCTAGGGATGGCAACGGGGCGGGGCGGGGACGGGAAGTATACTCTCCAAAACCTCGATCCTGTACCCGTCTCCGTCCTCATTCCCGACGGGGAATTGGAAATAGTCACATCCCCGTTCCTGTCCCCATTCTTCGAAAAATTTCTACATTCCCGTTCCCGTCGGGACGGGGATCGAAAATTCCCGTCGGGGACGGGGCAAATTGTCATCCCTAATAAAAAGTCTTGAAATTAAATAATTTGTAATCCAATCTGGATTTAAAAAAAAAAAAAAATCACTTTCCGATGTGAATATAATGTAATTGAATTGGTTATAATAATACCTATAGATTTAGTATTTTATACATTGATTATGGTCAAGACAACTAAGACTACTTTTTAAACCTTAATGTGTGTACTACGTTGCTTCCAAGGTTTGTATATGTGTGCTTGCAAATTGCGTCTTTGCCCTCTGCTGTGGATTAGGAAACAAACAGGGACAATTACTTAATTAATACTACGGAGTAATTAATTAATTATTGGAAGTTGTACTTGATTGTTTCTCACACAAAATTAAATATACTCTAAACATTTTGGGTTAAGGTTAATTATTATTCTTGTTGTTTTTTACTTTGACCACAAGTAATTTCGACTAGTTAACTAGAAATTTAGAATTACGCCTTCTCAAAAAAAAAAAAAAGAAATTTAGAATTACACATTAAGACTAATCATATTTGTGTCGAGTTGGACCCCAATGAATGATAAAACACTCCCTTCATAGGTGGGTGACAACTGGCAAAGCACTCCCCTCGTGCAGTGGGTTTAAAGGACCCTGATACGAGACTTATGGTTAAGTTGAAATGATGGGTTCTAAGGTTTAATTTAAATTGAAAATAGATTAATTCGTACCATTTCATTCACGTACACCCAATGGGTAAGCTTCCACCCGTGAACTAAAACGGCACATTAAGATTAATCATGTTCCTGAAGATCTTTAGTTGCAGTCCAAATAGTCAATACTCCACCATCGGGGTTCAATCATGTGACATTCGCTCAATGAGAGCCACAGAGGTGACATCTGAGTACACAGTGTTTGACATTATTATTATTATTATTATTATTATTATTAAAATAAAATAATAGTGGGTGGTAAATAATTGCATTTAAAAAAAAAACAGAACCTGACGAGACCAAGTTGGGCAAGTGGGCATGTGTCCACTTCCAACGTTGTTGCTCAAATCTAATTTATTTATTTTTCCTTACTAATTTAATGAATTGATTATGAGGTTTCATTAGTGTAGTCCAATGTCATGAATTACAACTAATGCGTATTTTTTAATCCCAATATCGGTGAACTATGTCACCCCCTCCAAATATTCTTACATAGTAGAAAGTAACACTAATTTTAATTAAGGAATCTTACACATAAATGGGTAGAAAAACGTACCATGTTTGTTGTTTTTATTATATAGATGAGGACCACCACCATCTTTCCTATGTTTTTCACTCTCTTTTTTGAAAACAAATGTTTTTCACTCTCTCTTCATATAATCAAAGGAAAATAATTCTTCTAAGTGGTTAAATTTATAAAGCATAATTTTTTGTGAGTTATAAAAAGAAATAAAATTTACTATGGGTATTTTTGTTTTATTAGCTAGATAAATTAGTTAATTTAAGATAACTTAGGGTTTTGTCTTGAACTCGTAATCAGGGCGAATTCAGCGGGGGCAATGGGGATGCAAACCTCAATTCCCCCACAAATCTATGTAACATATGTGGGTATATAGACAAAATACAAAAGCATGCATGTATACATATGTACCTCCACACACACATATATATATAATTCAAAAACACATTATTCAAAACTATTGCAGCAACTTGTGTAAACTCCAAAAACAACTTTGCCA